>OZ057398.1:0-34983 GCA_964056695.1 Melieria picta
CTCCACCCACACCCACTCACCACTAAAATGCTTACAGAATCCAAACGCGTATGGTTACCTTAATAAAAAAACCCTTAAAATGTAGCTAGAGATTGCAGCTTTATCAAATTAAATCAATAATTCCATTACTATGCGGCAATCATAAACAGATCGATGCGCAAGAGTGACATTAAATGGCTGCCTACTGCAAAATCGATAAAATGCTTGTAAAATATGAATTTATAGGTTTATCGAAAAAATAATACCCTTAAAACGTAGCTGGAGTCTTCAGCTTTCATAAATGGGGTCAATCTTCTCGCTATATCAAAGGATGCAGGAGAATTTCGTTGTGGAAAAGTGATATCGACCTCATGATACATCTGCATAACCAATGAAATGCTTGTGGAAGCTAAATGCGCACGGTTACATTAATCAAAATGGCGTAAAAATTAAGCTAGAGTTACCACCTTTCACCAATGGGGTAAATACCAAAAATATCCCACCGGCAACATGACATAATAAATAGCCAAGGTTGGCATTCACAATATGGTGATTAGTTAAAATTGTTCAAAATTGATCGGAATTATGGCTGTTAAATCTCAACGCGCAGCCAGATCTTTATAAATTATACCTTATTATTTAGCTAGACTCTTAAGCTTTCCATAAAGGTATCAATCATCCTGCCATCCCTTCAGATGCGAAAGCAAATCGATATGGAACGGTGACTTTGACCAAATTGCAACTTGTGCGCAACCACTAAAATGCTTGTCAACACCAAATGCATGAGTGCATTTTAATAATTGACCCCTTAAAATTTAGCTAGAGTCTTAAGCTTTCTATATTGGTCCCTAACTTTTAATTATCCTTCAGGAATAATGAGCATATCGATGCGCAAGGATAACATTGAAAAACTGCCTACTCCACCCACACCCACTCACCACTAAAATGCTTACAGAATCCAAACGCGTATGGTTACCTTAATAAAAAAACCCTTAAAATGTAGCTAGAGATTGCAGCTTTATCAAATTAAATCAATAATTCCATTACTATGCGGCAATCATAAACAGATCGATGCGCAAGAGTGACATTAAATGGCTGCCTACTGCAAAATCGATAAAATGCTTGTAAAATATGAATTTATAGGTTTATCGAAAAAATAATACCCTTAAAACGTAGCTGGAGTCTTCAGCTTTCATAAATGGGGTCAATCTTCTCGCTATATCAAAGGATGCAGGAGAATTTCGTTGTGGAAAAGTGATATCGACCTCATGATACATCTGCATAACCAATGAAATGCTTGTGGAAGCTAAATGCGCACGGTTACATTAATCAAAATGGCGTAAAAATTAAGCTAGAGTTACCACCTTTCACCAATGGGGTAAATACCAAAAATATCCCACCGGCAACATGACATAATAAATAGCCAAGGTTGGCATTCACAATATGGTGATTAGTTAAAATTGTTCAAAATTGATCGGAATTATGGCTGTTAAATCTCAACGCGCAGCCAGATCTTTATAAATTATACCTTATTATTTAGCTAGACTCTTAAGCTTTCCATAAAGGTATCAATCATCCTGCCATCCCTTCAGATGCGAAAGCAAATCGATATGGAACGGTGACTTTGACCAAATTGCAACTTGTGCGCAACCACTAAAATGCTTGTCAACACCAAATGCATGAGTGCATTTTAATAATTGACCCCTTAAAATTTAGCTAGAGTCTTAAGCTTTCTATATTGGTCCCTAACTTTTAATTATCCTTCAGGAATAATGAGCATATCGATGCGCAAGGATAACATTGAAAAACTGCCTACTCCACCCACACCCACTCACCACTAAAATGCTTACAGAATCCAAACGCGTATGGTTACCTTAATAAAAAAACCCTTAAAATGTAGCTAGAGATTGCAGCTTTATCAAATTAAATCAATAATTCCATTACTATGCGGCAATCATAAACAGATCGATGCGCAAGAGTGACATTAAATGGCTGCCTACTGCAAAATCGATAAAATGCTTGTAAAATATGAATTTATAGGTTTATCGAAAAAATAATACCCTTAAAACGTAGCTGGAGTCTTCAGCTTTCATAAATGGGGTCAATCTTCTCGCTATATCAAAGGATGCAGGAGAATTTCGTTGTGGAAAAGTGATATCGACCTCATGATACATCTGCATAACCAATGAAATGCTTGTGGAAGCTAAATGCGCACGGTTACATTAATCAAAATGGCGTAAAAATTAAGCTAGAGTTACCACCTTTCACCAATGGGGTAAATACCAAAAATATCCCACCGGCAACATGACATAATAAATAGCCAAGGTTGGCATTCACAATATGGTGATTAGTTAAAATTGTTCAAAATTGATCGGAATTATGGCTGTTAAATCTCAACGCGCAGCCAGATCTTTATAAATTATACCTTATTATTTAGCTAGACTCTTAAGCTTTCCATAAAGGTATCAATCATCCTGCCATCCCTTCAGATGCGAAAGCAAATCGATATGGAACGGTGACTTTGACCAAATTGCAACTTGTGCGCAACCACTAAAATGCTTGTCAACACCAAATGCATGAGTGCATTTTAATAATTGACCCCTTAAAATTTAGCTAGAGTCTTAAGCTTTCTATATTGGTCCCTAACTTTTAATTATCCTTCAGGAATAATGAGCATATCGATGCGCAAGGATAACATTGAAAAACTGCCTACTCCACCCACACCCACTCACCACTAAAATGCTTACAGAATCCAAACGCGTATGGTTACCTTAATAAAAAAACCCTTAAAATGTAGCTAGAGATTGCAGCTTTATCAAATTAAATCAATAATTCCATTACTATGCGGCAATCATAAACAGATCGATGCGCAAGAGTGACATTAAATGGCTGCCTACTGCAAAATCGATAAAATGCTTGTAAAATATGAATTTATAGGTTTATCGAAAAAATAATACCCTTAAAACGTAGCTGGAGTCTTCAGCTTTCATAAATGGGGTCAATCTTCTCGCTATATCAAAGGATGCAGGAGAATTTCGTTGTGGAAAAGTGATATCGACCTCATGATACATCTGCATAACCAATGAAATGCTTGTGGAAGCTAAATGCGCACGGTTACATTAATCAAAATGGCGTAAAAATTAAGCTAGAGTTACCACCTTTCACCAATGGGGTAAATACCAAAAATATCCCACCGGCAACATGACATAATAAATAGCCAAGGTTGGCATTCACAATATGGTGATTAGTTAAAATTGTTCAAAATTGATCGGAATTATGGCTGTTAAATCTCAACGCGCAGCCAGATCTTTATAAATTATACCTTATTATTTAGCTAGACTCTTAAGCTTTCCATAAAGGTATCAATCATCCTGCCATCCCTTCAGATGCGAAAGCAAATCGATATGGAACGGTGACTTTGACCAAATTGCAACTTGTGCGCAACCACTAAAATGCTTGTCAACACCAAATGCATGAGTGCATTTTAATAATTGACCCCTTAAAATTTAGCTAGAGTCTTAAGCTTTCTATATTGGTCCCTAACTTTTAATTATCCTTCAGGAATAATGAGCATATCGATGCGCAAGGATAACATTGAAAAACTGCCTACTCCACCCACACCCACTCACCACTAAAATGCTTACAGAATCCAAACGCGTATGGTTACCTTAATAAAAAAACCCTTAAAATGTAGCTAGAGATTGCAGCTTTATCAAATTAAATCAATAATTCCATTACTATGCGGCAATCATAAACAGATCGATGCGCAAGAGTGACATTAAATGGCTGCCTACTGCAAAATCGATAAAATGCTTGTAAAATATGAATTTATAGGTTTATCGAAAAAATAATACCCTTAAAACGTAGCTGGAGTCTTCAGCTTTCATAAATGGGGTCAATCTTCTCGCTATATCAAAGGATGCAGGAGAATTTCGTTGTGGAAAAGTGATATCGACCTCATGATACATCTGCATAACCAATGAAATGCTTGTGGAAGCTAAATGCGCACGGTTACATTAATCAAAATGGCGTAAAAATTAAGCTAGAGTTACCACCTTTCACCAATGGGGTAAATACCAAAAATATCCCACCGGCAACATGACATAATAAATAGCCAAGGTTGGCATTCACAATATGGTGATTAGTTAAAATTGTTCAAAATTGATCGGAATTATGGCTGTTAAATCTCAACGCGCAGCCAGATCTTTATAAATTATACCTTATTATTTAGCTAGACTCTTAAGCTTTCCATAAAGGTATCAATCATCCTGCCATCCCTTCAGATGCGAAAGCAAATCGATATGGAACGGTGACTTTGACCAAATTGCAACTTGTGCGCAACCACTAAAATGCTTGTCAACACCAAATGCATGAGTGCATTTTAATAATTGACCCCTTAAAATTTAGCTAGAGTCTTAAGCTTTCTATATTGGTCCCTAACTTTTAATTATCCTTCAGGAATAATGAGCATATCGATGCGCAAGGATAACATTGAAAAACTGCCTACTCCACCCACACCCACTCACCACTAAAATGCTTACAGAATCCAAACGCGTATGGTTACCTTAATAAAAAAACCCTTAAAATGTAGCTAGAGATTGCAGCTTTATCAAATTAAATCAATAATTCCATTACTATGCGGCAATCATAAACAGATCGATGCGCAAGAGTGACATTAAATGGCTGCCTACTGCAAAATCGATAAAATGCTTGTAAAATATGAATTTATAGGTTTATCGAAAAAATAATACCCTTAAAACGTAGCTGGAGTCTTCAGCTTTCATAAATGGGGTCAATCTTCTCGCTATATCAAAGGATGCAGGAGAATTTCGTTGTGGAAAAGTGATATCGACCTCATGATACATCTGCATAACCAATGAAATGCTTGTGGAAGCTAAATGCGCACGGTTACATTAATCAAAATGGCGTAAAAATTAAGCTAGAGTTACCACCTTTCACCAATGGGGTAAATACCAAAAATATCCCACCGGCAACATGACATAATAAATAGCCAAGGTTGGCATTCACAATATGGTGATTAGTTAAAATTGTTCAAAATTGATCGGAATTATGGCTGTTAAATCTCAACGCGCAGCCAGATCTTTATAAATTATACCTTATTATTTAGCTAGACTCTTAAGCTTTCCATAAAGGTATCAATCATCCTGCCATCCCTTCAGATGCGAAAGCAAATCGATATGGAACGGTGACTTTGACCAAATTGCAACTTGTGCGCAACCACTAAAATGCTTGTCAACACCAAATGCATGAGTGCATTTTAATAATTGACCCCTTAAAATTTAGCTAGAGTCTTAAGCTTTCTATATTGGTCCCTAACTTTTAATTATCCTTCAGGAATAATGAGCATATCGATGCGCAAGGATAACATTGAAAAACTGCCTACTCCACCCACACCCACTCACCACTAAAATGCTTACAGAATCCAAACGCGTATGGTTACCTTAATAAAAAAACCCTTAAAATGTAGCTAGAGATTGCAGCTTTATCAAATTAAATCAATAATTCCATTACTATGCGGCAATCATAAACAGATCGATGCGCAAGAGTGACATTAAATGGCTGCCTACTGCAAAATCGATAAAATGCTTGTAAAATATGAATTTATAGGTTTATCGAAAAAATAATACCCTTAAAACGTAGCTGGAGTCTTCAGCTTTCATAAATGGGGTCAATCTTCTCGCTATATCAAAGGATGCAGGAGAATTTCGTTGTGGAAAAGTGATATCGACCTCATGATACATCTGCATAACCAATGAAATGCTTGTGGAAGCTAAATGCGCACGGTTACATTAATCAAAATGGCGTAAAAATTAAGCTAGAGTTACCACCTTTCACCAATGGGGTAAATACCAAAAATATCCCACCGGCAACATGACATAATAAATAGCCAAGGTTGGCATTCACAATATGGTGATTAGTTAAAATTGTTCAAAATTGATCGGAATTATGGCTGTTAAATCTCAACGCGCAGCCAGATCTTTATAAATTATACCTTATTATTTAGCTAGACTCTTAAGCTTTCCATAAAGGTATCAATCATCCTGCCATCCCTTCAGATGCGAAAGCAAATCGATATGGAACGGTGACTTTGACCAAATTGCAACTTGTGCGCAACCACTAAAATGCTTGTCAACACCAAATGCATGAGTGCATTTTAATAATTGACCCCTTAAAATTTAGCTAGAGTCTTAAGCTTTCTATATTGGTCCCTAACTTTTAATTATCCTTCAGGAATAATGAGCATATCGATGCGCAAGGATAACATTGAAAAACTGCCTACTCCACCCACACCCACTCACCACTAAAATGCTTACAGAATCCAAACGCGTATGGTTACCTTAATAAAAAAACCCTTAAAATGTAGCTAGAGATTGCAGCTTTATCAAATTAAATCAATAATTCCATTACTATGCGGCAATCATAAACAGATCGATGCGCAAGAGTGACATTAAATGGCTGCCTACTGCAAAATCGATAAAATGCTTGTAAAATATGAATTTATAGGTTTATCGAAAAAATAATACCCTTAAAACGTAGCTGGAGTCTTCAGCTTTCATAAATGGGGTCAATCTTCTCGCTATATCAAAGGATGCAGGAGAATTTCGTTGTGGAAAAGTGATATCGACCTCATGATACATCTGCATAACCAATGAAATGCTTGTGGAAGCTAAATGCGCACGGTTACATTAATCAAAATGGCGTAAAAATTAAGCTAGAGTTACCACCTTTCACCAATGGGGTAAATACCAAAAATATCCCACCGGCAACATGACATAATAAATAGCCAAGGTTGGCATTCACAATATGGTGATTAGTTAAAATTGTTCAAAATTGATCGGAATTATGGCTGTTAAATCTCAACGCGCAGCCAGATCTTTATAAATTATACCTTATTATTTAGCTAGACTCTTAAGCTTTCCATAAAGGTATCAATCATCCTGCCATCCCTTCAGATGCGAAAGCAAATCGATATGGAACGGTGACTTTGACCAAATTGCAACTTGTGCGCAACCACTAAAATGCTTGTCAACACCAAATGCATGAGTGCATTTTAATAATTGACCCCTTAAAATTTAGCTAGAGTCTTAAGCTTTCTATATTGGTCCCTAACTTTTAATTATCCTTCAGGAATAATGAGCATATCGATGCGCAAGGATAACATTGAAAAACTGCCTACTCCACCCACACCCACTCACCACTAAAATGCTTACAGAATCCAAACGCGTATGGTTACCTTAATAAAAAAACCCTTAAAATGTAGCTAGAGATTGCAGCTTTATCAAATTAAATCAATAATTCCATTACTATGCGGCAATCATAAACAGATCGATGCGCAAGAGTGACATTAAATGGCTGCCTACTGCAAAATCGATAAAATGCTTGTAAAATATGAATTTATAGGTTTATCGAAAAAATAATACCCTTAAAACGTAGCTGGAGTCTTCAGCTTTCATAAATGGGGTCAATCTTCTCGCTATATCAAAGGATGCAGGAGAATTTCGTTGTGGAAAAGTGATATCGACCTCATGATACATCTGCATAACCAATGAAATGCTTGTGGAAGCTAAATGCGCACGGTTACATTAATCAAAATGGCGTAAAAATTAAGCTAGAGTTACCACCTTTCACCAATGGGGTAAATACCAAAAATATCCCACCGGCAACATGACATAATAAATAGCCAAGGTTGGCATTCACAATATGGTGATTAGTTAAAATTGTTCAAAATTGATCGGAATTATGGCTGTTAAATCTCAACGCGCAGCCAGATCTTTATAAATTATACCTTATTATTTAGCTAGACTCTTAAGCTTTCCATAAAGGTATCAATCATCCTGCCATCCCTTCAGATGCGAAAGCAAATCGATATGGAACGGTGACTTTGACCAAATTGCAACTTGTGCGCAACCACTAAAATGCTTGTCAACACCAAATGCATGAGTGCATTTTAATAATTGACCCCTTAAAATTTAGCTAGAGTCTTAAGCTTTCTATATTGGTCCCTAACTTTTAATTATCCTTCAGGAATAATGAGCATATCGATGCGCAAGGATAACATTGAAAAACTGCCTACTCCACCCACACCCACTCACCACTAAAATGCTTACAGAATCCAAACGCGTATGGTTACCTTAATAAAAAAACCCTTAAAATGTAGCTAGAGATTGCAGCTTTATCAAATTAAATCAATAATTCCATTACTATGCGGCAATCATAAACAGATCGATGCGCAAGAGTGACATTAAATGGCTGCCTACTGCAAAATCGATAAAATGCTTGTAAAATATGAATTTATAGGTTTATCGAAAAAATAATACCCTTAAAACGTAGCTGGAGTCTTCAGCTTTCATAAATGGGGTCAATCTTCTCGCTATATCAAAGGATGCAGGAGAATTTCGTTGTGGAAAAGTGATATCGACCTCATGATACATCTGCATAACCAATGAAATGCTTGTGGAAGCTAAATGCGCACGGTTACATTAATCAAAATGGCGTAAAAATTAAGCTAGAGTTACCACCTTTCACCAATGGGGTAAATACCAAAAATATCCCACCGGCAACATGACATAATAAATAGCCAAGGTTGGCATTCACAATATGGTGATTAGTTAAAATTGTTCAAAATTGATCGGAATTATGGCTGTTAAATCTCAACGCGCAGCCAGATCTTTATAAATTATACCTTATTATTTAGCTAGACTCTTAAGCTTTCCATAAAGGTATCAATCATCCTGCCATCCCTTCAGATGCGAAAGCAAATCGATATGGAACGGTGACTTTGACCAAATTGCAACTTGTGCGCAACCACTAAAATGCTTGTCAACACCAAATGCATGAGTGCATTTTAATAATTGACCCCTTAAAATTTAGCTAGAGTCTTAAGCTTTCTATATTGGTCCCTAACTTTTAATTATCCTTCAGGAATAATGAGCATATCGATGCGCAAGGATAACATTGAAAAACTGCCTACTCCACCCACACCCACTCACCACTAAAATGCTTACAGAATCCAAACGCGTATGGTTACCTTAATAAAAAAACCCTTAAAATGTAGCTAGAGATTGCAGCTTTATCAAATTAAATCAATAATTCCATTACTATGCGGCAATCATAAACAGATCGATGCGCAAGAGTGACATTAAATGGCTGCCTACTGCAAAATCGATAAAATGCTTGTAAAATATGAATTTATAGGTTTATCGAAAAAATAATACCCTTAAAACGTAGCTGGAGTCTTCAGCTTTCATAAATGGGGTCAATCTTCTCGCTATATCAAAGGATGCAGGAGAATTTCGTTGTGGAAAAGTGATATCGACCTCATGATACATCTGCATAACCAATGAAATGCTTGTGGAAGCTAAATGCGCACGGTTACATTAATCAAAATGGCGTAAAAATTAAGCTAGAGTTACCACCTTTCACCAATGGGGTAAATACCAAAAATATCCCACCGGCAACATGACATAATAAATAGCCAAGGTTGGCATTCACAATATGGTGATTAGTTAAAATTGTTCAAAATTGATCGGAATTATGGCTGTTAAATCTCAACGCGCAGCCAGATCTTTATAAATTATACCTTATTATTTAGCTAGACTCTTAAGCTTTCCATAAAGGTATCAATCATCCTGCCATCCCTTCAGATGCGAAAGCAAATCGATATGGAACGGTGACTTTGACCAAATTGCAACTTGTGCGCAACCACTAAAATGCTTGTCAACACCAAATGCATGAGTGCATTTTAATAATTGACCCCTTAAAATTTAGCTAGAGTCTTAAGCTTTCTATATTGGTCCCTAACTTTTAATTATCCTTCAGGAATAATGAGCATATCGATGCGCAAGGATAACATTGAAAAACTGCCTACTCCACCCACACCCACTCACCACTAAAATGCTTACAGAATCCAAACGCGTATGGTTACCTTAATAAAAAAACCCTTAAAATGTAGCTAGAGATTGCAGCTTTATCAAATTAAATCAATAATTCCATTACTATGCGGCAATCATAAACAGATCGATGCGCAAGAGTGACATTAAATGGCTGCCTACTGCAAAATCGATAAAATGCTTGTAAAATATGAATTTATAGGTTTATCGAAAAAATAATACCCTTAAAACGTAGCTGGAGTCTTCAGCTTTCATAAATGGGGTCAATCTTCTCGCTATATCAAAGGATGCAGGAGAATTTCGTTGTGGAAAAGTGATATCGACCTCATGATACATCTGCATAACCAATGAAATGCTTGTGGAAGCTAAATGCGCACGGTTACATTAATCAAAATGGCGTAAAAATTAAGCTAGAGTTACCACCTTTCACCAATGGGGTAAATACCAAAAATATCCCACCGGCAACATGACATAATAAATAGCCAAGGTTGGCATTCACAATATGGTGATTAGTTAAAATTGTTCAAAATTGATCGGAATTATGGCTGTTAAATCTCAACGCGCAGCCAGATCTTTATAAATTATACCTTATTATTTAGCTAGACTCTTAAGCTTTCCATAAAGGTATCAATCATCCTGCCATCCCTTCAGATGCGAAAGCAAATCGATATGGAACGGTGACTTTGACCAAATTGCAACTTGTGCGCAACCACTAAAATGCTTGTCAACACCAAATGCATGAGTGCATTTTAATAATTGACCCCTTAAAATTTAGCTAGAGTCTTAAGCTTTCTATATTGGTCCCTAACTTTTAATTATCCTTCAGGAATAATGAGCATATCGATGCGCAAGGATAACATTGAAAAACTGCCTACTCCACCCACACCCACTCACCACTAAAATGCTTACAGAATCCAAACGCGTATGGTTACCTTAATAAAAAAACCCTTAAAATGTAGCTAGAGATTGCAGCTTTATCAAATTAAATCAATAATTCCATTACTATGCGGCAATCATAAACAGATCGATGCGCAAGAGTGACATTAAATGGCTGCCTACTGCAAAATCGATAAAATGCTTGTAAAATATGAATTTATAGGTTTATCGAAAAAATAATACCCTTAAAACGTAGCTGGAGTCTTCAGCTTTCATAAATGGGGTCAATCTTCTCGCTATATCAAAGGATGCAGGAGAATTTCGTTGTGGAAAAGTGATATCGACCTCATGATACATCTGCATAACCAATGAAATGCTTGTGGAAGCTAAATGCGCACGGTTACATTAATCAAAATGGCGTAAAAATTAAGCTAGAGTTACCACCTTTCACCAATGGGGTAAATACCAAAAATATCCCACCGGCAACATGACATAATAAATAGCCAAGGTTGGCATTCACAATATGGTGATTAGTTAAAATTGTTCAAAATTGATCGGAATTATGGCTGTTAAATCTCAACGCGCAGCCAGATCTTTATAAATTATACCTTATTATTTAGCTAGACTCTTAAGCTTTCCATAAAGGTATCAATCATCCTGCCATCCCTTCAGATGCGAAAGCAAATCGATATGGAACGGTGACTTTGACCAAATTGCAACTTGTGCGCAACCACTAAAATGCTTGTCAACACCAAATGCATTAATGCATTTTAATAATTGACCCCTTAAAATTTAGCTAGAGTCTTAAGCTTTCTATATTGGTCCCTAACTTTTAATTATCCTTCAGGAATAATGAGCATATCGATGCGCAAGGATAACATTGAAAAACTGCCTACTCCACCCACACCCACTCACCACTAAAATGCTTACAGAATCCAAACGCGTATGGTTACCTTAATAAAAAAACCCTTAAAATGTAGCTAGAGATTGCAGCTTTATCAAATTAAATCAATAATTCCATTACTATGCGGCAATCATAAACAGATCGATGCGCAAGAGTGACATTAAATGGCTGCCTACTGCAAAATCGATAAAATGCTTGTAAAATATGAATTTATAGGTTTATCGAAAAAATAATACCCTTAAAACGTAGCTGGAGTCTTCAGCTTTCATAAATGGGGTCAATCTTCTCGCTATATCAAAGGATGCAGGAGAATTTCGTTGTGGAAAAGTGATATCGACCTCATGATACATCTGCATAACCAATGAAATGCTTGTGGAAGCTAAATGCGCACGGTTACATTAATCAAAATGGCGTAAAAATTAAGCTAGAGTTACCACCTTTCACCAATGGGGTAAATACCAAAAATATCCCACCGGCAACATGACATAATAAATAGCCAAGGTTGGCATTCACAATATGGTGATTAGTTAAAATTGTTCAAAATTGATCGGAATTATGGCTGTTAAATCTCAACGCGCAGCCAGATCTTTATAAATTATACCTTATTATTTAGCTAGACTCTTAAGCTTTCCATAAAGGTATCAATCATCCTGCCATCCCTTCAGATGCGAAAGCAAATCGATATGGAACGGTGACTTTGACCAAATTGCAACTTGTGCGCAACCACTAAAATGCTTGTCAACACCAAATGCATGAGTGCATTTTAATAATTGACCCCTTAAAATTTAGCTAGAGTCTTAAGCTTTCTATATTGGTCCCTAACTTTTAATTATCCTTCAGGAATAATGAGCATATCGATGCGCAAGGATAACATTGAAAAACTGCCTACTCCACCCACACCCACTCACCACTAAAATGCTTACAGAATCCAAACGCGTATGGTTACCTTAATAAAAAAACCCTTAAAATGTAGCTAGAGATTGCAGCTTTATCAAATTAAATCAATAATTCCATTACTATGCGGCAATCATAAACAGATCGATGCGCAAGAGTGACATTAAATGGCTGCCTACTGCAAAATCGATAAAATGCTTGTAAAATATGAATTTATAGGTTTATCGAAAAAATAATACCCTTAAAACGTAGCTGGAGTCTTCAGCTTTCATAAATGGGGTCAATCTTCTCGCTATATCAAAGGATGCAGGAGAATTTCGTTGTGGAAAAGTGATATCGACCTCATGATACATCTGCATAACCAATGAAATGCTTGTGGAAGCTAAATGCGCACGGTTACATTAATCAAAATGGCGTAAAAATTAAGCTAGAGTTACCACCTTTCACCAATGGGGTAAATACCAAAAATATCCCACCGGCAACATGACATAATAAATAGCCAAGGTTGGCATTCACAATATGGTGATTAGTTAAAATTGTTCAAAATTGATCGGAATTATGGCTGTTAAATCTCAACGCGCAGCCAGATCTTTATAAATTATACCTTATTATTTAGCTAGACTCTTAAGCTTTCCATAAAGGTATCAATCATCCTGCCATCCCTTCAGATGCGAAAGCAAATCGATATGGAACGGTGACTTTGACCAAATTGCAACTTGTGCGCAACCACTAAAATGCTTGTCAACACCAAATGCATGAGTGCATTTTAATAATTGACCCCTTAAAATTTAGCTAGAGTCTTAAGCTTTCTATATTGGTCCCTAACTTTTAATTATCCTTCAGGAATAATGAGCATATCGATGCGCAAGGATAACATTGAAAAACTGCCTACTCCACCCACACCCACTCACCACTAAAATGCTTACAGAATCCAAACGCGTATGGTTACCTTAATAAAAAAACCCTTAAAATGTAGCTAGAGATTGCAGCTTTATCAAATTAAATCAATAATTCCATTACTATGCGGCAATCATAAACAGATCGATGCGCAAGAGTGACATTAAATGGCTGCCTACTGCAAAATCGATAAAATGCTTGTAAAATATGAATTTATAGGTTTATCGAAAAAATAATACCCTTAAAACGTAGCTGGAGTCTTCAGCTTTCATAAATGGGGTCAATCTTCTCGCTATATCAAAGGATGCAGGAGAATTTCGTTGTGGAAAAGTGATATCGACCTCATGATACATCTGCATAACCAATGAAATGCTTGTGGAAGCTAAATGCGCACGGTTACATTAATCAAAATGGCGTAAAAATTAAGCTAGAGTTACCACCTTTCACCAATGGGGTAAATACCAAAAATATCCCACCGGCAACATGACATAATAAATAGCCAAGGTTGGCATTCACAATATGGTGATTAGTTAAAATTGTTCAAAATTGATCGGAATTATGGCTGTTAAATCTCAACGCGCAGCCAGATCTTTATAAATTATACCTTATTATTTAGCTAGACTCTTAAGCTTTCCATAAAGGTATCAATCATCCTGCCATCCCTTCAGATGCGAAAGCAAATCGATATGGAACGGTGACTTTGACCAAATTGCAACTTGTGCGCAACCACTAAAATGCTTGTCAACACCAAATGCATGAGTGCATTTTAATAATTGACCCCTTAAAATTTAGCTAGAGTCTTAAGCTTTCTATATTGGTCCCTAACTTTTAATTATCCTTCAGGAATAATGAGCATATCGATGCGCAAGGATAACATTGAAAAACTGCCTACTCCACCCACACCCACTCACCACTAAAATGCTTACAGAATCCAAACGCGTATGGTTACCTTAATAAAAAAACCCTTAAAATGTAGCTAGAGATTGCAGCTTTATCAAATTAAATCAATAATTCCATTACTATGCGGCAATCATAAACAGATCGATGCGCAAGAGTGACATTAAATGGCTGCCTACTGCAAAATCGATAAAATGCTTGTAAAATATGAATTTATAGGTTTATCGAAAAAATAATACCCTTAAAACGTAGCTGGAGTCTTCAGCTTTCATAAATGGGGTCAATCTTCTCGCTATATCAAAGGATGCAGGAGAATTTCGTTGTGGAAAAGTGATATCGACCTCATGATACATCTGCATAACCAATGAAATGCTTGTGGAAGCTAAATGCGCACGGTTACATTAATCAAAATGGCGTAAAAATTAAGCTAGAGTTACCACCTTTCACCAATGGGGTAAATACCAAAAATATCCCACCGGCAACATGACATAATAAATAGCCAAGGTTGGCATTCACAATATGGTGATTAGTTAAAATTGTTCAAAATTGATCGGAATTATGGCTGTTAAATCTCAACGCGCAGCCAGATCTTTATAAATTATACCTTATTATTTAGCTAGACTCTTAAGCTTTCCATAAAGGTATCAATCATCCTGCCATCCCTTCAGATGCGAAAGCAAATCGATATGGAACGGTGACTTTGACCAAATTGCAACTTGTGCGCAACCACTAAAATGCTTGTCAACACCAAATGCATGAGTGCATTTTAATAATTGACCCCTTAAAATTTAGCTAGAGTCTTAAGCTTTCTATATTGGTCCCTAACTTTTAATTATCCTTCAGGAATAATGAGCATATCGATGCGCAAGGATAACATTGAAAAACTGCCTACTCCACCCACACCCACTCACCACTAAAATGCTTACAGAATCCAAACGCGTATGGTTACCTTAATAAAAAAACCCTTAAAATGTAGCTAGAGATTGCAGCTTTATCAAATTAAATCAATAATTCCATTACTATGCGGCAATCATAAACAGATCGATGCGCAAGAGTGACATTAAATGGCTGCCTACTGCAAAATCGATAAAATGCTTGTAAAATATGAATTTATAGGTTTATCGAAAAAATAATACCCTTAAAACGTAGCTGGAGTCTTCAGCTTTCATAAATGGGGTCAATCTTCTCGCTATATCAAAGGATGCAGGAGAATTTCGTTGTGGAAAAGTGATATCGACCTCATGATACATCTGCATAACCAATGAAATGCTTGTGGAAGCTAAATGCGCACGGTTACATTAATCAAAATGGCGTAAAAATTAAGCTAGAGTTACCACCTTTCACCAATGGGGTAAATACCAAAAATATCCCACCGGCAACATGACATAATAAATAGCCAAGGTTGGCATTCACAATATGGTGATTAGTTAAAATTGTTCAAAATTGATCGGAATTATGGCTGTTAAATCTCAACGCGCAGCCAGATCTTTATAAATTATACCTTATTATTTAGCTAGACTCTTAAGCTTTCCATAAAGGTATCAATCATCCTGCCATCCCTTCAGATGCGAAAGCAAATCGATATGGAACGGTGACTTTGACCAAATTGCAACTTGTGCGCAACCACTAAAATGCTTGTCAACACCAAATGCATGAGTGCATTTTAATAATTGACCCCTTAAAATTTAGCTAGAGTCTTAAGCTTTCTATATTGGTCCCTAACTTTTAATTATCCTTCAGGAATAATGAGCATATCGATGCGCAAGGATAACATTGAAAAACTGCCTACTCCACCCACACCCACTCACCACTAAAATGCTTACAGAATCCAAACGCGTATGGTTACCTTAATAAAAAAACCCTTAAAATGTAGCTAGAGATTGCAGCTTTATCAAATTAAATCAATAATTCCATTACTATGCGGCAATCATAAACAGATCGATGCGCAAGAGTGACATTAAATGGCTGCCTACTGCAAAATCGATAAAATGCTTGTAAAATATGAATTTATAGGTTTATCGAAAAAATAATACCCTTAAAACGTAGCTGGAGTCTTCAGCTTTCATAAATGGGGTCAATCTTCTCGCTATATCAAAGGATGCAGGAGAATTTCGTTGTGGAAAAGTGATATCGACCTCATGATACATCTGCATAACCAATGAAATGCTTGTGGAAGCTAAATGCGCACGGTTACATTAATCAAAATGGCGTAAAAATTAAGCTAGAGTTACCACCTTTCACCAATGGGGTAAATACCAAAAATATCCCACCGGCAACATGACATAATAAATAGCCAAGGTTGGCATTCACAATATGGTGATTAGTTAAAATTGTTCAAAATTGATCGGAATTATGGCTGTTAAATCTCAACGCGCAGCCAGATCTTTATAAATTATACCTTATTATTTAGCTAGACTCTTAAGCTTTCCATAAAGGTATCAATCATCCTGCCATCCCTTCAGATGCGAAAGCAAATCGATATGGAACGGTGACTTTGACCAAATTGCAACTTGTGCGCAACCACTAAAATGCTTGTCAACACCAAATGCATGAGTGCATTTTAATAATTGACCCCTTAAAATTTAGCTAGAGTCTTAAGCTTTCTATATTGGTCCCTAACTTTTAATTATCCTTCAGGAATAATGAGCATATCGATGCGCAAGGATAACATTGAAAAACTGCCTACTCCACCCACACCCACTCACCACTAAAATGCTTACAGAATCCAAACGCGTATGGTTACCTTAATAAAAAAACCCTTAAAATGTAGCTAGAGATTGCAGCTTTATCAAATTAAATCAATAATTCCATTACTATGCGGCAATCATAAACAGATCGATGCGCAAGAGTGACATTAAATGGCTGCCTACTGCAAAATCGATAAAATGCTTGTAAAATATGAATTTATAGGTTTATCGAAAAAATAATACCCTTAAAACGTAGCTGGAGTCTTCAGCTTTCATAAATGGGGTCAATCTTCTCGCTATATCAAAGGATGCAGGAGAATTTCGTTGTGGAAAAGTGATATCGACCTCATGATACATCTGCATAACCAATGAAATGCTTGTGGAAGCTAAATGCGCACGGTTACATTAATCAAAATGGCGTAAAAATTAAGCTAGAGTTACCACCTTTCACCAATGGGGTAAATACCAAAAATATCCCACCGGCAACATGACATAATAAATAGCCAAGGTTGGCATTCACAATATGGTGATTAGTTAAAATTGTTCAAAATTGATCGGAATTATGGCTGTTAAATCTCAACGCGCAGCCAGATCTTTATAAATTATACCTTATTATTTAGCTAGACTCTTAAGCTTTCCATAAAGGTATCAATCATCCTGCCATCCCTTCAGATGCGAAAGCAAATCGATATGGAACGGTGACTTTGACCAAATTGCAACTTGTGCGCAACCACTAAAATGCTTGTCAACACCAAATGCATGAGTGCATTTTAATAATTGACCCCTTAAAATTTAGCTAGAGTCTTAAGCTTTCTATATTGGTCCCTAACTTTTAATTATCCTTCAGGAATAATGAGCATATCGATGCGCAAGGATAACATTGAAAAACTGCCTACTCCACCCACACCCACTCACCACTAAAATGCTTACAGAATCCAAACGCGTATGGTTACCTTAATAAAAAAACCCTTAAAATGTAGCTAGAGATTGCAGCTTTATCAAATTAAATCAATAATTCCATTACTATGCGGCAATCATAAACAGATCGATGCGCAAGAGTGACATTAAATGGCTGCCTACTGCAAAATCGATAAAATGCTTGTAAAATATGAATTTATAGGTTTATCGAAAAAATAATACCCTTAAAACGTAGCTGGAGTCTTCAGCTTTCATAAATGGGGTCAATCTTCTCGCTATATCAAAGGATGCAGGAGAATTTCGTTGTGGAAAAGTGATATCGACCTCATGATACATCTGCATAACCAATGAAATGCTTGTGGAAGCTAAATGCGCACGGTTACATTAATCAAAATGGCGTAAAAATTAAGCTAGAGTTACCACCTTTCACCAATGGGGTAAATACCAAAAATATCCCACCGGCAACATGACATAATAAATAGCCAAGGTTGGCATTCACAATATGGTGATTAGTTAAAATTGTTCAAAATTGATCGGAATTATGGCTGTTAAATCTCAACGCGCAGCCAGATCTTTATAAATTATACCTTATTATTTAGCTAGACTCTTAAGCTTTCCATAAAGGTATCAATCATCCTGCCATCCCTTCAGATGCGAAAGCAAATCGATATGGAACGGTGACTTTGACCAAATTGCAACTTGTGCGCAACCACTAAAATGCTTGTCAACACCAAATGCATGAGTGCATTTTAATAATTGACCCCTTAAAATTTAGCTAGAGTCTTAAGCTTTCTATATTGGTCCCTAACTTTTAATTATCCTTCAGGAATAATGAGCATATCGATGCGCAAGGATAACATTGAAAAACTGCCTACTCCACCCACACCCACTCACCACTAAAATGCTTACAGAATCCAAACGCGTATGGTTACCTTAATAAAAAAACCCTTAAAATGTAGCTAGAGATTGCAGCTTTATCAAATTAAATCAATAATTCCATTACTATGCGGCAATCATAAACAGATCGATGCGCAAGAGTGACATTAAATGGCTGCCTACTGCAAAATCGATAAAATGCTTGTAAAATATGAATTTATAGGTTTATCGAAAAAATAATACCCTTAAAACGTAGCTGGAGTCTTCAGCTTTCATAAATGGGGTCAATCTTCTCGCTATATCAAAGGATGCAGGAGAATTTCGTTGTGGAAAAGTGATATCGACCTCATGATACATCTGCATAACCAATGAAATGCTTGTGGAAGCTAAATGCGCACGGTTACATTAATCAAAATGGCGTAAAAATTAAGCTAGAGTTACCACCTTTCACCAATGGGGTAAATACCAAAAATATCCCACCGGCAACATGACATAATAAATAGCCAAGGTTGGCATTCACAATATGGTGATTAGTTAAAATTGTTCAAAATTGATCGGAATTATGGCTGTTAAATCTCAACGCGCAGCCAGATCTTTATAAATTATACCTTATTATTTAGCTAGACTCTTAAGCTTTCCATAAAGGTATCAATCATCCTGCCATCCCTTCAGATGCGAAAGCAAATCGATATGGAACGGTGACTTTGACCAAATTGCAACTTGTGCGCAACCACTAAAATGCTTGTCAACACCAAATGCATGAGTGCATTTTAATAATTGACCCCTTAAAATTTAGCTAGAGTCTTAAGCTTTCTATATTGGTCCCTAACTTTTAATTATCCTTCAGGAATAATGAGCATATCGATGCGCAAGGATAACATTGAAAAACTGCCTACTCCACCCACACCCACTCACCACTAAAATGCTTACAGAATCCAAACGCGTATGGTTACCTTAATAAAAAAACCCTTAAAATGTAGCTAGAGATTGCAGCTTTATCAAATTAAATCAATAATTCCATTACTATGCGGCAATCATAAACAGATCGATGCGCAAGAGTGACATTAAATGGCTGCCTACTGCAAAATCGATAAAATGCTTGTAAAATATGAATTTATAGGTTTATCGAAAAAATAATACCCTTAAAACGTAGCTGGAGTCTTCAGCTTTCATAAATGGGGTCAATCTTCTCGCTATATCAAAGGATGCAGGAGAATTTCGTTGTGGAAAAGTGATATCGACCTCATGATACATCTGCATAACCAATGAAATGCTTGTGGAAGCTAAATGCGCACGGTTACATTAATCAAAATGGCGTAAAAATTAAGCTAGAGTTACCACCTTTCACCAATGGGGTAAATACCAAAAATATCCCACCGGCAACATGACATAATAAATAGCCAAGGTTGGCATTCACAATATGGTGATTAGTTAAAATTGTTCAAAATTGATCGGAATTATGGCTGTTAAATCTCAACGCGCAGCCAGATCTTTATAAATTATACCTTATTATTTAGCTAGACTCTTAAGCTTTCCATAAAGGTATCAATCATCCTGCCATCCCTTCAGATGCGAAAGCAAATCGATATGGAACGGTGACTTTGACCAAATTGCAACTTGTGCGCAACCACTAAAATGCTTGTCAACACCAAATGCATGAGTGCATTTTAATAATTGACCCCTTAAAATTTAGCTAGAGTCTTAAGCTTTCTATATTGGTCCCTAACTTTTAATTATCCTTCAGGAATAATGAGCATATCGATGCGCAAGGATAACATTGAAAAACTGCCTACTCCACCCACACCCACTCACCACTAAAATGCTTACAGAATCCAAACGCGTATGGTTACCTTAATAAAAAAACCCTTAAAATGTAGCTAGAGATTGCAGCTTTATCAAATTAAATCAATAATTCCATTACTATGCGGCAATCATAAACAGATCGATGCGCAAGAGTGACATTAAATGGCTGCCTACTGCAAAATCGATAAAATGCTTGTAAAATATGAATTTATAGGTTTATCGAAAAAATAATACCCTTAAAACGTAGCTGGAGTCTTCAGCTTTCATAAATGGGGTCAATCTTCTCGCTATATCAAAGGATGCAGGAGAATTTCGTTGTGGAAAAGTGATATCGACCTCATGATACATCTGCATAACCAATGAAATGCTTGTGGAAGCTAAATGCGCACGGTTACATTAATCAAAATGGCGTAAAAATTAAGCTAGAGTTACCACCTTTCACCAATGGGGTAAATACCAAAAATATCCCACCGGCAACATGACATAATAAATAGCCAAGGTTGGCATTCACAATATGGTGATTAGTTAAAATTGTTCAAAATTGATCGGAATTATGGCTGTTAAATCTCAACGCGCCAGATCTTTATAAATTATACCTTATTATTTAGCTAGACTCTTAAGCTTTCCATAAAGGTATCAATCATCCTGCCATCCCTTCAGATGCGAAAGCAAATCGATATGGAACGGTGACTTTGACCAAATTGCAACTTGTGCGCAACCACTAAAATGCTTGTCAACACCAAATGCATGAGTGCATTTTAATAATTGACCCCTTAAAATTTAGCTAGAGTCTTAAGCTTTCTATATTGGTCCCTAACTTTTAATTATCCTTCAGGAATAATGAGCATATCGATGCGCAAGGATAACATTGAAAAACTGCCTACTCCACCCACACCCACTCACCACTAAAATGCTTACAGAATCCAAACGCGTATGGTTACCTTAATAAAAAAACCCTTAAAATGTAGCTAGAGATTGCAGCTTTATCAAATTAAATCAATAATTCCATTACTATGCGGCAATCATAAACAGATCGATGCGCAAGAGTGACATTAAATGGCTGCCTACTGCAAAATCGATAAAATGCTTGTAAAATATGAATTTATAGGTTTATCGAAAAAATAATACCCTTAAAACGTAGCTGGAGTCTTCAGCTTTCATAAATGGGGTCAATCTTCTCGCTATATCAAAGGATGCAGGAGAATTTCGTTGTGGAAAAGTGATATCGACCTCATGATACATCTGCATAACCAATGAAATGCTTGTGGAAGCTAAATGCGCACGGTTACATTAATCAAAATGGCGTAAAAATTAAGCTAGAGTTACCACCTTTCACCAATGGGGTAAATACCAAAAATATCCCACCGGCAACATGACATAATAAATAGCCAAGGTTGGCATTCACAATATGGTGATTAGTTAAAATTGTTCAAAATTGATCGGAATTATGGCTGTTAAATCTCAACGCGCAGCCAGATCTTTATAAATTATACCTTATTATTTAGCTAGACTCTTAAGCTTTCCATAAAGGTATCAATCATCCTGCCATCCCTTCAGATGCGAAAGCAAATCGATATGGAACGGTGACTTTGACCAAATTGCAACTTGTGCGCAACCACTAAAATGCTTGTCAACACCAAATGCATGAGTGCATTTTAATAATTGACCCCTTAAAATTTAGCTAGAGTCTTAAGCTTTCTATATTGGTCCCTAACTTTTAATTATCCTTCAGGAATAATGAGCATATCGATGCGCAAGGATAACATTGAAAAACTGCCTACTCCACCCACACCCACTCACCACTAAAATGCTTACAGAATCCAAACGCGTATGGTTACCTTAATAAAAAAACCCTTAAAATGTAGCTAGAGATTGCAGCTTTATCAAATTAAATCAATAATTCCATTACTATGCGGCAATCATAAACAGATCGATGCGCAAGAGTGACATTAAATGGCTGCCTACTGCAAAATCGATAAAATGCTTGTAAAATATGAATTTATAGGTTTATCGAAAAAATAATACCCTTAAAACGTAGCTGGAGTCTTCAGCTTTCATAAATGGGGTCAATCTTCTCGCTATATCAAAGGATGCAGGAGAATTTCGTTGTGGAAAAGTGATATCGACCTCATGATACATCTGCATAACCAATGAAATGCTTGTGGAAGCTAAATGCGCACGGTTACATTAATCAAAATGGCGTAAAAATTAAGCTAGAGTTACCACCTTTCACCAATGGGGTAAATACCAAAAATATCCCACCGGCAACATGACATAATAAATAGCCAAGGTTGGCATTCACAATATGGTGATTAGTTAAAATTGTTCAAAATTGATCGGAATTATGGCTGTTAAATCTCAACGCGCAGCCAGATCTTTATAAATTATACCTTATTATTTAGCTAGACTCTTAAGCTTTCCATAAAGGTATCAATCATCCTGCCATCCCTTCAGATGCGAAAGCAAATCGATATGGAACGGTGACTTTGACCAAATTGCAACTTGTGCGCAACCACTAAAATGCTTGTCAACACCAAATGCATGAGTGCATTTTAATAATTGACCCCTTAAAATTTAGCTAGAGTCTTAAGCTTTCTATATTGGTCCCTAACTTTTAATTATCCTTCAGGAATAATGAGCATATCGATGCGCAAGGATAACATTGAAAAACTGCCTACTCCACCCACACCCACTCACCACTAAAATGCTTACAGAATCCAAACGCGTATGGTTACCTTAATAAAAAAACCCTTAAAATGTAGCTAGAGATTGCAGCTTTATCAAATTAAATCAATAATTCCATTACTATGCGGCAATCATAAACAGATCGATGCGCAAGAGTGACATTAAATGGCTGCCTACTGCAAAATCGATAAAATGCTTGTAAAATATGAATTTATAGGTTTATCGAAAAAATAATACCCTTAAAACGTAGCTGGAGTCTTCAGCTTTCATAAATGGGGTCAATCTTCTCGCTATATCAAAGGATGCAGGAGAATTTCGTTGTGGAAAAGTGATATCGACCTCATGATACATCTGCATAACCAATGAAATGCTTGTGGAAGCTAAATGCGCACGGTTACATTAATCAAAATGGCGTAAAAATTAAGCTAGAGTTACCACCTTTCACCAATGGGGTAAATACCAAAAATATCCCACCGGCAACATGACATAATAAATAGCCAAGGTTGGCATTCACAATATGGTGATTAGTTAAAATTGTTCAAAATTGATCGGAATTATGGCTGTTAAATCTCAACGCGCAGCCAGATCTTTATAAATTATACCTTATTATTTAGCTAGACTCTTAAGCTTTCCATAAAGGTATCAATCATCCTGCCATCCCTTCAGATGCGAAAGCAAATCGATATGGAACGGTGACTTTGACCAAATTGCAACTTGTGCGCAACCACTAAAATGCTTGTCAACACCAAATGCATGAGTGCATTTTAATAATTGACCCCTTAAAATTTAGCTAGAGTCTTAAGCTTTCTATATTGGTCCCTAACTTTTAATTATCCTTCAGGAATAATGAGCATATCGATGCGCAAGGATAACATTGAAAAACTGCCTACTCCACCCACACCCACTCACCACTAAAATGCTTACAGAATCCAAACGCGTATGGTTACCTTAATAAAAAAACCCTTAAAATGTAGCTAGAGATTGCAGCTTTATCAAATTAAATCAATAATTCCATTACTATGCGGCAATCATAAACAGATCGATGCGCAAGAGTGACATTAAATGGCTGCCTACTGCAAAATCGATAAAATGCTTGTAAAATATGAATTTATAGGTTTATCGAAAAAATAATACCCTTAAAACGTAGCTGGAGTCTTCAGCTTTCATAAATGGGGTCAATCTTCTCGCTATATCAAAGGATGCAGGAGAATTTCGTTGTGGAAAAGTGATATCGACCTCATGATACATCTGCATAACCAATGAAATGCTTGTGGAAGCTAAATGCGCACGGTTACATTAATCAAAATGGCGTAAAAATTAAGCTAGAGTTACCACCTTTCACCAATGGGGTAAATACCAAAAATATCCCACCGGCAACATGACATAATAAATAGCCAAGGTTGGCATTCACAATATGGTGATTAGTTAAAATTGTTCAAAATTGATCGGAATTATGGCTGTTAAATCTCAACGCGCAGCCAGATCTTTATAAATTATACCTTATTATTTAGCTAGACTCTTAAGCTTTCCATAAAGGTATCAATCATCCTGCCATCCCTTCAGATGCGAAAGCAAATCGATATGGAACGGTGACTTTGACCAAATTGCAACTTGTGCGCAACCACTAAAATGCTTGTCAACACCAAATGCATGAGTGCATTTTAATAATTGACCCCTTAAAATTTAGCTAGAGTCTTAAGCTTTCTATATTGGTCCCTAACTTTTAATTATCCTTCAGGAATAATGAGCATATCGATGCGCAAGGATAACATTGAAAAACTGCCTACTCCACCCACACCCACTCACCACTAAAATGCTTACAGAATCCAAACGCGTATGGTTACCTTAATAAAAAAACCCTTAAAATGTAGCTAGAGATTGCAGCTTTATCAAATTAAATCAATAATTCCATTACTATGCGGCAATCATAAACAGATCGATGCGCAAGAGTGACATTAAATGGCTGCCTACTGCAAAATCGATAAAATGCTTGTAAAATATGAATTTATAGGTTTATCGAAAAAATAATACCCTTAAAACGTAGCTGGAGTCTTCAGCTTTCATAAATGGGGTCAATCTTCTCGCTATATCAAAGGATGCAGGAGAATTTCGTTGTGGAAAAGTGATATCGACCTCATGATACATCTGCATAACCAATGAAATGCTTGTGGAAGCTAAATGCGCACGGTTACATTAATCAAAATGGCGTAAAAATTAAGCTAGAGTTACCACCTTTCACCAATGGGGTAAATACCAAAAATATCCCACCGGCAACATGACATAATAAATAGCCAAGGTTGGCATTCACAATATGGTGATTAGTTAAAATTGTTCAAAATTGATCGGAATTATGGCTGTTAAATCTCAACGCGCAGCCAGATCTTTATAAATTATACCTTATTATTTAGCTAGACTCTTAAGCTTTCCATAAAGGTATCAATCATCCTGCCATCCCTTCAGATGCGAAAGCAAATCGATATGGAACGGTGACTTTGACCAAATTGCAACTTGTGCGCAACCACTAAAATGCTTGTCAACACCAAATGCATGAGTGCATTTTAATAATTGACCCCTTAAAATTTAGCTAGAGTCTTAAGCTTTCTATATTGGTCCCTAACTTTTAATTATCCTTCAGGAATAATGAGCATATCGATGCGCAAGGATAACATTGAAAAACTGCCTACTCCACCCACACCCACTCACCACTAAAATGCTTACAGAATCCAAACGCGTATGGTTACCTTAATAAAAAAACCCTTAAAATGTAGCTAGAGATTGCAGCTTTATCAAATTAAATCAATAATTCCATTACTATGCGGCAATCATAAACAGATCGATGCGCAAGAGTGACATTAAATGGCTGCCTACTGCAAAATCGATAAAATGCTTGTAAAATATGAATTTATAGGTTTATCGAAAAAATAATACCCTTAAAACGTAGCTGGAGTCTTCAGCTTTCATAAATGGGGTCAATCTTCTCGCTATATCAAAGGATGCAGGAGAATTTCGTTGTGGAAAAGTGATATCGACCTCATGATACATCTGCATAACCAATGAAATGCTTGTGGAAGCTAAATGCGCACGGTTACATTAATCAAAATGGCGTAAAAATTAAGCTAGAGTTACCACCTTTCACCAATGGGGTAAATACCAAAAATATCCCACCGGCAACATGACATAATAAATAGCCAAGGTTGGCATTCACAATATGGTGATTAGTTAAAATTGTTCAAAATTGATCGGAATTATGGCTGTTAAATCTCAACGCGCAGCCAGATCTTTATAAATTATACCTTATTATTTAGCTAGACTCTTAAGCTTTCCATAAAGGTATCAATCATCCTGCCATCCCTTCAGATGCGAAAGCAAATCGATATGGAACGGTGACTTTGACCAAATTGCAACTTGTGCGCAACCACTAAAATGCTTGTCAACACCAAATGCATGAGTGCATTTTAATAATTGACCCCTTAAAATTTAGCTAGAGTCTTAAGCTTTCTATATTGGTCCCTAACTTTTAATTATCCTTCAGGAATAATGAGCATATCGATGCGCAAGGATAACATTGAAAAACTGCCTACTCCACCCACACCCACTCACCACTAAAATGCTTACAGAATCCAAACGCGTATGGTTACCTTAATAAAAAAACCCTTAAAATGTAGCTAGAGATTGCAGCTTTATCAAATTAAATCAATAATTCCATTACTATGCGGCAATCATAAACAGATCGATGCGCAAGAGTGACATTAAATGGCTGCCTACTGCAAAATCGATAAAATGCTTGTAAAATATGAATTTATAGGTTTATCGAAAAAATAATACCCTTAAAACGTAGCTGGAGTCTTCAGCTTTCATAAATGGGGTCAATCTTCTCGCTATATCAAAGGATGCAGGAGAATTTCGTTGTGGAAAAGTGATATCGACCTCATGATACATCTGCATAACCAATGAAATGCTTGTGGAAGCTAAATGCGCACGGTTACATTAATCAAAATGGCGTAAAAATTAAGCTAGAGTTACCACCTTTCACCAATGGGGTAAATACCAAAAATATCCCACCGGCAACATGACATAATAAATAGCCAAGGTTGGCATTCACAATATGGTGATTAGTTAAAATTGTTCAAAATTGATCGGAATTATGGCTGTTAAATCTCAACGCGCAGCCAGATCTTTATAAATTATACCTTATTATTTAGCTAGACTCTTAAGCTTTCCATAAAGGTATCAATCATCCTGCCATCCCTTCAGATGCGAAAGCAAATCGATATGGAACGGTGACTTTGACCAAATTGCAACTTGTGCGCAACCACTAAAATGCTTGTCAACACCAAATGCATGAGTGCATTTTAATAATTGACCCCTTAAAATTTAGCTAGAGTCTTAAGCTTTCTATATTGGTCCCTAACTTTTAATTATCCTTCAGGAATAATGAGCATATCGATGCGCAAGGATAACATTGAAAAACTGCCTACTCCACCCACACCCACTCACCACTAAAATGCTTACAGAATCCAAACGCGTATGGTTACCTTAATAAAAAAACCCTTAAAATGTAGCTAGAGATTGCAGCTTTATCAAATTAAATCAATAATTCCATTACTATGCGGCAATCATAAACAGATCGATGCGCAAGAGTGACATTAAATGGCTGCCTACTGCAAAATCGATAAAATGCTTGTAAAATATGAATTTATAGGTTTATCGAAAAAATAATACCCTTAAAACGTAGCTGGAGTCTTCAGCTTTCATAAATGGGGTCAATCTTCTCGCTATATCAAAGGATGCAGGAGAATTTCGTTGTGGAAAAGTGATATCGACCTCATGATACATCTGCATAACCAATGAAATGCTTGTGGAAGCTAAATGCGCACGGTTACATTAATCAAAATGGCGTAAAAATTAAGCTAGAGTTACCACCTTTCACCAATGGGGTAAATACCAAAAATATCCCACCGGCAACATGACATAATAAATAGCCAAGGTTGGCATTCACAATATGGTGATTAGTTAAAATTGTTCAAAATTGATCGGAATTATGGCTGTTAAATCTCAACGCGCAGCCAGATCTTTATAAATTATACCTTATTATTTAGCTAGACTCTTAAGCTTTCCATAAAGGTATCAATCATCCTGCCATCCCTTCAGATGCGAAAGCAAATCGATATGGAACGGTGACTTTGACCAAATTGCAACTTGTGCGCAACCACTAAAATGCTTGTCAACACCAAATGCATGAGTGCATTTTAATAATTGACCCCTTAAAATTTAGCTAGAGTCTTAAGCTTTCTATATTGGTCCCTAACTTTTAATTATCCTTCAGGAATAATGAGCATATCGATGCGCAAGGATAACATTGAAAAACTGCCTACTCCACCCACACCCACTCACCACTAAAATGCTTACAGAATCCAAACGCGTATGGTTACCTTAATAAAAAAACCCTTAAAATGTAGCTAGAGATTGCAGCTTTATCAAATTAAATCAATAATTCCATTACTATGCGGCAATCATAAACAGATCGATGCGCAAGAGTGACATTAAATGGCTGCCTACTGCAAAATCGATAAAATGCTTGTAAAATATGAATTTATAGGTTTATCGAAAAAATAATACCCTTAAAACGTAGCTGGAGTCTTCAGCTTTCATAAATGGGGTCAATCTTCTCGCTATATCAAAGGATGCAGGAGAATTTCGTTGTGGAAAAGTGATATCGACCTCATGATACATCTGCATAACCAATGAAATGCTTGTGGAAGCTAAATGCGCACGGTTACATTAATCAAAATGGCGTAAAAATTAAGCTAGAGTTACCACCTTTCACCAATGGGGTAAATACCAAAAATATCCCACCGGCAACATGACATAATAAATAGCCAAGGTTGGCATTCACAATATGGTGATTAGTTAAAATTGTTCAAAATTGATCGGAATTATGGCTGTTAAATCTCAACGCGCAGCCAGATCTTTATAAATTATACCTTATTATTTAGCTAGACTCTTAAGCTTTCCATAAAGGTATCAATCATCCTGCCATCCCTTCAGATGCGAAAGCAAATCGATATGGAACGGTGACTTTGACCAAATTGCAACTTGTGCGCAACCACTAAAATGCTTGTCAACACCAAATGCATGAGTGCATTTTAATAATTGACCCCTTAAAATTTAGCTAGAGTCTTAAGCTTTCTATATTGGTCCCTAACTTTTAATTATCCTTCAGGAATAATGAGCATATCGATGCGCAAGGATAACATTGAAAAACTGCCTACTCCACCCACACCCACTCACCACTAAAATGCTTACAGAATCCAAACGCGTATGGTTACCTTAATAAAAAAACCCTTAAAATGTAGCTAGAGATTGCAGCTTTATCAAATTAAATCAATAATTCCATTACTATGCGGCAATCATAAACAGATCGATGCGCAAGAGTGACATTAAATGGCTGCCTACTGCAAAATCGATAAAATGCTTGTAAAATATGAATTTATAGGTTTATCGAAAAAATAATACCCTTAAAACGTAGCTGGAGTCTTCAGCTTTCATAAATGGGGTCAATCTTCTCGCTATATCAAAGGATGCAGGAGAATTTCGTTGTGGAAAAGTGATATCGACCTCATGATACATCTGCATAACCAATGAAATGCTTGTGGAAGCTAAATGCGCACGGTTACATTAATCAAAATGGCGTAAAAATTAAGCTAGAGTTACCACCTTTCACCAATGGGGTAAATACCAAAAATATCCCACCGGCAACATGACATAATAAATAGCCAAGGTTGGCATTCACAATATGGTGATTAGTTAAAATTGTTCAAAATTGATCGGAATTATGGCTGTTAAATCTCAACGCGCAGCCAGATCTTTATAAATTATACCTTATTATTTAGCTAGACTCTTAAGCTTTCCATAAAGGTATCAATCATCCTGCCATCCCTTCAGATGCGAAAGCAAATCGATATGGAACGGTGACTTTGACCAAATTGCAACTTGTGCGCAACCACTAAAATGCTTGTCAACACCAAATGCATGAGTGCATTTTAATAATTGACCCCTTAAAATTTAGCTAGAGTCTTAAGCTTTCTATATTGGTCCCTAACTTTTAATTATCCTTCAGGAATAATGAGCATATCGATGCGCAAGGATAACATTGAAAAACTGCCTACTCCACCCACACCCACTCACCACTAAAATGCTTACAGAATCCAAACGCGTATGGTTACCTTAATAAAAAAACCCTTAAAATGTAGCTAGAGATTGCAGCTTTATCAAATTAAATCAATAATTCCATTACTATGCGGCAATCATAAACAGATCGATGCGCAAGAGTGACATTAAATGGCTGCCTACTGCAAAATCGATAAAATGCTTGTAAAATATGAATTTATAGGTTTATCGAAAAAATAATACCCTTAAAACGTAGCTGGAGTCTTCAGCTTTCATAAATGGGGTCAATCTTCTCGCTATATCAAAGGATGCAGGAGAATTTCGTTGTGGAAAAGTGATATCGACCTCATGATACATCTGCATAACCAATGAAATGCTTGTGGAAGCTAAATGCGCACGGTTACATTAATCAAAATGGCGTAAAAATTAAGCTAGAGTTACCACCTTTCACCAATGGGGTAAATACCAAAAATATCCCACCGGCAACATGACATAATAAATAGCCAAGGTTGGCATTCACAATATGGTGATTAGTTAAAATTGTTCAAAATTGATCGGAATTATGGCTGTTAAATCTCAACGCGCAGCCAGATCTTTATAAATTATACCTTATTATTTAGCTAGACTCTTAAGCTTTCCATAAAGGTATCAATCATCCTGCCATCCCTTCAGATGCGAAAGCAAATCGATATGGAACGGTGACTTTGACCAAATTGCAACTTGTGCGCAACCACTAAAATGCTTGTCAACACCAAATGCATGAGTGCATTTTAATAATTGACCCCTTAAAATTTAGCTAGAGTCTTAAGCTTTCTATATTGGTCCCTAACTTTTAATTATCCTTCAGGAATAATGAGCATATCGATGCGCAAGGATAACATTGAAAAACTGCCTACTCCACCCACACCCACTCACCACTAAAATGCTTACAGAATCCAAACGCGTATGGTTACCTTAATAAAAAAACCCTTAAAATGTAGCTAGAGATTGCAGCTTTATCAAATTAAATCAATAATTCCATTACTATGCGGCAATCATAAACAGATCGATGCGCAAGAGTGACATTAAATGGCTGCCTACTGCAAAATCGATAAAATGCTTGTAAAATATGAATTTATAGGTTTATCGAAAAAATAATACCCTTAAAACGTAGCTGGAGTCTTCAGCTTTCATAAATGGGGTCAATCTTCTCGCTATATCAAAGGATGCAGGAGAATTTCGTTGTGGAAAAGTGATATCGACCTCATGATACATCTGCATAACCAATGAAATGCTTGTGGAAGCTAAATGCGCACGGTTACATTAATCAAAATGGCGTAAAAATTAAGCTAGAGTTACCACCTTTCACCAATGGGGTAAATACCAAAAATATCCCACCGGCAACATGACATAATAAATAGCCAAGGTTGGCATTCACAATATGGTGATTAGTTAAAATTGTTCAAAATTGATCGGAATTATGGCTGTTAAATCTCAACGCGCAGCCAGATCTTTATAAATTATACCTTATTATTTAGCTAGACTCTTAAGCTTTCCATAAAGGTATCAATCATCCTGCCATCCCTTCAGATGCGAAAGCAAATCGATATGGAACGGTGACTTTGACCAAATTGCAACTTGTGCGCAACCACTAAAATGCTTGTCAACACCAAATGCATGAGTGCATTTTAATAATTGACCCCTTAAAATTTAGCTAGAGTCTTAAGCTTTCTATATTGGTCCCTAACTTTTAATTATCCTTCAGGAATAATGAGCATATCGATGCGCAAGGATAACATTGAAAAACTGCCTACTCCACCCACACCCACTCACCACTAAAATGCTTACAGAATCCAAACGCGTATGGTTACCTTAATAAAAAAACCCTTAAAATGTAGCTAGAGATTGCAGCTTTATCAAATTAAATCAATAATTCCATTACTATGCGGCAATCATAAACAGATCGATGCGCAAGAGTGACATTAAATGGCTGCCTACTGCAAAATCGATAAAATGCTTGTAAAATATGAATTTATAGGTTTATCGAAAAAATAATACCCTTAAAACGTAGCTGGAGTCTTCAGCTTTCATAAATGGGGTCAATCTTCTCGCTATATCAAAGGATGCAGGAGAATTTCGTTGTGGAAAAGTGATATCGACCTCATGATACATCTGCATAACCAATGAAATGCTTGTGGAAGCTAAATGCGCACGGTTACATTAATCAAAATGGCGTAAAAATTAAGCTAGAGTTACCACCTTTCACCAATGGGGTAAATACCAAAAATATCCCACCGGCAACATGACATAATAAATAGCCAAGGTTGGCATTCACAATATGGTGATTAGTTAAAATTGTTCAAAATTGATCGGAATTATGGCTGTTAAATCTCAACGCGCAGCCAGATCTTTATAAATTATACCTTATTATTTAGCTAGACTCTTAAGCTTTCCATAAAGGTATCAATCATCCTGCCATCCCTTCAGATGCGAAAGCAAATCGATATGGAACGGTGACTTTGACCAAATTGCAACTTGTGCGCAACCACTAAAATGCTTGTCAACACCAAATGCATGAGTGCATTTTAATAATTGACCCCTTAAAATTTAGCTAGAGTCTTAAGCTTTCTATATTGGTCCCTAACTTTTAATTATCCTTCAGGAATAATGAGCATATCGATGCGCAAGGATAACATTGAAAAACTGCCTACTCCACCCACACCCACTCACCACTAAAATGCTTACAGAATCCAAACGCGTATGGTTACCTTAATAAAAAAACCCTTAAAATGTAGCTAGAGATTGCAGCTTTATCAAATTAAATCAATAATTCCATTACTATGCGGCAATCATAAACAGATCGATGCGCAAGAGTGACATTAAATGGCTGCCTACTGCAAATCGATAAAATGCTTGTAAAATATGAATTTATAGGTTTATCGAAAAAATAATACCCTTAAAACGTAGCTGGAGTCTTCAGCTTTCATAAATGGGGTCAATCTTCTCGCTATATCAAAGGATGCAGGAGAATTTCGTTGTGGAAAAGTGATATCGACCTCATGATACATCTGCATAACCAATGAAATGCTTGTGGAAGCTAAATGCGCACGGTTACATTAATCAAAATGGCGTAAAAATTAAGCTAGAGTTACCACCTTTCACCAATGGGGTAAATACCAAAAATATCCCACCGGCAACATGACATAATAAATAGCCAAGGTTGGCATTCACAATATGGTGATTAGTTAAAATTGTTCAAAATTGATCGGAATTATGGCTGTTAAATCTCAACGCGCAGCCAGATCTTTATAAATTATACCTTATTATTTAGCTAGACTCTTAAGCTTTCCATAAAGGTATCAATCATCCTGCCATCCCTTCAGATGCGAAAGCAAATCGATATGGAACGGTGACTTTGACCAAATTGCAACTTGTGCGCAACCACTAAAATGCTTGTCAACACCAAATGCATGAGTGCATTTTAATAATTGACCCCTTAAAATTTAGCTAGAGTCTTAAGCTTTCTATATTGGTCCCTAACTTTTAATTATCCTTCAGGAATAATGAGCATATCGATGCGCAAGGATAACATTGAAAAACTGCCTACTCCACCCACACCCACTCACCACTAAAATGCTTACAGAATCCAAACGCGTATGGTTACCTTAATAAAAAAACCCTTAAAATGTAGCTAGAGATTGCAGCTTTATCAAATTAAATCAATAATTCCATTACTATGCGGCAATCATAAACAGATCGATGCGCAAGAGTGACATTAAATGGCTGCCTACTGCAAAATCGATAAAATGCTTGTAAAATATGAATTTATAGGTTTATCGAAAAAATAATACCCTTAAAACGTAGCTGGAGTCTTCAGCTTTCATAAATGGGGTCAATCTTCTCGCTATATCAAAGGATGCAGGAGAATTTCGTTGTGGAAAAGTGATATCGACCTCATGATACATCTGCATAACCAATGAAATGCTTGTGGAAGCTAAATGCGCACGGTTACATTAATCAAAATGGCGTAAAAATTAAGCTAGAGTTACCACCTTTCACCAATGGGGTAAATACCAAAAATATCCCACCGGCAACATGACATAATAAATAGCCAAGGTTGGCATTCACAATATGGTGATTAGTTAAAATTGTTCAAAATTGATCGGAATTATGGCTGTTAAATCTCAACGCGCAGCCAGATCTTTATAAATTATACCTTATTATTTAGCTAGACTCTTAAGCTTTCCATAAAGGTATCAATCATCCTGCCATCCCTTCAGATGCGAAAGCAAATCGATATGGAACGGTGACTTTGACCAAATTGCAACTTGTGCGCAACCACTAAAATGCTTGTCAACACCAAATGCATGAGTGCATTTTAATAATTGACCCCTTAAAATTTAGCTAGAGTCTTAAGCTTTCTATATTGGTCCCTAACTTTTAATTATCCTTCAGGAATAATGAGCATATCGATGCGCAAGGATAACATTGAAAAACTGCCTACTCC
>OZ057398.1:35183-62405 GCA_964056695.1 Melieria picta
ATGGAACGGTGACTTTGACCAAATTGCAACTTGTGCGCAACCACTAAAATGCTTGTCAACACCAAATGCATGAGTGCATTTTAATAATTGACCCCTTAAAATTTAGCTAGAGTCTTAAGCTTTCTATATTGGTCCCTAACTTTTAATTATCCTTCAGGAATAATGAGCATATCGATGCGCAAGGATAACATTGAAAAACTGCCTACTCCACCCACACCCACTCACCACTAAAATGCTTACAGAATCCAAACGCGTATGGTTACCTTAATAAAAAAACCCTTAAAATGTAGCTAGAGATTGCAGCTTTATCAAATTAAATCAATAATTCCATTACTATGCGGCAATCATAAACAGATCGATGCGCAAGAGTGACATTAAATGGCTGCCTACTGCAAAATCGATAAAATGCTTGTAAAATATGAATTTATAGGTTTATCGAAAAAATAATACCCTTAAAACGTAGCTGGAGTCTTCAGCTTTCATAAATGGGGTCAATCTTCTCGCTATATCAAAGGATGCAGGAGAATTTCGTTGTGGAAAAGTGATATCGACCTCATGATACATCTGCATAACCAATGAAATGCTTGTGGAAGCTAAATGCGCACGGTTACATTAATCAAAATGGCGTAAAAATTAAGCTAGAGTTACCACCTTTCACCAATGGGGTAAATACCAAAAATATCCCACCGGCAACATGACATAATAAATAGCCAAGGTTGGCATTCACAATATGGTGATTAGTTAAAATTGTTCAAAATTGATCGGAATTATGGCTGTTAAATCTCAACGCGCAGCCAGATCTTTATAAATTATACCTTATTATTTAGCTAGACTCTTAAGCTTTCCATAAAGGTATCAATCATCCTGCCATCCCTTCAGATGCGAAAGCAAATCGATATGGAACGGTGACTTTGACCAAATTGCAACTTGTGCGCAACCACTAAAATGCTTGTCAACACCAAATGCATGAGTGCATTTTAATAATTGACCCCTTAAAATTTAGCTAGAGTCTTAAGCTTTCTATATTGGTCCCTAACTTTTAATTATCCTTCAGGAATAATGAGCATATCGATGCGCAAGGATAACATTGAAAAACTGCCTACTCCACCCACACCCACTCACCACTAAAATGCTTACAGAATCCAAACGCGTATGGTTACCTTAATAAAAAAACCCTTAAAATGTAGCTAGAGATTGCAGCTTTATCAAATTAAATCAATAATTCCATTACTATGCGGCAATCATAAACAGATCGATGCGCAAGAGTGACATTAAATGGCTGCCTACTGCAAAATCGATAAAATGCTTGTAAAATATGAATTTATAGGTTTATCGAAAAAATAATACCCTTAAAACGTAGCTGGAGTCTTCAGCTTTCATAAATGGGGTCAATCTTCTCGCTATATCAAAGGATGCAGGAGAATTTCGTTGTGGAAAAGTGATATCGACCTCATGATACATCTGCATAACCAATGAAATGCTTGTGGAAGCTAAATGCGCACGGTTACATTAATCAAAATGGCGTAAAAATTAAGCTAGAGTTACCACCTTTCACCAATGGGGTAAATACCAAAAATATCCCACCGGCAACATGACATAATAAATAGCCAAGGTTGGCATTCACAATATGGTGATTAGTTAAAATTGTTCAAAATTGATCGGAATTATGGCTGTTAAATCTCAACGCGCAGCCAGATCTTTATAAATTATACCTTATTATTTAGCTAGACTCTTAAGCTTTCCATAAAGGTATCAATCATCCTGCCATCCCTTCAGATGCGAAAGCAAATCGATATGGAACGGTGACTTTGACCAAATTGCAACTTGTGCGCAACCACTAAAATGCTTGTCAACACCAAATGCATGAGTGCATTTTAATAATTGACCCCTTAAAATTTAGCTAGAGTCTTAAGCTTTCTATATTGGTCCCTAACTTTTAATTATCCTTCAGGAATAATGAGCATATCGATGCGCAAGGATAACATTGAAAAACTGCCTACTCCACCCACACCCACTCACCACTAAAATGCTTACAGAATCCAAACGCGTATGGTTACCTTAATAAAAAAACCCTTAAAATGTAGCTAGAGATTGCAGCTTTATCAAATTAAATCAATAATTCCATTACTATGCGGCAATCATAAACAGATCGATGCGCAAGAGTGACATTAAATGGCTGCCTACTGCAAAATCGATAAAATGCTTGTAAAATATGAATTTATAGGTTTATCGAAAAAATAATACCCTTAAAACGTAGCTGGAGTCTTCAGCTTTCATAAATGGGGTCAATCTTCTCGCTATATCAAAGGATGCAGGAGAATTTCGTTGTGGAAAAGTGATATCGACCTCATGATACATCTGCATAACCAATGAAATGCTTGTGGAAGCTAAATGCGCACGGTTACATTAATCAAAATGGCGTAAAAATTAAGCTAGAGTTACCACCTTTCACCAATGGGGTAAATACCAAAAATATCCCACCGGCAACATGACATAATAAATAGCCAAGGTTGGCATTCACAATATGGTGATTAGTTAAAATTGTTCAAAATTGATCGGAATTATGGCTGTTAAATCTCAACGCGCAGCCAGATCTTTATAAATTATACCTTATTATTTAGCTAGACTCTTAAGCTTTCCATAAAGGTATCAATCATCCTGCCATCCCTTCAGATGCGAAAGCAAATCGATATGGAACGGTGACTTTGACCAAATTGCAACTTGTGCGCAACCACTAAAATGCTTGTCAACACCAAATGCATGAGTGCATTTTAATAATTGACCCCTTAAAATTTAGCTAGAGTCTTAAGCTTTCTATATTGGTCCCTAACTTTTAATTATCCTTCAGGAATAATGAGCATATCGATGCGCAAGGATAACATTGAAAAACTGCCTACTCCACCCACACCCACTCACCACTAAAATGCTTACAGAATCCAAACGCGTATGGTTACCTTAATAAAAAAACCCTTAAAATGTAGCTAGAGATTGCAGCTTTATCAAATTAAATCAATAATTCCATTACTATGCGGCAATCATAAACAGATCGATGCGCAAGAGTGACATTAAATGGCTGCCTACTGCAAAATCGATAAAATGCTTGTAAAATATGAATTTATAGGTTTATCGAAAAAATAATACCCTTAAAACGTAGCTGGAGTCTTCAGCTTTCATAAATGGGGTCAATCTTCTCGCTATATCAAAGGATGCAGGAGAATTTCGTTGTGGAAAAGTGATATCGACCTCATGATACATCTGCATAACCAATGAAATGCTTGTGGAAGCTAAATGCGCACGGTTACATTAATCAAAATGGCGTAAAAATTAAGCTAGAGTTACCACCTTTCACCAATGGGGTAAATACCAAAAATATCCCACCGGCAACATGACATAATAAATAGCCAAGGTTGGCATTCACAATATGGTGATTAGTTAAAATTGTTCAAAATTGATCGGAATTATGGCTGTTAAATCTCAACGCGCAGCCAGATCTTTATAAATTATACCTTATTATTTAGCTAGACTCTTAAGCTTTCCATAAAGGTATCAATCATCCTGCCATCCCTTCAGATGCGAAAGCAAATCGATATGGAACGGTGACTTTGACCAAATTGCAACTTGTGCGCAACCACTAAAATGCTTGTCAACACCAAATGCATGAGTGCATTTTAATAATTGACCCCTTAAAATTTAGCTAGAGTCTTAAGCTTTCTATATTGGTCCCTAACTTTTAATTATCCTTCAGGAATAATGAGCATATCGATGCGCAAGGATAACATTGAAAAACTGCCTACTCCACCCACACCCACTCACCACTAAAATGCTTACAGAATCCAAACGCGTATGGTTACCTTAATAAAAAAACCCTTAAAATGTAGCTAGAGATTGCAGCTTTATCAAATTAAATCAATAATTCCATTACTATGCGGCAATCATAAACAGATCGATGCGCAAGAGTGACATTAAATGGCTGCCTACTGCAAAATCGATAAAATGCTTGTAAAATATGAATTTATAGGTTTATCGAAAAAATAATACCCTTAAAACGTAGCTGGAGTCTTCAGCTTTCATAAATGGGGTCAATCTTCTCGCTATATCAAAGGATGCAGGAGAATTTCGTTGTGGAAAAGTGATATCGACCTCATGATACATCTGCATAACCAATGAAATGCTTGTGGAAGCTAAATGCGCACGGTTACATTAATCAAAATGGCGTAAAAATTAAGCTAGAGTTACCACCTTTCACCAATGGGGTAAATACCAAAAATATCCCACCGGCAACATGACATAATAAATAGCCAAGGTTGGCATTCACAATATGGTGATTAGTTAAAATTGTTCAAAATTGATCGGAATTATGGCTGTTAAATCTCAACGCGCAGCCAGATCTTTATAAATTATACCTTATTATTTAGCTAGACTCTTAAGCTTTCCATAAAGGTATCAATCATCCTGCCATCCCTTCAGATGCGAAAGCAAATCGATATGGAACGGTGACTTTGACCAAATTGCAACTTGTGCGCAACCACTAAAATGCTTGTCAACACCAAATGCATGAGTGCATTTTAATAATTGACCCCTTAAAATTTAGCTAGAGTCTTAAGCTTTCTATATTGGTCCCTAACTTTTAATTATCCTTCAGGAATAATGAGCATATCGATGCGCAAGGATAACATTGAAAAACTGCCTACTCCACCCACACCCACTCACCACTAAAATGCTTACAGAATCCAAACGCGTATGGTTACCTTAATAAAAAAACCCTTAAAATGTAGCTAGAGATTGCAGCTTTATCAAATTAAATCAATAATTCCATTACTATGCGGCAATCATAAACAGATCGATGCGCAAGAGTGACATTAAATGGCTGCCTACTGCAAAATCGATAAAATGCTTGTAAAATATGAATTTATAGGTTTATCGAAAAAATAATACCCTTAAAACGTAGCTGGAGTCTTCAGCTTTCATAAATGGGGTCAATCTTCTCGCTATATCAAAGGATGCAGGAGAATTTCGTTGTGGAAAAGTGATATCGACCTCATGATACATCTGCATAACCAATGAAATGCTTGTGGAAGCTAAATGCGCACGGTTACATTAATCAAAATGGCGTAAAAATTAAGCTAGAGTTACCACCTTTCACCAATGGGGTAAATACCAAAAATATCCCACCGGCAACATGACATAATAAATAGCCAAGGTTGGCATTCACAATATGGTGATTAGTTAAAATTGTTCAAAATTGATCGGAATTATGGCTGTTAAATCTCAACGCGCAGCCAGATCTTTATAAATTATACCTTATTATTTAGCTAGACTCTTAAGCTTTCCATAAAGGTATCAATCATCCTGCCATCCCTTCAGATGCGAAAGCAAATCGATATGGAACGGTGACTTTGACCAAATTGCAACTTGTGCGCAACCACTAAAATGCTTGTCAACACCAAATGCATGAGTGCATTTTAATAATTGACCCCTTAAAATTTAGCTAGAGTCTTAAGCTTTCTATATTGGTCCCTAACTTTTAATTATCCTTCAGGAATAATGAGCATATCGATGCGCAAGGATAACATTGAAAAACTGCCTACTCCACCCACACCCACTCACCACTAAAATGCTTACAGAATCCAAACGCGTATGGTTACCTTAATAAAAAAACCCTTAAAATGTAGCTAGAGATTGCAGCTTTATCAAATTAAATCAATAATTCCATTACTATGCGGCAATCATAAACAGATCGATGCGCAAGAGTGACATTAAATGGCTGCCTACTGCAAAATCGATAAAATGCTTGTAAAATATGAATTTATAGGTTTATCGAAAAAATAATACCCTTAAAACGTAGCTGGAGTCTTCAGCTTTCATAAATGGGGTCCAATCCTACTTTCCACAAACCTTCCTCCTACCCTCTTTCTTCCTTCCTCCTGGAGCTTATTCCTACCTTTCTTCCTACCTATATAACTTTACGACAGTAAACGCCTATTTTTTAAAATTACATGGTGATTAGTTAAAATTGTTCAAAATTGATCGGAATTATGGCTGTTAAATCTCAACGCGCAGCCAGATCTTTATAAATTATACCTTATTATTTAGCTAGACTCTTAAGCTTTCCATAAAGGTATCAATCATCCTGCCATCCCTTCAGATGCGAAAGCAAATCGATATGGAACGGTGACTTTGACCAAATTGCAACTTGTGCGCAACCACTAAAATGCTTGTCAACACCAAATGCATGAGTGCATTTTAATAATTGACCCCTTAAAATTTAGCTAGAGTCTTAAGCTTTCTATATTGGTCCCTAACTTTTAATTATCCTTCAGGAATAATGAGCATATCGATGCGCAAGGATAACATTGAAAAACTGCCTACTCCACCCACACCCACTCACCACTAAAATGCTTACAGAATCCAAACGCGTATGGTTACCTTAATAAAAAAACCCTTAAAATGTAGCTAGAGATTGCAGCTTTATCAAATTAAATCAATAATTCCATTACTATGCGGCAATCATAAACAGATCGATGCGCAAGAGTGACATTAAATGGCTGCCTACTGCAAAATCGATAAAATGCTTGTAAAATATGAATTTATAGGTTTATCGAAAAAATAATACCCTTAAAACGTAGCTGGAGTCTTCAGCTTTCATAAATGGGGTCAATCTTCTCGCTATATCAAAGGATGCAGGAGAATTTCGTTGTGGAAAAGTGATATCGACCTCATGATACATCTGCATAACCAATGAAATGCTTGTGGAAGCTAAATGCGCACGGTTACATTAATCAAAATGGCGTAAAAATTAAGCTAGAGTTACCACCTTTCACCAATGGGGTAAATACCAAAAATATCCCACCGGCAACATGACATAATAAATAGCCAAGGTTGGCATTCACAATATGGTGATTAGTTAAAATTGTTCAAAATTGATCGGAATTATGGCTGTTAAATCTCAACGCGCAGCCAGATCTTTATAAATTATACCTTATTATTTAGCTAGACTCTTAAGCTTTCCATAAAGGTATCAATCATCCTGCCATCCCTTCAGATGCGAAAGCAAATCGATATGGAACGGTGACTTTGACCAAATTGCAACTTGTGCGCAACCACTAAAATGCTTGTCAACACCAAATGCATGAGTGCATTTTAATAATTGACCCCTTAAAATTTAGCTAGAGTCTTAAGCTTTCTATATTGGTCCCTAACTTTTAATTATCCTTCAGGAATAATGAGCATATCGATGCGCAAGGATAACATTGAAAAACTGCCTACTCCACCCACACCCACTCACCACTAAAATGCTTACAGAATCCAAACGCGTATGGTTACCTTAATAAAAAAACCCTTAAAATGTAGCTAGAGATTGCAGCTTTATCAAATTAAATCAATAATTCCATTACTATGCGGCAATCATAAACAGATCGATGCGCAAGAGTGACATTAAATGGCTGCCTACTGCAAAATCGATAAAATGCTTGTAAAATATGAATTTATAGGTTTATCGAAAAAATAATACCCTTAAAACGTAGCTGGAGTCTTCAGCTTTCATAAATGGGGTCAATCTTCTCGCTATATCAAAGGATGCAGGAGAATTTCGTTGTGGAAAAGTGATATCGACCTCATGATACATCTGCATAACCAATGAAATGCTTGTGGAAGCTAAATGCGCACGGTTACATTAATCAAAATGGCGTAAAAATTAAGCTAGAGTTACCACCTTTCACCAATGGGGTAAATACCAAAAATATCCCACCGGCAACATGACATAATAAATAGCCAAGGTTGGCATTCACAATATGGTGATTAGTTAAAATTGTTCAAAATTGATCGGAATTATGGCTGTTAAATCTCAACGCGCAGCCAGATCTTTATAAATTATACCTTATTATTTAGCTAGACTCTTAAGCTTTCCATAAAGGTATCAATCATCCTGCCATCCCTTCAGATGCGAAAGCAAATCGATATGGAACGGTGACTTTGACCAAATTGCAACTTGTGCGCAACCACTAAAATGCTTGTCAACACCAAATGCATGAGTGCATTTTAATAATTGACCCCTTAAAATTTAGCTAGAGTCTTAAGCTTTCTATATTGGTCCCTAACTTTTAATTATCCTTCAGGAATAATGAGCATATCGATGCGCAAGGATAACATTGAAAAACTGCCTACTCCACCCACACCCACTCACCACTAAAATGCTTACAGAATCCAAACGCGTATGGTTACCTTAATAAAAAAACCCTTAAAATGTAGCTAGAGATTGCAGCTTTATCAAATTAAATCAATAATTCCATTACTATGCGGCAATCATAAACAGATCGATGCGCAAGAGTGACATTAAATGGCTGCCTACTGCAAAATCGATAAAATGCTTGTAAAATATGAATTTATAGGTTTATCGAAAAAATAATACCCTTAAAACGTAGCTGGAGTCTTCAGCTTTCATAAATGGGGTCAATCTTCTCGCTATATCAAAGGATGCAGGAGAATTTCGTTGTGGAAAAGTGATATCGACCTCATGATACATCTGCATAACCAATGAAATGCTTGTGGAAGCTAAATGCGCACGGTTACATTAATCAAAATGGCGTAAAAATTAAGCTAGAGTTACCACCTTTCACCAATGGGGTAAATACCAAAAATATCCCACCGGCAACATGACATAATAAATAGCCAAGGTTGGCATTCACAATATGGTGATTAGTTAAAATTGTTCAAAATTGATCGGAATTATGGCTGTTAAATCTCAACGCGCAGCCAGATCTTTATAAATTATACCTTATTATTTAGCTAGACTCTTAAGCTTTCCATAAAGGTATCAATCATCCTGCCATCCCTTCAGATGCGAAAGCAAATCGATATGGAACGGTGACTTTGACCAAATTGCAACTTGTGCGCAACCACTAAAATGCTTGTCAACACCAAATGCATGAGTGCATTTTAATAATTGACCCCTTAAAATTTAGCTAGAGTCTTAAGCTTTCTATATTGGTCCCTAACTTTTAATTATCCTTCAGGAATAATGAGCATATCGATGCGCAAGGATAACATTGAAAAACTGCCTACTCCACCCACACCCACTCACCACTAAAATGCTTACAGAATCCAAACGCGTATGGTTACCTTAATAAAAAAACCCTTAAAATGTAGCTAGAGATTGCAGCTTTATCAAATTAAATCAATAATTCCATTACTATGCGGCAATCATAAACAGATCGATGCGCAAGAGTGACATTAAATGGCTGCCTACTGCAAAATCGATAAAATGCTTGTAAAATATGAATTTATAGGTTTATCGAAAAAATAATACCCTTAAAACGTAGCTGGAGTCTTCAGCTTTCATAAATGGGGTCAATCTTCTCGCTATATCAAAGGATGCAGGAGAATTTCGTTGTGGAAAAGTGATATCGACCTCATGATACATCTGCATAACCAATGAAATGCTTGTGGAAGCTAAATGCGCACGGTTACATTAATCAAAATGGCGTAAAAATTAAGCTAGAGTTACCACCTTTCACCAATGGGGTAAATACCAAAAATATCCCACCGGCAACATGACATAATAAATAGCCAAGGTTGGCATTCACAATATGGTGATTAGTTAAAATTGTTCAAAATTGATCGGAATTATGGCTGTTAAATCTCAACGCGCAGCCAGATCTTTATAAATTATACCTTATTATTTAGCTAGACTCTTAAGCTTTCCATAAAGGTATCAATCATCCTGCCATCCCTTCAGATGCGAAAGCAAATCGATATGGAACGGTGACTTTGACCAAATTGCAACTTGTGCGCAACCACTAAAATGCTTGTCAACACCAAATGCATGAGTGCATTTTAATAATTGACCCCTTAAAATTTAGCTAGAGTCTTAAGCTTTCTATATTGGTCCCTAACTTTTAATTATCCTTCAGGAATAATGAGCATATCGATGCGCAAGGATAACATTGAAAAACTGCCTACTCCACCCACACCCACTCACCACTAAAATGCTTACAGAATCCAAACGCGTATGGTTACCTTAATAAAAAAACCCTTAAAATGTAGCTAGAGATTGCAGCTTTATCAAATTAAATCAATAATTCCATTACTATGCGGCAATCATAAACAGATCGATGCGCAAGAGTGACATTAAATGGCTGCCTACTGCAAAATCGATAAAATGCTTGTAAAATATGAATTTATAGGTTTATCGAAAAAATAATACCCTTAAAACGTAGCTGGAGTCTTCAGCTTTCATAAATGGGGTCAATCTTCTCGCTATATCAAAGGATGCAGGAGAATTTCGTTGTGGAAAAGTGATATCGACCTCATGATACATCTGCATAACCAATGAAATGCTTGTGGAAGCTAAATGCGCACGGTTACATTAATCAAAATGGCGTAAAAATTAAGCTAGAGTTACCACCTTTCACCAATGGGGTAAATACCAAAAATATCCCACCGGCAACATGACATAATAAATAGCCAAGGTTGGCATTCACAATATGGTGATTAGTTAAAATTGTTCAAAATTGATCGGAATTATGGCTGTTAAATCTCAACGCGCAGCCAGATCTTTATAAATTATACCTTATTATTTAGCTAGACTCTTAAGCTTTCCATAAAGGTATCAATCATCCTGCCATCCCTTCAGATGCGAAAGCAAATCGATATGGAACGGTGACTTTGACCAAATTGCAACTTGTGCGCAACCACTAAAATGCTTGTCAACACCAAATGCATGAGTGCATTTTAATAATTGACCCCTTAAAATTTAGCTAGAGTCTTAAGCTTTCTATATTGGTCCCTAACTTTTAATTATCCTTCAGGAATAATGAGCATATCGATGCGCAAGGATAACATTGAAAAACTGCCTACTCCACCCACACCCACTCACCACTAAAATGCTTACAGAATCCAAACGCGTATGGTTACCTTAATAAAAAAACCCTTAAAATGTAGCTAGAGATTGCAGCTTTATCAAATTAAATCAATAATTCCATTACTATGCGGCAATCATAAACAGATCGATGCGCAAGAGTGACATTAAATGGCTGCCTACTGCAAAATCGATAAAATGCTTGTAAAATATGAATTTATAGGTTTATCGAAAAAATAATACCCTTAAAACGTAGCTGGAGTCTTCAGCTTTCATAAATGGGGTCAATCTTCTCGCTATATCAAAGGATGCAGGAGAATTTCGTTGTGGAAAAGTGATATCGACCTCATGATACATCTGCATAACCAATGAAATGCTTGTGGAAGCTAAATGCGCACGGTTACATTAATCAAAATGGCGTAAAAATTAAGCTAGAGTTACCACCTTTCACCAATGGGGTAAATACCAAAAATATCCCACCGGCAACATGACATAATAAATAGCCAAGGTTGGCATTCACAATATGGTGATTAGTTAAAATTGTTCAAAATTGATCGGAATTATGGCTGTTAAATCTCAACGCGCAGCCAGATCTTTATAAATTATACCTTATTATTTAGCTAGACTCTTAAGCTTTCCATAAAGGTATCAATCATCCTGCCATCCCTTCAGATGCGAAAGCAAATCGATATGGAACGGTGACTTTGACCAAATTGCAACTTGTGCGCAACCACTAAAATGCTTGTCAACACCAAATGCATGAGTGCATTTTAATAATTGACCCCTTAAAATTTAGCTAGAGTCTTAAGCTTTCTATATTGGTCCCTAACTTTTAATTATCCTTCAGGAATAATGAGCATATCGATGCGCAAGGATAACATTGAAAAACTGCCTACTCCACCCACACCCACTCACCACTAAAATGCTTACAGAATCCAAACGCGTATGGTTACCTTAATAAAAAAACCCTTAAAATGTAGCTAGAGATTGCAGCTTTATCAAATTAAATCAATAATTCCATTACTATGCGGCAATCATAAACAGATCGATGCGCAAGAGTGACATTAAATGGCTGCCTACTGCAAAATCGATAAAATGCTTGTAAAATATGAATTTATAGGTTTATCGAAAAAATAATACCCTTAAAACGTAGCTGGAGTCTTCAGCTTTCATAAATGGGGTCAATCTTCTCGCTATATCAAAGGATGCAGGAGAATTTCGTTGTGGAAAAGTGATATCGACCTCATGATACATCTGCATAACCAATGAAATGCTTGTGGAAGCTAAATGCGCACGGTTACATTAATCAAAATGGCGTAAAAATTAAGCTAGAGTTACCACCTTTCACCAATGGGGTAAATACCAAAAATATCCCACCGGCAACATGACATAATAAATAGCCAAGGTTGGCATTCACAATATGGTGATTAGTTAAAATTGTTCAAAATTGATCGGAATTATGGCTGTTAAATCTCAACGCGCAGCCAGATCTTTATAAATTATACCTTATTATTTAGCTAGACTCTTAAGCTTTCCATAAAGGTATCAATCATCCTGCCATCCCTTCAGATGCGAAAGCAAATCGATATGGAACGGTGACTTTGACCAAATTGCAACTTGTGCGCAACCACTAAAATGCTTGTCAACACCAAATGCATGAGTGCATTTTAATAATTGACCCCTTAAAATTTAGCTAGAGTCTTAAGCTTTCTATATTGGTCCCTAACTTTTAATTATCCTTCAGGAATAATGAGCATATCGATGCGCAAGGATAACATTGAAAAACTGCCTACTCCACCCACACCCACTCACCACTAAAATGCTTACAGAATCCAAACGCGTATGGTTACCTTAATAAAAAAACCCTTAAAATGTAGCTAGAGATTGCAGCTTTATCAAATTAAATCAATAATTCCATTACTATGCGGCAATCATAAACAGATCGATGCGCAAGAGTGACATTAAATGGCTGCCTACTGCAAAATCGATAAAATGCTTGTAAAATATGAATTTATAGGTTTATCGAAAAAATAATACCCTTAAAACGTAGCTGGAGTCTTCAGCTTTCATAAATGGGGTCAATCTTCTCGCTATATCAAAGGATGCAGGAGAATTTCGTTGTGGAAAAGTGATATCGACCTCATGATACATCTGCATAACCAATGAAATGCTTGTGGAAGCTAAATGCGCACGGTTACATTAATCAAAATGGCGTAAAAATTAAGCTAGAGTTACCACCTTTCACCAATGGGGTAAATACCAAAAATATCCCACCGGCAACATGACATAATAAATAGCCAAGGTTGGCATTCACAATATGGTGATTAGTTAAAATTGTTCAAAATTGATCGGAATTATGGCTGTTAAATCTCAACGCGCAGCCAGATCTTTATAAATTATACCTTATTATTTAGCTAGACTCTTAAGCTTTCCATAAAGGTATCAATCATCCTGCCATCCCTTCAGATGCGAAAGCAAATCGATATGGAACGGTGACTTTGACCAAATTGCAACTTGTGCGCAACCACTAAAATGCTTGTCAACACCAAATGCATGAGTGCATTTTAATAATTGACCCCTTAAAATTTAGCTAGAGTCTTAAGCTTTCTATATTGGTCCCTAACTTTTAATTATCCTTCAGGAATAATGAGCATATCGATGCGCAAGGATAACATTGAAAAACTGCCTACTCCACCCACACCCACTCACCACTAAAATGCTTACAGAATCCAAACGCGTATGGTTACCTTAATAAAAAAACCCTTAAAATGTAGCTAGAGATTGCAGCTTTATCAAATTAAATCAATAATTCCATTACTATGCGGCAATCATAAACAGATCGATGCGCAAGAGTGACATTAAATGGCTGCCTACTGCAAAATCGATAAAATGCTTGTAAAATATGAATTTATAGGTTTATCGAAAAAATAATACCCTTAAAACGTAGCTGGAGTCTTCAGCTTTCATAAATGGGGTCAATCTTCTCGCTATATCAAAGGATGCAGGAGAATTTCGTTGTGGAAAAGTGATATCGACCTCATGATACATCTGCATAACCAATGAAATGCTTGTGGAAGCTAAATGCGCACGGTTACATTAATCAAAATGGCGTAAAAATTAAGCTAGAGTTACCACCTTTCACCAATGGGGTAAATACCAAAAATATCCCACCGGCAACATGACATAATAAATAGCCAAGGTTGGCATTCACAATATGGTGATTAGTTAAAATTGTTCAAAATTGATCGGAATTATGGCTGTTAAATCTCAACGCGCAGCCAGATCTTTATAAATTATACCTTATTATTTAGCTAGACTCTTAAGCTTTCCATAAAGGTATCAATCATCCTGCCATCCCTTCAGATGCGAAAGCAAATCGATATGGAACGGTGACTTTGACCAAATTGCAACTTGTGCGCAACCACTAAAATGCTTGTCAACACCAAATGCATGAGTGCATTTTAATAATTGACCCCTTAAAATTTAGCTAGAGTCTTAAGCTTTCTATATTGGTCCCTAACTTTTAATTATCCTTCAGGAATAATGAGCATATCGATGCGCAAGGATAACATTGAAAAACTGCCTACTCCACCCACACCCACTCACCACTAAAATGCTTACAGAATCCAAACGCGTATGGTTACCTTAATAAAAAAACCCTTAAAATGTAGCTAGAGATTGCAGCTTTATCAAATTAAATCAATAATTCCATTACTATGCGGCAATCATAAACAGATCGATGCGCAAGAGTGACATTAAATGGCTGCCTACTGCAAAATCGATAAAATGCTTGTAAAATATGAATTTATAGGTTTATCGAAAAAATAATACCCTTAAAACGTAGCTGGAGTCTTCAGCTTTCATAAATGGGGTCAATCTTCTCGCTATATCAAAGGATGCAGGAGAATTTCGTTGTGGAAAAGTGATATCGACCTCATGATACATCTGCATAACCAATGAAATGCTTGTGGAAGCTAAATGCGCACGGTTACATTAATCAAAATGGCGTAAAAATTAAGCTAGAGTTACCACCTTTCACCAATGGGGTAAATACCAAAAATATCCCACCGGCAACATGACATAATAAATAGCCAAGGTTGGCATTCACAATATGGTGATTAGTTAAAATTGTTCAAAATTGATCGGAATTATGGCTGTTAAATCTCAACGCGCAGCCAGATCTTTATAAATTATACCTTATTATTTAGCTAGACTCTTAAGCTTTCCATAAAGGTATCAATCATCCTGCCATCCCTTCAGATGCGAAAGCAAATCGATATGGAACGGTGACTTTGACCAAATTGCAACTTGTGCGCAACCACTAAAATGCTTGTCAACACCAAATGCATGAGTGCATTTTAATAATTGACCCCTTAAAATTTAGCTAGAGTCTTAAGCTTTCTATATTGGTCCCTAACTTTTAATTATCCTTCAGGAATAATGAGCATATCGATGCGCAAGGATAACATTGAAAAACTGCCTACTCCACCCACACCCACTCACCACTAAAATGCTTACAGAATCCAAACGCGTATGGTTACCTTAATAAAAAAACCCTTAAAATGTAGCTAGAGATTGCAGCTTTATCAAATTAAATCAATAATTCCATTACTATGCGGCAATCATAAACAGATCGATGCGCAAGAGTGACATTAAATGGCTGCCTACTGCAAAATCGATAAAATGCTTGTAAAATATGAATTTATAGGTTTATCGAAAAAATAATACCCTTAAAACGTAGCTGGAGTCTTCAGCTTTCATAAATGGGGTCAATCTTCTCGCTATATCAAAGGATGCAGGAGAATTTCGTTGTGGAAAAGTGATATCGACCTCATGATACATCTGCATAACCAATGAAATGCTTGTGGAAGCTAAATGCGCACGGTTACATTAATCAAAATGGCGTAAAAATTAAGCTAGAGTTACCACCTTTCACCAATGGGGTAAATACCAAAAATATCCCACCGGCAACATGACATAATAAATAGCCAAGGTTGGCATTCACAATATGGTGATTAGTTAAAATTGTTCAAAATTGATCGGAATTATGGCTGTTAAATCTCAACGCGCAGCCAGATCTTTATAAATTATACCTTATTATTTAGCTAGACTCTTAAGCTTTCCATAAAGGTATCAATCATCCTGTCATCCCTTCAGATGCGAAAGCAAATCGATATGGAACGGTGACTTTGACCAAATTGCAACTTGTGCGCAACCACTAAAATGCTTGTCAACACCAAATGCATGAGTGCATTTTAATAATTGACCCCTTAAAATTTAGCTAGAGTCTTAAGCTTTCTATATTGGTCCCTAACTTTTAATTATCCTTCAGGAATAATGAGCATATCGATGCGCAAGGATAACATTGAAAAACTGCCTACTCCACCCACACCCACTCACCACTAAAATGCTTACAGAATCCAAACGCGTATGGTTACCTTAATAAAAAAACCCTTAAAATGTAGCTAGAGATTGCAGCTTTATCAAATTAAATCAATAATTCCATTACTATGCGGCAATCATAAACAGATCGATGCGCAAGAGTGACATTAAATGGCTGCCTACTGCAAAATCGATAAAATGCTTGTAAAATATGAATTTATAGGTTTATCGAAAAAATAATACCCTTAAAACGTAGCTGGAGTCTTCAGCTTTCATAAATGGGGTCAATCTTCTCGCTATATCAAAGGATGCAGGAGAATTTCGTTGTGGAAAAGTGATATCGACCTCATGATACATCTGCATAACCAATGAAATGCTTGTGGAAGCTAAATGCGCACGGTTACATTAATCAAAATGGCGTAAAAATTAAGCTAGAGTTACCACCTTTCACCAATGGGGTAAATACCAAAAATATCCCACCGGCAACATGACATAATAAATAGCCAAGGTTGGCATTCACAATATGGTGATTAGTTAAAATTGTTCAAAATTGATCGGAATTATGGCTGTTAAATCTCAACGCGCAGCCAGATCTTTATAAATTATACCTTATTATTTAGCTAGACTCTTAAGCTTTCCATAAAGGTATCAATCATCCTGCCATCCCTTCAGATGCGAAAGCAAATCGATATGGAACGGTGACTTTGACCAAATTGCAACTTGTGCGCAACCACTAAAATGCTTGTCAACACCAAATGCATGAGTGCATTTTAATAATTGACCCCTTAAAATTTAGCTAGAGTCTTAAGCTTTCTATATTGGTCCCTAACTTTTAATTATCCTTCAGGAATAATGAGCATATCGATGCGCAAGGATAACATTGAAAAACTGCCTACTCCACCCACACCCACTCACCACTAAAATGCTTACAGAATCCAAACGCGTATGGTTACCTTAATAAAAAAACCCTTAAAATGTAGCTAGAGATTGCAGCTTTATCAAATTAAATCAATAATTCCATTACTATGCGGCAATCATAAACAGATCGATGCGCAAGAGTGACATTAAATGGCTGCCTACTGCAAAATCGATAAAATGCTTGTAAAATATGAATTTATAGGTTTATCGAAAAAATAATACCCTTAAAACGTAGCTGGAGTCTTCAGCTTTCATAAATGGGGTCAATCTTCTCGCTATATCAAAGGATGCAGGAGAATTTCGTTGTGGAAAAGTGATATCGACCTCATGATACATCTGCATAACCAATGAAATGCTTGTGGAAGCTAAATGCGCACGGTTACATTAATCAAAATGGCGTAAAAATTAAGCTAGAGTTACCACCTTTCACCAATGGGGTAAATACCAAAAATATCCCACCGGCAACATGACATAATAAATAGCCAAGGTTGGCATTCACAATATGGTGATTAGTTAAAATTGTTCAAAATTGATCGGAATTATGGCTGTTAAATCTCAACGCGCAGCCAGATCTTTATAAATTATACCTTATTATTTAGCTAGACTCTTAAGCTTTCCATAAAGGTATCAATCATCCTGCCATCCCTTCAGATGCGAAAGCAAATCGATATGGAACGGTGACTTTGACCAAATTGCAACTTGTGCGCAACCACTAAAATGCTTGTCAACACCAAATGCATGAGTGCATTTTAATAATTGACCCCTTAAAATTTAGCTAGAGTCTTAAGCTTTCTATATTGGTCCCTAACTTTTAATTATCCTTCAGGAATAATGAGCATATCGATGCGCAAGGATAACATTGAAAAACTGCCTACTCCACCCACACCCACTCACCACTAAAATGCTTACAGAATCCAAACGCGTATGGTTACCTTAATAAAAAAACCCTTAAAATGTAGCTAGAGATTGCAGCTTTATCAAATTAAATCAATAATTCCATTACTATGCGGCAATCATAAACAGATCGATGCGCAAGAGTGACATTAAATGGCTGCCTACTGCAAAATCGATAAAATGCTTGTAAAATATGAATTTATAGGTTTATCGAAAAAATAATACCCTTAAAACGTAGCTGGAGTCTTCAGCTTTCATAAATGGGGTCAATCTTCTCGCTATATCAAAGGATGCAGGAGAATTTCGTTGTGGAAAAGTGATATCGACCTCATGATACATCTGCATAACCAATGAAATGCTTGTGGAAGCTAAATGCGCACGGTTACATTAATCAAAATGGCGTAAAAATTAAGCTAGAGTTACCACCTTTCACCAATGGGGTAAATACCAAAAATATCCCACCGGCAACATGACATAATAAATAGCCAAGGTTGGCATTCACAATATGGTGATTAGTTAAAATTGTTCAAAATTGATCGGAATTATGGCTGTTAAATCTCAACGCGCAGCCAGATCTTTATAAATTATACCTTATTATTTAGCTAGACTCTTAAGCTTTCCATAAAGGTATCAATCATCCTGCCATCCCTTCAGATGCGAAAGCAAATCGATATGGAACGGTGACTTTGACCAAATTGCAACTTGTGCGCAACCACTAAAATGCTTGTCAACACCAAATGCATGAGTGCATTTTAATAATTGACCCCTTAAAATTTAGCTAGAGTCTTAAGCTTTCTATATTGGTCCCTAACTTTTAATTATCCTTCAGGAATAATGAGCATATCGATGCGCAAGGATAACATTGAAAAACTGCCTACTCCACCCACACCCACTCACCACTAAAATGCTTACAGAATCCAAACGCGTATGGTTACCTTAATAAAAAAACCCTTAAAATGTAGCTAGAGATTGCAGCTTTATCAAATTAAATCAATAATTCCATTACTATGCGGCAATCATAAACAGATCGATGCGCAAGAGTGACATTAAATGGCTGCCTACTGCAAAATCGATAAAATGCTTGTAAAATATGAATTTATAGGTTTATCGAAAAAATAATACCCTTAAAACGTAGCTGGAGTCTTCAGCTTTCATAAATGGGGTCAATCTTCTCGCTATATCAAAGGATGCAGGAGAATTTCGTTGTGGAAAAGTGATATCGACCTCATGATACATCTGCATAACCAATGAAATGCTTGTGGAAGCTAAATGCGCACGGTTACATTAATCAAAATGGCGTAAAAATTAAGCTAGAGTTACCACCTTTCACCAATGGGGTAAATACCAAAAATATCCCACCGGCAACATGACATAATAAATAGCCAAGGTTGGCATTCACAATATGGTGATTAGTTAAAATTGTTCAAAATTGATCGGAATTATGGCTGTTAAATCTCAACGCGCAGCCAGATCTTTATAAATTATACCTTATTATTTAGCTAGACTCTTAAGCTTTCCATAAAGGTATCAATCATCCTGCCATCCCTTCAGATGCGAAAGCAAATCGATATGGAACGGTGACTTTGACCAAATTGCAACTTGTGCGCAACCACTAAAATGCTTGTCAACACCAAATGCATGAGTGCATTTTAATAATTGACCCCTTAAAATTTAGCTAGAGTCTTAAGCTTTCTATATTGGTCCCTAACTTTTAATTATCCTTCAGGAATAATGAGCATATCGATGCGCAAGGATAACATTGAAAAACTGCCTACTCCACCCACACCCACTCACCACTAAAATGCTTACAGAATCCAAACGCGTATGGTTACCTTAATAAAAAAACCCTTAAAATGTAGCTAGAGATTGCAGCTTTATCAAATTAAATCAATAATTCCATTACTATGCGGCAATCATAAACAGATCGATGCGCAAGAGTGACATTAAATGGCTGCCTACTGCAAAATCGATAAAATGCTTGTAAAATATGAATTTATAGGTTTATCGAAAAAATAATACCCTTAAAACGTAGCTGGAGTCTTCAGCTTTCATAAATGGGGTCAATCTTCTCGCTATATCAAAGGATGCAGGAGAATTTCGTTGTGGAAAAGTGATATCGACCTCATGATACATCTGCATAACCAATGAAATGCTTGTGGAAGCTAAATGCGCACGGTTACATTAATCAAAATGGCGTAAAAATTAAGCTAGAGTTACCACCTTTCACCAATGGGGTAAATACCAAAAATATCCCACCGGCAACATGACATAATAAATAGCCAAGGTTGGCATTCACAATATGGTGATTAGTTAAAATTGTTCAAAATTGATCGGAATTATGGCTGTTAAATCTCAACGCGCAGCCAGATCTTTATAAATTATACCTTATTATTTAGCTAGACTCTTAAGCTTTCCATAAAGGTATCAATCATCCTGCCATCCCTTCAGATGCGAAAGCAAATCGATATGGAACGGTGACTTTGACCAAATTGCAACTTGTGCGCAACCACTAAAATGCTTGTCAACACCAAATGCATGAGTGCATTTTAATAATTGACCCCTTAAAATTTAGCTAGAGTCTTAAGCTTTCTATATTGGTCCCTAACTTTTAATTATCCTTCAGGAATAATGAGCATATCGATGCGCAAGGATAACATTGAAAAACTGCCTACTCCACCCACACCCACTCACCACTAAAATGCTTACAGAATCCAAACGCGTATGGTTACCTTAATAAAAAAACCCTTAAAATGTAGCTAGAGATTGCAGCTTTATCAAATTAAATCAATAATTCCATTACTATGCGGCAATCATAAACAGATCGATGCGCAAGAGTGACATTAAATGGCTGCCTACTGCAAAATCGATAAAATGCTTGTAAAATATGAATTTATAGGTTTATCGAAAAAATAATACCCTTAAAACGTAGCTGGAGTCTTCAGCTTTCATAAATGGGGTCAATCTTCTCGCTATATCAAAGGATGCAGGAGAATTTCGTTGTGGAAAAGTGATATCGACCTCATGATACATCTGCATAACCAATGAAATGCTTGTGGAAGCTAAATGCGCACGGTTACATTAATCAAAATGGCGTAAAAATTAAGCTAGAGTTACCACCTTTCACCAATGGGGTAAATACCAAAAATATCCCACCGGCAACATGACATAATAAATAGCCAAGGTTGGCATTCACAATATGGTGATTAGTTAAAATTGTTCAAAATTGATCGGAATTATGGCTGTTAAATCTCAACGCGCAGCCAGATCTTTATAAATTATACCTTATTATTTAGCTAGACTCTTAAGCTTTCCATAAAGGTATCAATCATCCTGCCATCCCTTCAGATGCGAAAGCAAATCGATATGGAACGGTGACTTTGACCAAATTGCAACTTGTGCGCAACCACTAAAATGCTTGTCAACACCAAATGCATGAGTGCATTTTAATAATTGACCCCTTAAAATTTAGCTAGAGTCTTAAGCTTTCTATATTGGTCCCTAACTTTTAATTATCCTTCAGGAATAATGAGCATATCGATGCGCAAGGATAACATTGAAAAACTGCCTACTCCACCCACACCCACTCACCACTAAAATGCTTACAGAATCCAAACGCGTATGGTTACCTTAATAAAAAAACCCTTAAAATGTAGCTAGAGATTGCAGCTTTATCAAATTAAATCAATAATTCCATTACTATGCGGCAATCATAAACAGATCGATGCGCAAGAGTGACATTAAATGGCTGCCTACTGCAAAATCGATAAAATGCTTGTAAAATATGAATTTATAGGTTTATCGAAAAAATAATACCCTTAAAACGTAGCTGGAGTCTTCAGCTTTCATAAATGGGGTCAATCTTCTCGCTATATCAAAGGATGCAGGAGAATTTCGTTGTGGAAAAGTGATATCGACCTCATGATACATCTGCATAACCAATGAAATGCTTGTGGAAGCTAAATGCGCACGGTTACATTAATCAAAATGGCGTAAAAATTAAGCTAGAGTTACCACCTTTCACCAATGGGGTAAATACCAAAAATATCCCACCGGCAACATGACATAATAAATAGCCAAGGTTGGCATTCACAATATGGTGATTAGTTAAAATTGTTCAAAATTGATCGGAATTATGGCTGTTAAATCTCAACGCGCAGCCAGATCTTTATAAATTATACCTTATTATTTAGCTAGACTCTTAAGCTTTCCATAAAGGTATCAATCATCCTGCCATCCCTTCAGATGCGAAAGCAAATCGATATGGAACGGTGACTTTGACCAAATTGCAACTTGTGCGCAACCACTAAAATGCTTGTCAACACCAAATGCATGAGTGCATTTTAATAATTGACCCCTTAAAATTTAGCTAGAGTCTTAAGCTTTCTATATTGGTCCCTAACTTTTAATTATCCTTCAGGAATAATGAGCATATCGATGCGCAAGGATAACATTGAAAAACTGCCTACTCCACCCACACCCACTCACCACTAAAATGCTTACAGAATCCAAACGCGTATGGTTACCTTAATAAAAAAACCCTTAAAATGTAGCTAGAGATTGCAGCTTTATCAAATTAAATCAATAATTCCATTACTATGCGGCAATCATAAACAGATCGATGCGCAAGAGTGACATTAAATGGCTGCCTACTGCAAAATCGATAAAATGCTTGTAAAATATGAATTTATAGGTTTATCGAAAAAATAATACCCTTAAAACGTAGCTGGAGTCTTCAGCTTTCATAAATGGGGTCAATCTTCTCGCTATATCAAAGGATGCAGGAGAATTTCGTTGTGGAAAAGTGATATCGACCTCATGATACATCTGCATAACCAATGAAATGCTTGTGGAAGCTAAATGCGCACGGTTACATTAATCAAAATGGCGTAAAAATTAAGCTAGAGTTACCACCTTTCACCAATGGGGTAAATACCAAAAATATCCCACCGGCAACATGACATAATAAATAGCCAAGGTTGGCATTCACAATATGGTGATTAGTTAAAATTGTTCAAAATTGATCGGAATTATGGCTGTTAAATCTCAACGCGCAGCCAGATCTTTATAAATTATACCTTATTATTTAGCTAGACTCTTAAGCTTTCCATAAAGGTATCAATCATCCTGCCATCCCTTCAGATGCGAAAGCAAATCGATATGGAACGGTGACTTTGACCAAATTGCAACTTGTGCGCAACCACTAAAATGCTTGTCAACACCAAATGCATGAGTGCATTTTAATAATTGACCCCTTAAAATTTAGCTAGAGTCTTAAGCTTTCTATATTGGTCCCTAACTTTTAATTATCCTTCAGGAATAATGAGCATATCGATGCGCAAGGATAACATTGAAAAACTGCCTACTCCACCCACACCCACTCACCACTAAAATGCTTACAGAATCCAAACGCGTATGGTTACCTTAATAAAAAAACCCTTAAAATGTAGCTAGAGATTGCAGCTTTATCAAATTAAATCAATAATTCCATTACTATGCGGCAATCATAAACAGATCGATGCGCAAGAGTGACATTAAATGGCTGCCTACTGCAAAATCGATAAAATGCTTGTAAAATATGAATTTATAGGTTTATCGAAAAAATAATACCCTTAAAACGTAGCTGGAGTCTTCAGCTTTCATAAATGGGGTCCAATCCTACTTTCCACAAACCTTCCTCCTACCCTCTTTCTTCCTTCCTCCTGGAGCTTATTCCTACCTTTCTTCCTACCTATATAACTTTACGACAGTAAACGCCTATTTTTTAAAATTACATGGTGATTAGTTAAAATTGTTCAAAATTGATCGGAATTATGGCTGTTAAATCTCAACGCGCAGCCAGATCTTTATAAATTATACCTTATTATTTAGCTAGACTCTTAAGCTTTCCATAAAGGTATCAATCATCCTGCCATCCCTTCAGATGCGAAAGCAAATCGATATGGAACGGTGACTTTGACCAAATTGCAACTTGTGCGCAACCACTAAAATGCTTGTCAACACCAAATGCATGAGTGCATTTTAATAATTGACCCCTTAAAATTTAGCTAGAGTCTTAAGCTTTCTATATTGGTCCCTAACTTTTAATTATCCTTCAGGAATAATGAGCATATCGATGCGCAAGGATAACATTGAAAAACTGCCTACTCCACCCACACCCACTCACCACTAAAATGCTTACAGAATCCAAACGCGTATGGTTACCTTAATAAAAAAACCCTTAAAATGTAGCTAGAGATTGCAGCTTTATCAAATTAAATCAATAATTCCATTACTATGCGGCAATCATAAACAGATCGATGCGCAAGAGTGACATTAAATGGCTGCCTACTGCAAAATCGATAAAATGCTTGTAAAATATGAATTTATAGGTTTATCGAAAAAATAATACCCTTAAAACGTAGCTGGAGTCTTCAGCTTTCATAAATGGGGTCAATCTTCTCGCTATATCAAAGGATGCAGGAGAATTTCGTTGTGGAAAAGTGATATCGACCTCATGATACATCTGCATAACCAATGAAATGCTTGTGGAAGCTAAATGCGCACGGTTACATTAATCAAAATGGCGTAAAAATTAAGCTAGAGTTACCACCTTTCACCAATGGGGTAAATACCAAAAATATCCCACCGGCAACATGACATAATAAATAGCCAAGGTTGGCATTCACAATATGGTGATTAGTTAAAATTGTTCAAAATTGATCGGAATTATGGCTGTTAAATCTCAACGCGCAGCCAGATCTTTATAAATTATACCTTATTATTTAGCTAGACTCTTAAGCTTTCCATAAAGGTATCAATCATCCTGCCATCCCTTCAGATGCGAAAGCAAATCGATATGGAACGGTGACTTTGACCAAATTGCAACTTGTGCGCAACCACTAAAATGCTTGTCAACACCAAATGCATGAGTGCATTTTAATAATTGACCCCTTAAAATTTAGCTAGAGTCTTAAGCTTTCTATATTGGTCCCTAACTTTTAATTATCCTTCAGGAATAATGAGCATATCGATGCGCAAGGATAACATTGAAAAACTGCCTACTCCACCCACACCCACTCACCACTAAAATGCTTACAGAATCCAAACGCGTATGGTTACCTTAATAAAAAAACCCTTAAAATGTAGCTAGAGATTGCAGCTTTATCAAATTAAATCAATAATTCCATTACTATGCGGCAATCATAAACAGATCGATGCGCAAGAGTGACATTAAATGGCTGCCTACTGCAAAATCGATAAAATGCTTGTAAAATATGAATTTATAGGTTTATCGAAAAAATAATACCCTTAAAACGTAGCTGGAGTCTTCAGCTTTCATAAATGGGGTCAATCTTCTCGCTATATCAAAGGATGCAGGAGAATTTCGTTGTGGAAAAGTGATATCGACCTCATGATACATCTGCATAACCAATGAAATGCTTGTGGAAGCTAAATGCGCACGGTTACATTAATCAAAATGGCGTAAAAATTAAGCTAGAGTTACCACCTTTCACCAATGGGGTAAATACCAAAAATATCCCACCGGCAACATGACATAATAAATAGCCAAGGTTGGCATTCACAATATGGTGATTAGTTAAAATTGTTCAAAATTGATCGGAATTATGGCTGTTAAATCTCAACGCGCAGCCAGATCTTTATAAATTATACCTTATTATTTAGCTAGACTCTTAAGCTTTCCATAAAGGTATCAATCATCCTGCCATCCCTTCAGATGCGAAAGCAAATCGATATGGAACGGTGACTTTGACCAAATTGCAACTTGTGCGCAACCACTAAAATGCTTGTCAACACCAAATGCATGAGTGCATTTTAATAATTGACCCCTTAAAATTTAGCTAGAGTCTTAAGCTTTCTATATTGGTCCCTAACTTTTAATTATCCTTCAGGAATAATGAGCATATCGATGCGCAAGGATAACATTGAAAAACTGCCTACTCCACCCACACCCACTCACCACTAAAATGCTTACAGAATCCAAACGCGTATGGTTACCTTAATAAAAAAACCCTTAAAATGTAGCTAGAGATTGCAGCTTTATCAAATTAAATCAATAATTCCATTACTATGCGGCAATCATAAACAGATCGATGCGCAAGAGTGACATTAAATGGCTGCCTACTGCAAAATCGATAAAATGCTTGTAAAATATGAATTTATAGGTTTATCGAAAAAATAATACCCTTAAAACGTAGCTGGAGTCTTCAGCTTTCATAAATGGGGTCAATCTTCTCGCTATATCAAAGGATGCAGGAGAATTTCGTTGTGGAAAAGTGATATCGACCTCATGATACATCTGCATAACCAATGAAATGCTTGTGGAAGCTAAATGCGCACGGTTACATTAATCAAAATGGCGTAAAAATTAAGCTAGAGTTACCACCTTTCACCAATGGGGTAAATACCAAAAATATCCCACCGGCAACATGACATAATAAATAGCCAAGGTTGGCATTCACAATATGGTGATTAGTTAAAATTGTTCAAAATTGATCGGAATTATGGCTGTTAAATCTCAACGCGCAGCCAGATCTTTATAAATTATACCTTATTATTTAGCTAGACTCTTAAGCTTTCCATAAAGGTATCAATCATCCTGCCATCCCTTCAGATGCGAAAGCAAATCGATATGGAACGGTGACTTTGACCAAATTGCAACTTGTGCGCAACCACTAAAATGCTTGTCAACACCAAATGCATGAGTGCATTTTAATAATTGACCCCTTAAAATTTAGCTAGAGTCTTAAGCTTTCTATATTGGTCCCTAACTTTTAATTATCCTTCAGGAATAATGAGCATATCGATGCGCAAGGATAACATTGAAAAACTGCCTACTCCACCCACACCCACTCACCACTAAAATGCTTACAGAATCCAAACGCGTATGGTTACCTTAATAAAAAAACCCTTAAAATGTAGCTAGAGATTGCAGCTTTATCAAATTAAATCAATAATTCCATTACTATGCGGCAATCATAAACAGATCGATGCGCAAGAGTGACATTAAATGGCTGCCTACTGCAAAATCGATAAAATGCTTGTAAAATATGAATTTATAGGTTTATCGAAAAAATAATACCCTTAAAACGTAGCTGGAGTCTTCAGCTTTCATAAATGGGGTCAATCTTCTCGCTATATCAAAGGATGCAGGAGAATTTCGTTGTGGAAAAGTG
>OZ057398.1:1862605-2190986 GCA_964056695.1 Melieria picta
TTTTTTGTCTCTTTGTAATATTTTTTAATGGTTGTTTTCTTGGGCAATTGAAGAAATAATTTAGCGCAAATGACTAAAAATAAATGCAGTCATTGAAGTTTCTGCCATTCAGATTGCCCCACAAACATTTTAAAGCAAGTGGCTTAGCGCGCTGCGTGCCTGGTTCTCCACCTGGCACACCCAGAGCCCATTTCATCATCGCCCAGCAGCGAGTGATTCACTGCCCACAGAAAATATTCCAAGCACGGTGCGGCTTTTGTTCGCAAATGCTTTTCGCCCCTTCCGCACCTACACGGCCTTTCTTTCGAGCTATTTGGTATGCTGACCGTGGCTATTTACCAATAATTATAATTATCTGGTAAGAGGCATCAGAAATGTCATAGCAAATGGTCATTACTCATTGTCGGGCAGCGCGCCAACTAAACAACATTCGAAAGAAATAAAAACCATTTTTCTAGTTTTCATAATTGTAAAGTGAAGTTATGGCTGTTTAGGCCAAATAAATTCCAAATACGTGCGTACGTCAGCTTTTACAGCTACGAACTGCAAAGGGAACCAAGAAATTGGAAAAAACAGAGAATTTTTGGATAATTTTGTGCGTGACTTTTAATATGTTTAACTGATTCAATTGACGCCCAATTTTTTAGTCGATTTACGAAGCAGTTACTTCAGTAAAAAAGGTGGAAATCAGTTTAACGAAAGTCGATATTTTTTTAAGTCGGATGATGACTTCGATCTAAGCAAGTTTCTCATATTGAAGACTCGCATTTTTGGATACTCAAAACAAGTTCTGCTAGACTAAAAGTTGTACTGACTGTTGAAAAGGAAAAGTTTCCCGTGGAATACTGGAACTCTTTGGATAACTCGATAGGTTTACAACAAACTAGGTCATATTTCTTTCTTTGGGCTTTTTACTTTGGGCTTTTATATAGTTTCCAACAACTTTGAGCCCATTTTTTAAAGTCTCATGAGTTCCACTGCAAAAACGGTCATATTTCAGATCGTCAGCTGCTCTGTTGAACACAGTTGAATGAGCTCCAAAAAGCCAACTTTCTCAAAGTTTCAACTTCTAATTCATCGAATTTTCCATTAGACATTGGTAGTTTTAAACCCAGTTTAGAATAACTCTACAATGTTTTTATAAACTAGTAGATATTTAAAAACATTATTTCTAGTCAGTAAAAATGTTGACTTAATAAAGTGGGTTATAAAATCGCTGCTAACGACATTATAAATCGCTGCTGTCAACATTAGCTACTCTGGTTTAGGAGCTACAGTCAGTAGAATGATTTTCAAAAAGTGGACTTGTTCAAAGTTACGTGGGGCATTGGCAATCTTGACCACACTGCGGGTGGTATATTATAGTAGAAAACTGTACATATTTCAGTTCACTAGCTACTCTGGTTCAAGAACTACAGTTAGTTGATGATCCACTGTTCTCAAGGAATTTCACTACAAAGCTCTGACTCAAATAAAGGCAACAGAAGCTTTTAAATCTTCTTAGGTTGAAGATAAAGAAACAAGTGGGAAGCAGCAATAGAACGGATTTCTAAGGCTAATGGGCCAGGTACTCATGACATAACTTAGTTTTACTTGTCAGCTAGCACGACCTGGCATACCCGAAAGCTGTACAACTGGTTACCCGAGACATAGAACATAAACTTAGAACTTAACCGTAAACTTAGAAATCTGTTTCGTTTTGGTTTCTAAGTTTATGTTTACGGAAAACGCAAAAAATGTTGCCACTCTCTTCGGAATGAATTGAAAAGTAAACAAATTAAAATAATTTGTAAAATATACAAAATGGATTGCAATTTTTATTAGTTTCGTAAATATATTAATAATTTTAGTCGTTGGATGCTCAAACATTTAATAATAGCAAGTAAAAAAATGTCGCGAAAAGTTTGAATTTGATTGTTCACGAGATGGAGAAATCGAAGTGGCAATATTGTTTGTTTTATTTTCCTTTTGTCAAAAAGGAAAATCAGCTGATTTTTAAGTTTATGTTTACGGAAATAAAGTTTTGAGTAATCGCTCACATTTTCTAAGTTTATGTTTATGGTTAAGTTTATGTTCTGTGTCATGAGTAACTGGCCCATAAGCCTTTTACTACTTTCTACTTCGTACAATACAAATAGATCGACCTCAGAGCATGGCTTGAATTTTGGCCTTAATTACAAAAAATAATACCTAATAAATATTAGGAATTTTCTTGATTACGCAGTGGGACAATATATGTGTGTACAGGACGAGTTTATTTTGATTATCTGTTCAACGTCAAATGTGAACAAATAAATTTCACTTTTAAGGACAACAGAACGAATACACACAGTAGGAAAATTCACAGTAATTTTGTTAACTCAACAATAAAAATCCCACGTGCGGACGTGAGAATAAATTGTAACAGTTTCTGTACTAAAATATTGTTTAGTAGGTTGGATCCATTTTCCTTGCATGCTCCACTTTTCAACCGTTTTCTTCTCTTCTTCTTTTCTTCTTCTTCCGCATCTTCTCCTTCTTTTTTGTGTTTTTCAAACCTGCCAACAATGGTTCGTGGATTTCTGTTCGCTGAAACTTTATGCTAAAAGCAAAATTACTTCAAAGTCTGCCCAATTGTTGGCTACTCGCCGAAATCACATTTGTGATTGCAACACTGCAAAAAGCAATCAACACATGTCACGTTGGGTTTTGAAAATGTTGACAACACATTTCAGTACATTCGCGCGTCGCTCGTGAGACCATAACTTTTTTTTTTAATTTTATTTTTTTAAATTAACCTCCGCCAACTCAACAGCGTGGAAAATAGTTAAGAACGACACTCTTACTTGGTTGTCAGTTGTTGCTGTTGTTGTTGTTGCTGTTATTGTTGTTCCAGTCGGCTGCATTTGCAGGCGTGCGTGATTTAGCAGTTTTCGATGAATTATGAGCCGAGTGTAAAATCGTTTTGCGTTTCATTTGTGCACCGACTAAAAATACAAAAAGGAACAAATAAACAAACAAACAAACAACAACACCGACAGCAGCGACAACAGCAGCAAACGCAACATGATTGTGGATTTTATGCATAAATAAATTTTGAGGCAGTCTCCGACGGCATGTTTTCATTACTTTTATTGCGCTGTGTCGCGCTTAGTGCCGCCGCCTGGCGGTGTGAAGGTTTTAATAGCTGTCGCTGTCGTTGGAGGAAAAACGTTTGCGCATGCGCAATGCGACACTTGGCGCTGGCGCGTCGCAAGCGATTTCTTCACTTCACTTCAGTTCGGTTCAGTTCAATTCAGTGAAGTTGGGCTGAGTTGAGTTGAGTCGCGTTGGGGCGAAGAATGCGCCAATTCTGCACGTTTCTTATTTAATTTGCTGCAATGTGCCAACGTTGCTTCTCGTTATTTTCGCTGTCGTTGCGTCGTCAAGTCGCTGCCGCTGCCGTTCGGCGGCTGCTGTTCATTAACGCTTGGCTGCGAAACGCTAAACGCTCGGCGTTAGTCACCGCTTGCCACGGCATCAGCGGCAGTTGGCGTTGGCCCACAGCTCTTGTTGTAGTTGTTGTTGTTGTGTCGTGCATAATGCCAATAATATTCAAATTTTGTTATTGCTCGCAATATCTGCTTTGCTCAGCGCCGGATCTATGGTTTCTTTAGTTGCTGTGGTGGCTATTATGTTATTGTTATTGTTGTTGCCGCAGTGCACAAGTGTTGATTCATCGACTTGTAGCGCCGCCGCCACCGCCACCGTCAACATTGACTGCCTGACACCACCACGCTCGGTGCCGGGCCACCGCCTTTGATTGTTGTCGCTGTTGTTATTGTAGTTGTTTTTGTTGTGTTGCTGTTTTCTGAGCTGCGTTTTGAATTTCGAGTGCGGTTTCCAACGCCAGCGGTTTTTTCGTCCGATTGCTTTCGGCCGATTTTTCGCTTCGATTGCAGTTGGCAATTTCAAATAATATTCCAACGATTTCGTTGGGCGACGTTCTATTGGCAGAAGGTCAGCCGCGCTGGCATTGTGCAACTGCTGCTCCGAGTTGCCGCTGCAACTTCTCAGTCGATTGTTTACATTCTGCGCGAGATAATGAAGTAATTATTATTTCTTTTGTTCAATTCGATTTTTTGTTTTCATTTTCAGCTGCAAGAATCGGCTGGCCACTTTATTATGAGAACTCGCCACCAAATTGAATTGTAAACATTTTTGGCACAAGCAACAAACAACAAAAACCGAAACGACCGAAAACACGAAAAATAATCGCAAATATGGAACATTTTAAATGTCAGACTCTTTTCGCCAAACAATAAAGTCATTCAATTTGGTTTTGTTGCAAAAGCGAACGTTTGCTTTTTATGCGGCGAACGTGATGCCAAGAAATCACAGCGGCGACCCAATATTGGAAATAATCGTAAAATTTTATAAAGCAATTTAAAAAAAATTCGCTTCGCACACTAACCGACCTTCGATATTGAATGGAGACACAAAAGATTCAGAAATGTTAAATCAATTCGAGTTGGACAGAAATGCCTAAAATATTTACAGGTAAGAATGTTTGAATGATTTTTATGTTTTTAGTGGAAATAATTTTTCCAATTGTAGGTTTTGGTTAGTTTGAATGAATTAAAATTTAAATATTTAGAGATATGATTACATTGTCTTCTCATAGTTACAAACATCTCAAACTAAAGCAAGTAGTACTCAAGTACCTGTGGTCCATAGTTCAACCTCTTCTATGGGTGAATAGTTCCGCTCATATACCCCAACTTCGAACTGGAGACAGACATTGTAGACATAAGTAAATGAGTAGTGGTATCTCTTTCTTTTTCAAACTCAAACTGTAAGCTTTATGCTCTGCAAGATTCAATACTGTATTTCCTAAATTGTATAGTAACAAATTACAGAACTAACGCAATAACATTTACAATCCTTTGTCATAAACCTTTTCCGGAAATTTGTACGATATATCGTACAATATTTTCCAAGATTTTGTATTTGACAGCGAACGCATTTTTTATAGAACGGCTTTTTAATTAGTATTAAGTAGGCTGTGTTGTATCATTCTTTTAAAAGATATAAATCATAATAGCCGTGGCTACACAGTATGAGTGCGTTTTGTAAGCAGCATTTTGCAAGAATTTGAAAAGCAAAGCAAATGACGGTGCTTCTGCGGAGAAATTTTTAAATATGTAATACTTTTTGGTAGCAAAACGGTAAACAATTTCAAAGTTTGAATCTCAGTGGATTTATAAAACTTATTAAATTTAACATTTTTGGCGTTTAAATATTTTTCCCGAGCCTTTAAAAAAATTCTACGATATATCGTACAAATGACCACGAGGGTTGCAAAGCTTTGTACGATATATCGTACAAATGGAAAGCAACGGTTGCAAGTTATGTTTGCATTTTTTTTAAGTTATGGGTTTGGTAACAGATTTTTTGCGTTTGTATGCCTGCTACGCCCATCTGTAAATTACGTGGCTAATAAAATTCGACTATTCGGCAATTTTCGCTTAAAAATAAGAATTACTAGACGATTTTGTGTTTTACTGGGCAGACACAGGTTATATAAGGTTAAACATGCGTACTTGCCACTCCCCTACGATAAAAGGAATCGGCTATATCCAGTATCTTTCTGTAAAACTGAACGAATTTTAATTGATTCTGTGTTTTATTGAGAAGAAAAGGGCTTTGCAACTCAAGCTTAATCCACTAAAGTCCTATGTTCTCCCGATCTCCAAATCACCGCTCTCCTTTTGTGATGTTCCTCAAATTTATCTCAATGGATCTCAGCTGCAGTTCGTGGATCGGATCACTAATCTTGGCTTCAGGATCAATTCCTCGTTGTCTTGTGAGGACCACATAAACTCGGTCGTTAGCAAAATATACCTAACGTTACGAAATCTTAGAATGACTGCTGCATTCGTACCATGTGAGACAAGACGAAAATTGGTTTTACAGCTAATTTTACCCATAATTACATATTCAGAAGTTGTTTACAGCAAACTTGATTCTAGGTCGGAACATAAACTGCTTATTGCCTACAACAATGCTGCACGTTACGTCTATGGCTTAAAGAAAGGGGATCACGTTTCTTCTTATAGTAGACAGTTGCTTGGTCTTGACCTCAAAAGCTACTTAGAAGCACGGAACTGTATGTTTTTACATAAACTTATACATACGAAGCGTCCCTGCTACCTTTTTGAAAAACTTTTGTTTTGCAAGTCAAGTCGAAACTACAATCTCCTAATTCCTAACCATAATTTCAAAAATTCCAGTAGGCTATTTTTCGTTAGCGCCATAAGGTCTTGGAACTCGCTTCCTAGTGCCATCAAATGTATTTCGGGTAGTGGTAACTTTAAGCATCTACTCTTCAAACATTTCTCATAACAATTCAAACTTTTCTCTCACTCTTTACCCTACTTCTCTACTTTCACTTACTCATAGTTAAGATTTTTCTTTGTAAATTATTAAACATTGTAATAATATTGTATTTATTGTGTAATGCTTAAAACGAATGTGTTCCTAATTGGCATGCAAAAGATTGTATCTTATATGCCTCTATTATCTGTTAAATAAATAAATAAATAAATAAATAAACAACAACAACGGTTATATATGGCCGAATAAATGTGAATCAATTGTTTATATATATAATTTATATAACTTTCGATCAAAATGAAATCACGTTTTCATTTTTTGTTGTTATGATTTATGTTTTCTGTCAAAAAAATCAATGAATTGTTCATAAAACTTATAAAACCGAAACAAAAAATTCCTGATTTTTTACTCCTTTGCGGACCATTGTACGATATATCGTACAAAATTGATGAAGCTGTATTCTAAACCAAAATTATTTTTTTGAAATTTTTTTTATTATATTGCTAAACTGTTCGTCGCAAGGTAGCATTTTGGGCCCTCTTCTATTTCTCTTATTCATTAATGATATTAGTTCTTGTTTTCTATCGGCGAAGTTTCTTCTTTACGCAGACGATCTCAAAATCTATATGGTTAGGAAGTCTTTTCTGGACTCTGTTGCCCTTCAGTTGGACCTTGACAGGGTCCACTCTTGGTGTGTCCGTAACCGCTTGTTCCTTAATGTAAAAAAATGTTTTCATGTTATCTTCTCTAGGAAGGATAACCCAGCCTGTAGAACCTTCAATATTTCTGGTTCTCTTCTAAACACTGTCAATGAGATTAAAGACCTGGGTGTCTTTTTTGACTCGAGATTGTCTTTTTCCACCCATATTAACTTCATTGTCTCAAATTCCTATTCCATGTTGGCTTTTGTTCGTCGTAACTGCTCGTCTTTTTCCGACCCTTATACTCTTAAGCTACTTTTCATAACATTCGTTAGGTCAAAATTAGAATATGCTGCGTTTATTTGGCGTCCCTACCATGCATCCTTCATTAATCGTATTGAACGTATTCAAAAGGTTTTTATTCGATTTGCCCTTCGTTCCCTTAAATTTAACGACCCCATCCCCTCCTATGGTTCCCGTTGTCAGCTTATAAATCTTAAATCTTTGAATTCTAGACGCTCCTACTTGTCCTGTTCGTTCATTGTCAATGTCATTAACGGAACTGTGGACTGTCCTGCGCTTTTGGACAGAATAAAGTTTACTGTCCCTTCTCGGGCTCTTAGGCATTTTCATTATTTCTATGTTGGTTTATGCAAAACTGAATACGCTAAAAACGCTCCTCTTGCTAGGACGCTCTCGGAACTTAATCGTATTCCATACTTAGATCTCTCTCTTCCAAGATTTATAGTCTTAAGAAATATTGTTGAATTTTTTTAATTTTAACATTATTATTTTGTAATATTACAGTTTTTAGTTGGTCTGTTAAAAATTTATTTTTGTTTGACTGAATTATAAATAAATAAATAAATAAATAAATAAAATGTTCAATAAGAGTCAATATTTTGAAGGAAAAAATTTTATCTCAAGAAATGTGGAAATTGACCGGAAAGGGTTAAAACTCTTTTAGAACTATTAACCCATTGACTTCTTTGCCTGGTGACTGAATCAATTAGTCTGCAACATCAGTCTCTTCTTTCGGTATATAAAGACCAGCTGATGGTCGGTCAAAAGCTCAACAGTAAAGTTTCCCATTACACAGTTTACCTTTGTCGTCTTCCAAGTCTTTCTGTTCCATACAAAACTGTCCTCAAAACCTCATCAGTGCTCTCGCCTTTCCTCCTGTTAATCTGTTGAGCATAAAAACTCATTCGTACAGAGATCAAATACTTATCGACCAAACTTGCGACTGTCGAATTGCTCATCGCAATCCTTGATTCACGTTTACAGAAATCGTTGTACGATTAGGTTACCTGCTTTCTGCTAAGAACGCCGCCGTCGAAAGAACAAATTGTTTTCTATATTTTGGTATTGGCAACAGCAGAGATCTGAACCGGAGGATAAGCAAAGTCTCAGACTCTCAGTACTACGCACTAAACAGCTGAGCCATGGTGGCCAGATCCATCCACGCAAAAGCTGTGGAAATGTTGTCTCTCGTCTTCTGTATAGAGAAATCTGAAGGATGGCGAGTTATTTTAATCTGAATTTATTAATCTCAAACATTTTAATTTTCCTTTTTAGTTATTAACAGATTTTTTTTTATATGTGTTATAATTTTAGCTTTGAAATAAAATTCACTTTGATTACACAAAAAATGCTGCAATTGTCGACGACAAGCCGCCTGAAAATTTTTCGCTCAACACTTGTCTGCATAATGAAACCCTTTGCCTCGCACTCTGAATGTTCACAATGCATTTTCATTCAATCAATTACTGGCGCAGCTCCCCTTCCGTCTCCACCGCTCATCACTTTTTCGTGCTATTTGAGCTTCCGGTCAAAGCAAACAAGTGCAACATTTATTAAAATAATATTTTATAAAAACATTAATCGCACAGGTCGACCAATCCTCCCTCTTCGTTGCTCATCACCACCACCAACAAGCAACATCAATGACACTACCAACAACAACAACAACAACAAGTGCACTTGGTGGGTGGTCAGCCTAAAAATCGTTTGTTGACACAACAATTAACAAAGTGTGTCAGCCCAACCGAAAGCCAAATGTCAATACGAGAAACACTAGTGGCCGTTGCTGTTGTTGTTGTTGCTGCTGTTGCCGCCGATGAGCCCCAAGCGCCCGAAGCCCGAAAAGAAAAACATACAAAATACAAATAACACAAAAAAATGCGGCCACTGCCAACAACAAACAGAAACAACAACACTAACAACAGCAAATACATATAATATATATATATACATATTTGTGTATATATAAATCAACAAAAAGTTATGCTCCGAATGTTGTTGTTTCGTTTGGTTTGGAAACGATTTCGGTTTTTTGTTCTTGTATGAAATGAGAATTTATTGTTTATTTATGCTTTTCAATTTGGCACTTAACCACGGAACCGACCGCAACCAACAGCCGTTCAACTAATAATAACAACAACAACAGCAACAACATGAAGAACCAGCGTGCTACGTGAACAAACAAGCACAACATGAACGTTGCGATGGCCAATAAAAAACATTGGACGATATTAAAGCAATAACAGCAAAGGGAATTAACAGCGCGACAGCAACAACAATTTTCAGAAAACTAAGCGACAAGGAATGAGGAATTAGTGGAAGCGAGACTAAAAGTTAAGAGACAATTTAATGGGAAAAAAAGAAAAACACAAAATGGGAATCAATGGGACTGAGAATAGTTTTGAAAATTATTTAAAATAACCAAAAAATTCGAGAGACATTGGAACGAGCCAATTGGCCGAAATGTGGTATGAGCAGGTACCCTACATTCGATTGTGGCGAATTGTTGTTTTTTGAATCTGACTTCTTCTTCTTCTTATTATTTTCTGATTTGTTTCGTTTCGTTTCAACTTTTGAAAACCTGGAACCTATGCAATTTCCATTCAATTCTCTTGAACTGCATTCACTAACTTTTATTTGAAAACTTTCATGTTTTCAGATTTGATTATAGTTTACAGCCGACTTCCACGGCGACCGGACATAGCGTGCACGAAACTTTTTAATTTATGCAAACCTTTTGTTGGGATTTGATTTTATTCAGCCAACTATTCAGTTTTTCCACTTTTTGTCCACACAAACAACAATTTTTATGCGAGCATTTAAGATCAGCCAACGGGCGCTGGTGAACGTTGCACGCCGCTACCGCCGCCGCTCCAAGTGGCGCTGCGAGCAGGAATGCGACCGGTGCGGAGGTTGGTGCGTTGCGCCGGCGATGGCGATGGTGTCGATGCTGACGGCGACGGTGTGATGGTCAAGCGTGAACTTTTGTGTTGAATTGTTTAGTTATGGAAATTTAAGTGGCTACTTTGGCCAACGCGTTCAATGGCCGAAAAAATATAAACAAACAAACGACTGCACATAAATATGAAAACCACAGTAGTCGGCAGTCGACCATCGACAGTGGACAGTGGGCAGGCTTGCTGTGCAACACAACAACAACTACACATAATTCAGTAGATATGTATGTGAAAAAATTAAGAATTTTGTTATTTTTTATATATAAAAATTGGAAAACAATTGTCGGATGGAAGCGACGACGAGCCTTGAAATTGACGGACGTCGCTGGCTTTGGCAGCTGAATGAAATTCGTATTTGTATCTGCGTGACTGCTGTAAATTGCCTTCAAATTATTATTGACACTTGAACAAAAGCAACAACAAGAACAAAAAACATAATAAAAATAGTGAGAAACACACCAACAATTTTACGGCCATAACCAGCAATGCGCAGTGAAAGGGAAAACGGCAACACTGTCGCTGTCTTTATTGCTGTTGCTGCTGTTGTTGTTATTGTCTCATCACATCTCAACCCAGTCCATTGCATTTCATTTCATTTCAGTTATGGAGCGTTGCTATTGTTGTCGTTGTTTTTAGCACTGCAGCTGGTGCTGCCTCTTCTTCTTCTTTTTTGTTGTTGTAATATTTTAAATTTTTTCGGTTGATTTTCGCTCTTGATTTTTATTATTATTATTATTGAATGAAGCGCATGCATTGTTGTTGGGGCTTTGGTGTTGTTTGCGTTGATTTTCGATTTAATTGAACTTTGCGCTGAACTTTTTGATTGAATTCAATTGGTTTACGCGCAATTTTCCATTGAATGCGAACGCGGCGAAATCGCGCGCGAAATTCATTTCAGACTTTATGGGCGACTGCGGCAACGGCGATGCGTTTTTAATTGGCAGCAGCGAGTTTTAAGTGACTGCAACTGCTGGCCATCAAAACTCGTTTAATGACTCGAGAGATTAATTTTTGACTTGAAATTTAGATGCATCCAACCATGTTGTGACCGCAACTTTGTACTCAAAGCAGACAATCGCCCCGTCGCTCAATTGTCCTGTTGGCTGCATCGGAATGCGGACCCACGACTAACCACATCGAACTCGTAGAAAGGATTACTTATTGATTCACTATTTTGACAAGTTCTCTATTCCATCCATCAGCGCATGCAAAATGCCGCTAGTGATGCAATTACTTAGACTGTCGCGCCGTCCGCTAGCCGCCGCGTTCGCTTCCGCCTGCGCCCGTGTTGTGTCATCCGTCAAACGCTTGTCAAACGCCGAGTGGAGATTCGGGCGCCCGCCTCCCCGATAAATGCTCGATTTCCACACATTCACGCAAAATTAGATCTGCCGCCGGCCGACCCCGTTCCGCCGTATTTAACTCTTTCGATTCGTTCCAAGTGCTGCAATTGTTGTTGTTGTTGTTTCACGCGCCGAAAAACGTGAAAAGAATCATTCAGTCACTTCCACTCCAGTTGCCGCTAGCGAGACGGCACATCCGCGCGGCGTCAAGCGCATTTTCCCAGCCTTTCAAAGATTGATCACCTCGCATTGTGGCACGCACGCCAACACTTGCGTACGCCGTCACTTTGACAGTTGCTACCACGAATGCCACTTCGGGCGAACGGCAGCCAAAAATGGCGGCGATTCGTCACACAGCCGCAACGGAATCTCACAAATCGCTCTTCCAGCGCCCAGTTCGACTCTACACGGGAATTTAATTAACGGCCACCGAACGCAACTGGGCCGAGCAGCGCGTCGGGCAATTGTCAGCGACCGTCGACCGTCGCGCGGCAACTGCGCAGCTGAAGTATTAAAAGCGCGCAAAGCGGCCAACTGCACCGACGCATGACCGACCGCTGGCCGCCATCCAGCCGAGTTGAAAGTTCGGCGTGTGGGTGCGTACGGGAAGTCGACGTTGGCAATTAATTGTAATATTTCTGCTGCTGTTTGGTTTTTGCATTTTGTTGTTGTTGTTGTGCCAGAATTACTATGTTAAAATTATGCAAGCTTCGGCGGTTGGGAAGTGCCGCGGCCCGCAGGTCGAACGCTCCGGCATGTGTGAACATTTTAATGGAGAGTTTAGCGCTGACTGCGCACTCGCTGGGCGTTCAACGTTGAGCGTTGACGTTGTTGTTGGGTGCTGCGTGAACGCTGTCACGCATGAAAACGTGAACAGAAATTAGTTTGTGGCTATTCTGTTTGTTGTTGCTTGTTGAAACTGTGATCCCTAAGATGGAAAAGATTTGGAGTGAAAAAGATTCTAGAAGTTTTCCAGAAAGAGGTTTGCTAGAACCTTGTTAGAGTCTTCGACAACGAGCGGACAGATTGATAGGTTAGGATCAGAGTTCAGGCCGCAGGTTACAGGATGTAGAGTACATCTGGGAATATAGTAAATCGGTTATAGGGTATCGGTTGAAAGGTATAAATTAAAGGGTCTTAGTTTTCAAGGTATGTGGGGTATTGGATATATTACATACATATGTCATTAGACATACACAACCAAGAAGAAGATATTAAATATTAAAGCGATTACATTTCGATCGTCTCAGGTCGACTTGAACCATTTCCCAAGTTCTTCAACCACTCGAATGCGACTTGAATTGCGTAAATTGCTAACTAAAAGTAAACAGCGCAAATCCGGTCAGACCTGTCGATATTTGATTTGCTCGAGAACCCTTCCAGCTGGCCGAGTGGGGGTGAAGTGGCGCACAGGAACGCAGCAAAATTTGGTGCTTCAGTTCGCCCGGCGTGGCTGCAACATGTCACGCATTGAGCAGCGACACTACGCGCGTTAAACGGTGCGACAGTAGCCAGCACTCGCGGCTCCATGCCGGCAACGATGCCTGCTGGCAGCAGGATCGATTGGCCAGCCCGTCGTCCAACCGTCCAACCGACCGACTGACTTTGCATAATATGTGCCAGACACACGAGCTGCCCTGCATCGACCCTCTTTGCCGCCCCTTCTTTATGCTTCTGTTAATTTTACCTTTGCCCAACCCCCATTTACGCCTTCGTACGTACGGCACATGTTGTGCGCGCGCGTGTGTGTGTGTGTGTGTGTGTGTGTAGTGTCATCCATCTGCGCATTGTCGACAGTGTCGTCTGTCTGTCAGCCCGCGCTGCTCGCTCCGGATCTTCCGTCCTCGTGGCGACGTGTGTGTCCTCTTCATCTTCCGCTTTGTGCCCTTTTTTCGCTTGGCGTGTCGCTCTGTTGTTGTTCCTGTTGCTGCTGCTGCTGTTTTCCATTGGCAAAAGGAAGCACAGCGGACGGATATCATTAGCTGCATTAGCCGAACGCACGCGTGAGTACGCGTCCTACGTACGCGTCCCAAGTGTCCGTGTCGCATCGCTCGCAGCGTCTGTCCGTCCGTCCGTTTGTTTGCTTCTTTGTCTGTCTGCGGCAATAATTGTCGCGCACATGTGTCCTTTATGCATGTTCACATCACTCGTCGTCGCTGCTGTTGCTGCAGTTGTTGCTGCCGTGCGTCTTCGACTGGCGCATGAGCGCGTGTGCGACCCTGTATTTGAGTTCATTTGTTCAATTTGGTGAAAATTGTTTTGATTTCAAGTGTCTTTGGTCCGTCGCACAAAACTCTAATAACGCTCTCACCACTGTCACTGTCACTGCCACTGTACGGCATGTGTGGCATGCACAACAGCAACGACAACAACAATAATAAATGCATTAAGTACTTGACATACGCCGTCGCTGTCCCGTCAGCCGGTCGTGCCCCCTCGTAGACATTAAAGACAAGTTGCAGCCCGGCCTGCTGTTTCACAGTCTGGCCGAATGCTTAGCGATCTGTCACCGTGCCGGAACGACACGCACGCGGAAATTTTATTACCACATGTGTGGTTATTGTTTTTGCTATAAAATTTCATAATATTTCGTCTCCAAAAATGCTCCAAACAGGCTGACGGATTATAATTAAAGTAAATAACTTGGAAGATGAATAAATTTTGTACACAGTTGAAAATAAACGATAAGAAAATCATAAAATGAAATGAAGGTCGTAAAAATAAAATATTTGTTGGTATAAATTTGCTGCTTGGAAATTTCGAGGAAACAACCGTTTGATTGTGTTTCACTTTAAGTTTGTTGTGTTGGCCGACTTCTGGAACAAGTCGGAAACACTTTTTCGAGTTGAATGTTTACGATGCGTTAATGGTTTCATAATTGGCAAATCGCTGAGAAGCAATCATCGGCCAAAAGCTGCGCTGTCGCAATCAGCGACCGACGCGTCGGTTGGTCCCAGACGCATTTAAATGCGGCGTTTTATTCGTCTGCGACGCGCACGCAGCTTCAGCAAAATTTACGATTCAATTAAAATGTCCGCTGCAGCAACAACAATACAGCAGGCAGTAACCAGAAACCAAGCACCATTTCACAAATTATTACAAAGCAATGCAGACGCGGAAAAAGCACCAAAACGCAAAAACGCGTCGCGCTGACACTCGATCGGGAGCGATTTGATGGCACAACTGTCGAACATTAAAACTAATCAAGAATATGAAAATTGCATAAAAGCGGCAGCAGCAGGTGCTCGAGTGGCGCGGCGAGGGGGTTTCGGAAGGAGTCCGGGAAATTAGCAGCGAGCGATGCTCGTATGCCGAGAAAGAATTATCGCCTCAGCGGCGTCGAACACGACTATTTACAGCCGCCAGAGGGTCGGAGAGGAAGTGGATAGATTGAACTCTGCGGTGTGGCGGCCAGTCGGACATGCAGATCTGCGTTCGGGCTGCGGCCCAAGATGGCTGTCAGTCAGCTAGATAGACAGACAGACAGACAGACAGTCAGCTGCGTGCCGCACAATTGCCGATTGACGATTTGAATGCGATTGTGGCAGGCAGCGCAGTCCATGGTGCAAGTGGCACGCAGCCGCAGTCGTAGCAATGAAAAGCAAAGAAGTGAAAAAACCACAAAAACCTGACCAGCATAATCAAGCAGTGGCAACAACAACCACAACAACACCAGCAACCGGCAATGCAACCGAAGCAGACGTCATGTGCGTTGAGTCCCGGTGCTGCATGCAGCTGCCAACGTGTGTCCATCCATTCATCCATCCATCCAGCCAGCCATTGCTGCCGTTCGGCGTCCGCAACAACAACAACGATGGTGCGGTCTACCCACTGCCGCCAAATCCGCCAACTGTCAGCGTCGTCATCGTCGCCGGCAAGTTTCTATGCAAAACGTGCGTTCACATCGAACGCGACGCCGCGTTGCAGCCATGCAAAATGTTGCGTCGGCTGCTGCCGTTGCTGGCACCGTCTCGGACGTGCGCGTTCGAAAGTGTTTTCGGAATGCGCGATATCTTATCTCGGTGGCAAACGTGAAAACCGCCCCATGCCCCCCCAACCCACCCTTCGCACTTCATAGTTTGCAGTGCTTCTTCTTCTTCTCCAACGCGTACGCCGTTTATGGCCGTTCGGGCGGCTCTGCTTCGTGTCAAAGCACAAGTCATCACTCCTTTCTAACACTTGTGGCCAGACGTGCCTGCGAAACCATCACACAGCCACCAACAACAACAACAACCACAACAGCAATAATTGCAACGGCGAAACATTGACGGTAAGTGCGAAAAAACAGCAGTCGACGCGCCGTTCGCGGTAGCAAATTTTGCGAAATTAACACATTTTCTGTGTGTGTTTTATGCGCTCGCCTGCTGGTCTTGAAAATTGCTGCCATTGCGGTTGTCGTTGTTGTTGTTGTTGTTGTCGACTATTGCTGTCTGCAGAAGACTTATAGCATTTGGCGGCTAAAGGCTTCGTCCGCTTGAACGTTGGCAGCCAGCTGCGAATGTCCCAACTGTGGTTTGCAGCGCGAATCGAATTTATCGACGTTTTCAGTTCGATTTGGAGGCAAAATTGGCCGGTTTGGTTGTCTGTCAATGGGAGGAAGTGTCAGAGGTAGAAGAAGAACCTAATCTCTATGGAGTGTGTGCTCACTTCAAAACAGATCTGAGGCTATGTGACTTGGATCTAACACCACCCCCTCCCCTCTCTGAATCAGTGTTGCCAGATCAGGAAATTTCCTTCTATATTTAGGAGATTCTTGGCCTTTTAGGAGAATTTTTAGAAGGAAGAATTATTTAGGAGAAAGTTTAGGAGATTTATATTTTATGTTAGGGGATTTTTCGGATTCTTAGTGGTATTTTGGGAGATTTTTGGATAACGAAGTATGATGTATTGGGAACACTGGCAACAAAACATATTTTGGAAACTATTTTAATAGTCAAAGCACCTTATTGTGTTAAAAATGTGTAAGCTTACAAAATGTAAGCTCGTTCTATCTCGTTCTTACTTATTGCTGTCACAATGAAGTCCCGCCCAAAATGGCACTTTTTTTAAATTCATTTGTTATAAGTTTTGTTTTTGTTAAGTTTTCGTTGTTAAGCTGAAGATGAATAAAAAAATGCTGCATTAAAAAAAATTATGTGTATATATTTTTATTTTTTTATGAGAAGTTTAATTCCTTTAAAATTACGCAAATTAAAAAAAAAAAATTTAGGAGATTTTTTAACTTTTGGGAGGAAATTTCAGTATTTTTTTAAATTTAGGAGAAAGTCATTTCAGGTATCTGACAACACTGCTCTGAATACTCCTGATAAATTCAGGATCCTAACACTCGTTTCCTAAACGACTTATTTTGAATTTTTCCTTCATGATCATGCAAAAGTATATAAGAGAAAACCGGGAATTATTTGCTTTTTGTGCAGTTTTTGAAAGTAGCCCACTCAAGACGCAAAAGGTTAAAGAACTTACTTACAAGTTCTCTAGTTTTTTCGGAATCAACGTAGGAGTCCCTCCTAGGACCGAGATTGTTTCTGTAATCATTCACGTTGTGCTGCCGATACTATGAACTCGAAAATTATGCTACAAATATTTCCAATAACGATTCTTTTTAAGGGTTCATATTAGGTGGATAGGTGATTGGACTGCAGATCCACTTTCCAGTGTGAACAAGTAGTAATCAGTGCTGCCACTAAGAATTTTTTTCCCCACCAAAATTGGTCTAAAATCAATCTCAGCCTACCAAAATAAATTTGTTAAACACAAATTTAGTTTCAAACACATAAACATAAATATATTATTTAAAAACAAAAACAATTAAATTCAGTACAGCACAACAACACAGCATATTAAATATGCTGCAATTAAAAGTACTACATTTAAATTAACATAAAATATATAAATACATACAGAGTCATTTTAAAATCCTAAAAAATTAATAGAAAATTTATTAATGCAGTGTGTTGCCTACCAAAATTCCTTAATGCCTTAATTTATGAAATGAAGCTACCAATTATGGTCCAATGGGACCAAAACGGCAACACTGGTAGTAATCCCTATCCGATACCGCGGCTTCTAGCTTCTTCTGCCCGAGCTGGAGTCAGATTAATTTGGTTCAAAGGCATAAATCCAAACATTCGTTATGATTTCCCATATCCAGTTGACGCGTTCATTTGTGAATTTGCATTTTTGGTCGCTCGCAGCGCAAAAAGTTGGCAGCGCCCCGCGGCGAGCGTCTCTAGGACCATAAAAAGTCGCTTCGAAACTCACTGGTTGTCGCGAGTGTGGGCGTTCGACACGTTGATTTGTAGCGATTGGTGCGCATGAGTGCACTGCGTGTTTTTTTTTTTTTTTTTTTTTTATTTTAAAGAAGGGAAAAGCATTGAAAGCCGGAGTGTGAGACTTTCACCCACTAAAAACCCTTCTATCTCCTACACTGATACCAGGGAACGTCCTGCGAGGAATTACTTCCTGGTATCAGTAGGGTGCGGCATCGTGCCCACCACCTCGGACTATCTGTTTTCCCTACGTTGGCGTTCTAAAACGCGCAGTGTTTTCATAATGCTGGCTGCGGCCGAGCATACAGCTTCCCACTTGCGTGGGGTGTCACACATGTGTGCGGTCAGGTTTAAAACGGACGGATGCTCCCCAAGAGCTACTGCTAATTCCCTTCGGACGGACTTAAACCGCGGGCACTCGAACAGGACATGCTCTGCGGTCTCGTGCTTCGATGGGCACTGCGGGCAGAAAGGGTCGTCCTCGTGTCTGAACCTGTGGAGGTACTGCTTGAAGCAGCCGTGCCCACTCAGTAGCTGCGTTATGCTGTGGTCTAACTCACCATGCTTACGCTCAACCCACCGTGCGATGTCCGGGATTAGTGCACAAGTCCAACGTCCCTTGCTGGATCGATCCCATCTGTGCTGCCAGTCTCTAATAGTGGCGCTTCTTTCCTCAGCTTTCGCGACGCTCGTCGGCTTGGTGGCAGCATTATATAAGCGTTGCATTTCGAACGCCAGCAGGTCAATGGGCGGCATGTTCGCTATGACTCCTATGGCGTCGTCCGACACTGTGCGGAAGGCGTTAGCAACCCGTAGTGCACTTAATCGGTAAGTCGCCCTGATGCCTTTGGTGTATTCTCTCGTTTTCGTCGCGTCCGCCCATACTGGAGCTGCGTACAGGATAATTGACGACGTTACTTTAGCTAGTAGTTTTCGCCGGCTGGCGCGTGGGCCTCCAGCGTTCGGCATCAGGCGCATGAGTGCACCGTTTACGCGTGCTGCCTTCTCGCACACAGTTTTAAGGTGCTCCTTGAACGTCAGTTTCGTGTCAATGACGACCCCAAGGTATCGAAGATAGGGTTGAGACGGGATTTCGTGCTCTCCCACTGTGATGGTGAGCACCTCACTCTGCTTTCTAGTGCTGAGCAGCACTGCTTCAGTTTTGTGTGCCGCCAGCTCCAGCTTTGCGTCAGTCAACCACTGTTTCACGCGGGCTATAGTGTCGTTGCATCTTCGTTGTAGCGTGTCAGTATGTTTTGCCACAGCAACTATCGCGATATCATCAGCGTAGCCAATAATTTTCACATCCTCCGGCAGATCAAGGCGGAGAATGCCGTCATACATGACGTTCCACAGTGTTGGGCCGAGCACTGAGCCCTGTGGAACGCCACCGGACACCGCATACTGCTGCACGCCATCGTCAGTGTCGTACAGCAGCAGCCTGTTGTTGAAGTAGCTCGATATGATCCGCTGCAGGTACACAGGGACCTTAAGTGCTAGCAGAGCATTTGTGATGCGACCCCAGTTAGCTGAATTAAAGGCGTTTTTAATATCAAGCGTGATGACGGCGCAATACTTTTTCGCGCCCCCAAGCCATCGTTTGCCACTCGTGGCCTCGCGCGCCGTGCCTATCACCGCCTGTATCGCGTCAACCGTAGAGCGCGCTTTTCGAAAGCCATATTGTTGTGACGACAGCCCGCCTGGCTTCTCCAGCGTTGACTGCAATCTATCACATATGATGCGCTCTAGCACCTTGCCTATTGTGTCGAGCATACACAGTGGCCGATACGATGAGGGTTGATCCGGCTGTTTGGCGGGCTTGAGCAATAACACCAGCCTCTGCTGCTTCCACTTATCAGGAAAAACGCCCTCCTTCAGACACGCATCATATAAGCCGGCGAAAACTTCCGGCCTGCTTCGCATTGCGGCTTTCAGCGCCACGTTCGGAATGCCGTCAAGCCCAGGGGATTTGTTGTTGGATATTTTGCCCAGTGTTTGCAGTACCTCGCTGGCAGTCACTTCCGGTATATCGCCCGTCTCGATCAGTTGTTCACGAACAATTTCGTGATTATCCTGCGGTGGGAAGAGTGTGGCGACCACATTGCTCATCAGCGTTGGGTCGCTCGGCTGCGGCGATCTCGGGCCTCTGATGCGACTCATAACAACCTTATATGCTTTGCCCCATGGGTCTATGTCTGCCTCGTCACATAGCGCCTTAAAACATGCCTTCTTGCTGCTGCGGATGGCCAACTTGAGAGCCTTTTTGCACGCCTTGTAGTTGCTCTGCAGCGCGACTCGCGTCGGCAGATTCCTGCCTCTCTGCAGCCTTCTGCGCGCCTGGTGGCACATTTTTCTAGCGCTTGCTATTTCATCATTCCACCAATAGACCGGTTTCTTGAGCAGCTTGTTCGCGCGCCGTGGCATTGCAGCGTCGCACGCTTTTGACAGCTTGTCAGTGATGCTGGCCGCCATTCTCGTGGCAGTATCCGGCACGACTTCCTCTTCGCTCCATATCAGCTCAAACATCTCTTCATCAAAAGCCTGCCTTTTCCAGCCCTTTACCTGTGCCTTGCGAACCTGGTGCACTGCGTGTGTGTGTGTGTGTGTGTGTGTGTGTGTGTGTGTGTGTGTGTGTGTGTGTGTGTGTGTGTGTGTGTGTGTGTGTGTGTGTGCGTGTGTGGCGGACGCAGTTCGGCGCCGTGCATACGAATGAGTAACGCGGCCCGGCTGACAGCTGTCTGCGCGGCGGCGGAGTGCCTGAAATTAAGATGCCACCTTCTTGCTGCACTGTCAGCGCAACGAACCGGCCGCCCGCCAGACCAGACGCATTGCTGCGCCGTCGCTGAGCTGTCTCGCTGGCGGCCTCCGAGCGCCATTTTTGCTCTGTTTTGGGTGGGTTTTTGTGTTAATCAGACGAATGAATTCATGAAATGCATATTCGTCTCGATTTGTAACAAATTAATCGACAGCAAAACCAACAACAATCGCAACAGCCGAAGCAGCAGCAGCGAAAAATGAGCACAAATACATTTGAAGCTTGTGGTGAAATTTCGCTGTCTCAAGCAGACGGCACAGCGGCTGTTATTGTTGTTCTTGAGCTGCTTCTTCTGGCAAATAAATTTCAAATGCAGTCGAAATGCTTACAACTGACACTTTAATGAGCGCCTGTCGCGCTCAGTGTTCGCAGCAACTATTCAAAGGGTTTCGAGACCCTTTTGTGCCGCAGCCGCAGTCTCAATTAAGTTTTTAACTTGTTGTAATAGTTGTGCTTAGCACTTGGCCACTCGTGCCGCGGTCGCGTAAGTGTCATTAAAACTGTCATAAACATTGGCGCTCCACCTCCGACCATCCGCAGTCGCCGCTGCCGCAGCCGCTGCGCACGCAGTCTGGGCGCAAGCGATCAGCTCCGAACTTTGTTATCTCTGACTGTCAGGTGAGTGGTTGGCGGCGGCAGACGAATTTAACAAAATGTTAAATGCTAAAACAACGCGTGGCATCAATTTTTAATGGCCGACCATAAACTGTAAATTTTATTGGCGAACGCAAAAGCAGCGCAACAAAAAACTCGCTTTCTAGGCTGCAAACGCAGCGGATTCAACAATAACAACGCACCGGTAGCATCGACTAAGATTTCGGCAGCGCTGCTCACATGGTGCAAAAATCGCCTGTTTCGCATTTGTTTGTGTGAGTGCGTGTATATGATTTTTTTTGTGTGTTACAATTTTATTTTTAACTTTTATTGCTTTTAAAGCTTGCAACTTTTGCACGTTAATTACCGCATTTATAGGCGATGATATCTGCCAACCACTGACGGACAAATGCCGCCGGCCAACAACAACAACAACAACACCTGGCAATGTGTTGTAGTCAACTAAGTCGTTGTAGGGGACGAAGGTTGCTTCGCTGTTGTGCTTCTTCGAGCTTCACTTCAGCTGCTCCGCGCTAATCTGCTCAGCGAAATCTGCTGTCATAAATAAATGCGTTCCATATGTAATCATCATTCAGCGGTATTTGTGCGTGTTTTGCACGTGTGTGTGTCTGTAAGCGCTGAATGCCACAAAGTGTTGCGGATACCAGCAGTGCGCCATTTTTATTGAGTTTTAAGCCCAAAACGCATTGAACGGAGCTGAGAACTTTGAGTAACTTGAAAGCTGGTAATTTGTATGTAACCAAAAGCATAGAGAATTCGTGAGTTTAATTCGACCGCACATGAGACAAGGGTTTAAGACTGCACTCGATTATGTCAAACTGACAACGGCGGCCGCATAAATCGTCGGTCAGCGCTACCAGCGACTCAAATCGAGCAACAAAAAGTGACTCCCGAGTCGCCGCCATCGAAGCTCCGAGATCTTAATGGGAATTTATGGAGAACGCTTATCGAAGGCCAACTGTCGCTGCGTCGTCTAATGCGCCTCCAGTGCGTCGTAAAGTATCGAAATAATGTCGTTGTGATTGCACAACAAACTCGCGCCTAGCCGCACAAACAAACTCGAGGAAGCGGCGGCAAATAGTTGAAGCTGCAACCAGCGAGCGGAGCAACAGTTGCCGGTTGCTGGCGACTGACGCACGTGTCAAATAAATATTTTTTGACAAAAGTCAAAGTGTCAGCCGCAGCCAAATTGCATTCGAAGCGAACAAAGCACAGCGACGTCGCAGCGCTGCTCGTTATCGATTTTATGCCCAGGAACGAATTGACTAATCAATTCCAAAGCAAACAGTTGATTTCGGTCTTTGCTGATAGCTGCGATTCACAACAAAGAACCACAGTCAGAAGACACGCGAGTGAATGAGAATTTTTGTGAATTGGAGAAACTCGACTTTTGTGGTCTTTAGATCAATTTGTGTAAATTTGCATTTCAATTACAGTTTTATGGGACGTCAAAAAATGTGAGGCATTGAGCGACTCAACTGAATCAGACTGACTGTCTTCGGTTGGTGTTAGTGTTGTTGTTGAGACTACACTGACCATCAAAGCGCGCCGCGTGGTGGGTTTTGAATTTATGGTATTTCGATAAACATTTAGAAAGCAATAAATTTGAGAGCAGATAACGGACACACTGACATCGAGAGCGTGAGAAATTTGTGACAGTTTGGTGAGCAGTGATGCCAACGATCCTGTAGAGAAACGCCCATAACCTGAAGCAATTATTGAAAGGGCTATAAAAAGTCAAAGCTTTCAGGTTGCGATAAGATAATTAAGACATAAAGACCCGAAAAACAAATATTCATTCAATTTAGTGGAAACCCGTTAAAACTTTATGTGCAGTTTTCTAAAGACTGACAACCTTGAATCATTTTTTGAATGCTCAAATGGCTGATTGATGCTTCAGATCCATGTGGATACAAATTACACAACTTTTGTCATAGCTTTCAATGCTTAACCCTTTTGCTACAGGTTTTTACTGGAGAAAGTTATTTCGTATTTTTCCTAAAACTTCAAACTATTCTAAAGACCAACAAAAAAATGTATTCTTGCAACCATAGAGGATGCAGACGTCCAGAAAGTAGCATGTTGCCATATCGCAACAAAATAGCGAAAGGGTTAAGTTATCAACCTTGTGCGTGATGTCTGTCTCAAAATAACCAAAAATATGTATAAATATAAAAATGTATTTTTTTATACTTAAACTTTCTCTCTCAGTTAATTTAAATTTATCTACTTTTTATTATTAATTTTAAAATGCAATATTTTGATAATCAAACTAAAGAATCTATTGTGTGACGCGTGTCCCAAACAATTTAAATAGAAATATATATTTTTCTAAGCGGTTATATAAATAAATAAATATATAAATAAGTAAATAAATAAATAAATATATAAATAAATAAATAAAAAATAAATAAAAAGTAAATAAACAAATAAATAAATAAATAAATAAATAAATAATTAAATAAGTAAATAAACAAATAAATAAGTTTTCTCAACTCGAAGCTAACAATTTATTTACCCCATCCTTTTCTCAGGAAACTTACAATTAATTTAAAAGTCTCTAACTTGTATCGTTGATATCAAAATTTAATACTATTACCACTACTACTACGTAATCTTTTGTATGACATCAGTCACAAAATAGCTTAAAATACAAATATTTAAATATTTTCCAACCTTTCTCCAAGTAAACGATTTATTCTCCTTCGGTCTTTGTCTCTTAAATTGTAATGAATTTTAATCTGTCCAATTTGTGGTGAATCACCGTCATCACCATTTGTCGCAACTGTCAATGCGGCGCACAGTTCCACCATTTGCGCCATATTTATGATGCTTGTGTCGGCCCCAAGTCGCTAAGCTCCTTCATAAATTCACACGCCAACCGAAATGCTTCCATCGAAATTTACGCGCAAAATACCACCAACAAATAAAAGCCCCAAAAATCAGCCAACATTTGCTCAAATTTAAAACTCTTTTGGCACATAATTTGCCACATGGCACGTCGACTGCCGTGAGTGGGGCTCATCTCGTTCATGTTTTCAGCATTTCACAAATATCGCAATTCAAATGGCCAACAACAACAACAACGTCAAAAGCACAAATTTGCCAACAAAAAATCGACCAACGATTCTCAGAAAAAAGGCCAAATTCGCGCGTCGACTTAAAAATGCGCGCAGTTTCATTCAATTTTTCGCTTGGCGCGTTTCATTTGTGTGTTGTTGTTTGTTTATTTTGGCAGGGCGACACACCCTTTTCATCCTGCTGCCGCTCAACGGCATTCAATTTGCGTGTCGTGTGGCAGGTGCCGGCCATTAGGCATCATTAACGTTTTATCTCTGACACTGTGTTGTGTTAAGTTGCTGAAATTTGAGCTTTTTGTGTGGTCAGCGAACAACTGCAACAACAACAATTATAAAAAAAAACAGCAACGGAGGCAACAGCAAGTTGGCGAAGATTTTTTCAGAGGAACTGTGGAGGAGAATGCGAACTGAGAACTGAGTTCGAGATCAAGAAAATGCGGCCAGTGTCGATGAATTTAAAGTGTCAAATATTTCGGTAAGGAAAGTGTGACACTTCTGTGTCTGTCCAACAACATCCGTTTCGAAGGTGGGAACAGCGCGCGTCGCGTGTGTCCGCCGTGAAAGCATTTTCCATGTTTTCTCGTTTTCGATAATTCATGGCTATAACATAAACCAGAGTCACATTTTAACCAATTAGTGCGGCCACTTTGTAACTCGTTACACAACGCACACACACATCCAATCACACACACACACACAGCCATACTCATGTACCAGCCGCACTCTCAAGTCTTATCAGAAACTGCTGCATGTTGCATGCGCTTCAAAATTCAATTTTCATCCAGAAAATGTGACCAGCCAGCCAGTCCAGCTCGAACTGGTCCGCACGCAGCACTTGAACGCTGCACGTCGTATTGGCGCAGCGCTTCAACAGGCTGCGGCCGCACTCTGTGTGCAGTCCGCATTATCATCGATGCGGCTAATTTATGTGCGGGGCGAATTGGGCCGCCCGACCGACCAGGCCAGAGCCCGTTTGCCGGCTGCTCACGAGTGGCACGTTGAGTGGCACTTGTGCGCTGCGTCATCGTCTTGGCCACAGACGCATGGACACACGGACTGCGCCACATATTTGGCTACAGCTGCGCCGACACGCCGTGCCGGTTGCTGTGCTGTTGGTCGCGTTTTTGTTGGCCATTGTCCACCCAGAAGCGCGTCGCCTGGCCCAGCCCATTGTTCGCCCAGCAGTGCTCGCTTTGTCCGTCCCATTGTCCGCACAATAGCCGCCGAACGAGTCGCCTGTGCGTTGCACTTTTTCGCCCAATTTTCTTTTGTCAAGCTGCGATAAGATTTTCTTGTTGTGCTTTCTCTCTGTCCTCGAATCATCCGTCCGTGCATTGTTGCCGCGACGAGAGGCGTCGACTGTTTACTTAACACCTTTTTGTCGTTTCGTTGCTACGAAGTTGCATAAAAACGGCCGCTGACATGCAGCGTCAGCCGTCAGGCGTCAGTCGTCATTGTCGTTGTCGTCAAACGTCAAGTGTTGCCATCTCCCTTACAACTTCGATTCACGATGTCACGTGCACCTTGGGCCTCGGGAGCGCGGAAACAGGGGCGCGCAGCATCAGAAATCGATTCGCCGTAATTGATTTTGGTTGCTCGGTGCATTTTAACACCTTCGCTTCGTGTTGGGGCGAAATTGATGAGTCGCTGTGACCGGTCCGATGCGTGATTTATGCGTGTTTTTAATAATGCATTTGTTGAGCTTAATTAATGGCGGCTTTTTGGTGCTATTCGGCAGATTCGTCTGTCGAGTTACGGCCAACTGTTGACTCAGTTGGCGGAGAATTCCCGTTGTTTGCTTGTTAGAAACGTGGGTGGCTGATTCATGCATAAATTCCAGCTTGAGGAATCTCAGTAATTTATTGTACACGGCGTGAGTTGGCGTTGATGTTGTTGCTGTGTCAGTGATTCCAACTAGCGAGCTTTTACTGTAGTTGTAGGATGTTGTTGAGTGAAACCTACCTTGTCGTCACTAATTGGGGCCAGTTGCGACACGTAGCAACGAGGGGTGAATCTTGAAGAAAATTAGGGGAAACCAACAGCTGGGGTTGCCAGCACTTTTGGGGATGTTGCCCTCAATTGGTGGAGAGCATTGACCTGTGCACATGTGGGGGGATGTGAAAAGCTTAGTGGTGCACACCTGAAGTGTGCGAGGGTAAATCTTTTACATAAGCAAAACTGAAACAGCCCAGAACTGTCGCAGCTCGAAAGATCTCGAAATGAGTTGGCTGCACAATTTTACAGAGCAGTTGTCGATCTTAAAGATAAAAACAGGGTGCATGCAGCCACAGTGCCCTTTGCCCTGTGCTGAAGAAAGGCGACCCAACAATATGCGCCAACTACTGGGGTATCAGCCTACTTCCCATTGCATACAAGGTCCTGACGAGCGTACTATGTGAAAGATTAAAGCCACTCGCCAAGGCGCTGATTGGACCCTATCAGTGCGGCTTTAGAACTGGTAAGTCCACCATCGACTGTTGGTTTCTGACTGCGTTTTGCGCTGAATAATTGAAGTTGTATTATTTTTCAAACACAATCCAAACGAACCTTGGAAAACTTGAGATTTTCGTAACGTTTGGGGTCAGAAGTGGGATTGTGCTACTGAAAATAAAATTATAAAAACGCAGACATGGTTAAACTCGAGCTGCTGAAGGTGGACCAGCTGAAGAAAGAGCTGGCTGCCTGGAATTTGCCGACTGCCAGATATTCACTCTACGCCAAATCCTGGAGAAGACCCATGAGAATCAAATCGATACACACCAGCTCTTCATCGATTACAAGGCAGCATTCGATAGCCCGATAAGGGATCGCCTATATGCCGCATTGTCTGAACTTGATATCCCTGCAAAGCTCGTGAGACATTGCAGAGCGACGTTGAGCAACACGCGCAGCTCCGTCAAGGTTGGAAGTGACCTCCCCGACCCATTTGATATCGTTCGAGGACTCAGACAGGGCGATCCCTTGTCCTGCGGCCTCTTCAACTTCACCATGGAGAGTGTTCTGCGCAAGGCCGGTGTACATCGTAATGGCACAATTTTCAACAAAAGCGTAAAACTCCTTTGCTACGCTGATGACATTGATGTCATCGGACGTAACAAGCGAGATGTCACCGCTGCCTTTGCGGCTATCGAAAGAGAATCTGCCAAAATGGGTCTGGTGGTAAATGAGGGCAAGACGAAGTATATGCTGCCTACACGCAGGGACTCGCAGCGGCTAGGGTCTCACGTCGAGGCCGACAGGTATACCTTTGAAGTTGTCGAGGAATTGGCACCGCCATTAACAGCAGCAATGATGTCAGCCTGGAGATAAAGCGAAGGATTACTCTTGCTAACAGGTGCTACTACGGTCTCGGTAGGCAATTGAGAAGTAGAGACCTCTCTCGACCGACAAAACTTGCACTCTATAGGACGCTTATCTTGCCCGTGCTCCTCTATGGCGCTGAAGCATGGACAATGACACGAAACGACATAGCGGCCCTTTGATGTGTTCGCGAGGAAGGTACTTCGCAAAATCGTCGGCCCTGTTCGTGTTTGTGACGACTATCGTATACGAACCAATAACGAGCTGTATGAGCTGTATAAGGACATGGACGTAGCGCAGCGAATTAACATCCAGCGGCTACGCTGGCTCGGTCATGTCTCCCGTATGGACGACGAAGCTCCAGCGAAAAAGGTGTTCGATGCGATGATTAGAGGTCGACGGCGAAGAGGTGGAAGGACCAAGTTGAAGAGGCCCTGTCATCTCTTGGTGTGACCAACTGGAGAAGGCGCGCGCAAAGCAGAGGCGCCTGGAGAGAAGTTTTGCGGCAGGCCGTAACCCGATAACGGGTTGTTATGGCCAGTTAAGTTAAGTAAGTAAGTAAGCATGCAGCCACAGAATCGTATCGCCTTAGGCCGCAAACATAGTGGAGCGGCGAGCAAAGCGAAGAGCAAAGCGACTAAAACAAATACACGCTTTTGACGCAAAGCGCACATAGTGACGAGAAAAGCGAAAAGCGTGTATTTGTTTTCGTCGCTTTGCTCGCCGCTTTGCTCTTCGCTTTGCTCGCCGCTCCACTATGTTTGCGGCCTTAGTAACAAATCGAGCTACCACTGAACACTGGTCATGACAATCAGTTTTTGACCGCAGATCTTGGAAAGTGCCTTTCCCTCGAACACCTCAAGGATCGCTATACGACAATCCGCCGACCGACTATTGAATGATAGTCAATAATTCCTTAATCACTTTTTAAGTGTTGGGTTCAAAGTTGGCTTTGAGCTTCCATTCTGTAGTCCACTCAGCACTTGAACTAAGTCCAATTATGTCCCGCAGTGTCACCGCAAACAATGACAATGGTGTCATTGTCTCCACCACGGTTCGCCCTCCCACTCCCACCGATGTCGTCCAATTAAATTCGTGTCATAAATCAGAAAATACTTAATACAGTCAGCACTCATTGACACTCGACCGGTTAATGTGCGAGTCGAAGTGCTGGTGATTTCTGCGCAATTTATGACCGCCGCATTTGCATAAAACGGCAGCTGCAGTTGCTGCAATTCTAATTGAAATACCGTTAAATCAGCGCAATGTCAGCATTGACAGCTGCTGCTGGCCGGATTTATAAAGTGCACCCAACAACAACAACTGACAGCAGCCAACTGCCACCGCGCAGTCATTGTTGTGCAACAGCGCCGAGGCCAAAGTGGGCCGCGCTGACGAAAAGCGACAAAAGTGCGCGCCGGCTGCCCACAATTAGAAAACTGCAGCGACAGTTGACGACAAAGTAGCGCCCGACTGACCGCAAAATCACCGCCAAGGCAAGACGGCTGCGTGGGCGTCGGCGACGGCGGTGGCGGCGGCCCTTCAACCGCAGCACTTGAGCGACGCAAACAAAAACGCGCGATCGCAAAACGTTTCGAAGCGCCGCGAACGAGCAATAATAAATTTATTTGCCATGTTGCTGCTGCCGAGCGTGCAACATAACCACCGACAATGCGGTGGCGGCAGCGGCAGCGACAGCGGCAAAGTGCTGTCATTCGGTAACAGCGCAACATTGTTGGCGCGAAAAGCTTCTTAGGAAATACTTAAGCGTGTTTATTCCAAACAGATAAAAGGCGATATGGCATTGCAACAGCAACAACAACCGCAACGAAGAGCTGTAGGGCTTATTTGGTGGCCGCTGCGGCAGCAATGACAACGGAACATAAGTGCGCCAAGTTGCGCGCCATTGTCGTGTTGGCGGCAGCGCGAGGGCGGCGGGGCAGCGTTGCCACCCGCGCGATTTTTACGATGGTCACTTTATGTGCAGGAATTGCTGGCAAAGGCTGTTGCGGCCGAGCGGCAGTGATGGCAGTTACATTGGCGGAAATAAAAGCGGAAATAACCTCTGAACTTCCATTACGAAATATGCGAACAAAAAAACAACAACGGCGACGACAACGACACGCCAAATGGGAAATGGAAAATGGGGGAAATAGAGCGAGGAGGAAGGACGCGCCAGTGAAGAACGGAAATAAAATAAGGAATTTTCATAGAATGCAACCGCAACAACAACAACAACAGCGGCAACAAGCACGAGCGGCAATGATAACGTCTCGCGTAACTGTCAGTCACTTTTCAAGTTTTTATTATTGCGGGTCGTTGTTGTCACTTGTGGTGCGGCGATTATGGTTTGCCACTCTGTCGTTTGCTGCCGCTGCATTAATGCGTGTTGCAGCAGCAGCATATGTTGCTCGTTGGCCGGCGGCTAGAACGGCATTAAGCCAAGAAGGCACAATCGGCCGACTGCTTGTTGCTGCGAACTTTTATTGCGCGCACCACGCAGTCGCCGACGCCCCACCGCCCGTCGGCCGGTCAGCACAATGCCAAATGCTACTTTATGTTGCCACACAAAGCACAATGCTGCCACACTGGCGATGACTGTGCGCGGCCGCACACGCCCACGCCCGTCGCCACCGAGTTGTTAGGTCTGTGCGAAATCTTCGCTCTGGACATGCTTAATTCCGTTTTACGAGTGCGCGCACTATCCCGCTTTGCGCCATTAAAACCGGCCGCCACATCCAGCTGTCCGCCTTCGCCGCCACAAATGTTTCGCTGTCCGTCTCTCGGCCAGCAGTGATGGCTTTGCTGCGCTGACGCTTAGTCAGTCTTCGAGCACTTCAAGTTGCACTTCGCGCCCCCTTCTCTTCCTACGCTACGCGTCTGCTCGTCGGACCATCGCCGAAAGGTGTGAGCGCTCGCATTGTGCTCCGCTTTTTTACGATTGGCTTCTTTGAAAAGTTATAAATCTGCACACTAGTATTTCACTTTTCGCCCAACAACAACCAACAACCGGCCATTGGACTTCTAATAAATTTATGCTGATCCCGATTTATTACTTTTTAAACAAACGCCTTTCGCTCGTTGTATTTTCACTCTTGTTGCTGTATTTCCATATTTCATATTTCACGCAGCTCGCTCGAGCCACAACAATGCCTGCATTGTTGCCTCTTTAAGTCGCCGCATTGTTTTCCGCATTTCTATAAAGAATTCAAATCGAAATTGATTTTTATGAACAGCTTAAGTGTTGTTTCTCTGTTCTCAAGTCGTGTCGCTTAGTTCGGCTTTCGAGTTGGCACTTTTTATTGGCCAACAAAAACTGTGGCTACGTTGTGTGTATTCCGAAGACAACGAATTGAGTCGGCTGTCCAATGTTTACGTGTTCACATCAACTCATGCATTTAGAACTGATTTAAGACAGCAATAATGTTTATTGAAAATTATCTCTGCATAAAATTGCTCACACCTGACAAGTCAACTTCCAATTTCGATCTAATTGAATTTGTAATGAGATATCGATGATTTTAGTTTAAAGCTGGAGAATTCTACTATAGGAAAGCTTACATTTCAGGTCACAGACTTCTTAGGTTTGGAAACAGTTGAGAGATCTTCACAGAGTCGAATATTTTCAACTTCCCTTTCCTTTCAACTTTAAATTAATTGGATCTCGTATGAAATATCGGCTACTGCTGGCCCATTTTTGGATAGTTGAAAAGTTCTACTACAGGATTGACCAGGTTTTATGTTAACCCGGCTTTGGTGTGGTGGGGTATACCATACCCCAATACGGAATAATACGGATATCAGTTTTATGTGGGCACTATCGCTTCTGGTAGCTGTTTATATCAGTCCAACCATACACACTTGCTATCCAAAAACAACTTGAGTGTGGCCAGATTTCAGTCACATCCCGCTAAAGTTCATTGGGGTATGATATACCCACCACACCAATAACGTAACTTTTTGTGTAAATAATTTTGAATTCAAATTGATATTTTCGATGGTCATCGCTTAATTCAAAAATTCACCGTACGGAAAAATAAGAGGCAAATACCAACTGTTCAACTGCTACGTGCTAGAAAAGCTCCCAGCTCAGTATTCGCATTTCGTCGCCGTAGAAGACGAATGTCGTATGTTCCATTGAATTTAATAGCACATACGACAATCATTTTCATCGTATCATATGTTCCAAAAAATAGCATTATTTTTCTACATCGTCATGATTCTGTACATCCTTGAGATAAGGCGAAGCTGTACCAAAACGTCATCAGTACAGCAAAGGATGTTCGGTTTGTCCGAGAGCAAAAACCTTATAAGACTTGCGAAAAATGCGCTAATTTTGAGACCCTGTAATTCACTACTCTTTCAGGATAGCTACCAAAAATTGTATGTCACATAACTATATGTATTTCGTTTTTAAAACAGACTATGTTTTTTGGAAAATTATATGAAGAAATTTTTTTAAACCCCCATTATATGAAGTCAACTTATAAATATCAGTATTTTTCGTTTATTTTTGTTATATTTGGTATTTTCTTTTACAAATTGCTTGCACATTAAGTTCTTTTGTATTGTCTTACGTAAAAATAAATGAAGAATAATATAGAATTGCTATCTTTTATATTTGTGTTGTTTCGTGACGTTGCTGCTATATCAAGGTTTGGGGTATGTCATACCCCACCACACCAATAACGTAATTTTTTTCCACCACACCAACGCCGGGTTAATAGCTACTCTGGGCTTAGATCCACAGGCAATTGGAAGCTACAGGCAGCTGAACGACCTTGAAAAGTCTACATTTCCAAAGTCACTTTCAGCTTGAAATCAAGCGGACTCCGCCTAGAATATCGCCAGCAATTGAAATATTTTTGAAATACTAGTCCTACAACAAAGTTAGCATTATTTCAGATCTTCTGCTATAGGAACCACAGCTAATTAGACAAGTTTCAAGTGTGGAAACATATCCAGGCCACTCTTTTCCTTCAAATCAATGGAGTTCCTTGTTGGATATCGCTAACGTTGATAGATGACATCTTTGGATAACTGGACAGTTTTACTATACGATACAACATATTTCAGGTACCTCGCTATTTTATTTTAGGGTCTATAGGGATTTGAATGATTTATACAAATTTGCTTTTTAAAATTGTCTTTCAACTTCAATTTAGTTGGGTTTCACGAGGAATATCGGCGAGTTTGGACTCACTTTCTGTTAGTTCGAAAGTTTAACTAAAAATTAAGCTTTTAGAAGCTACACGCAGTTGTTGAACTATAAAAAAAATTTATCCATCTTTTCCATTTATTTTTAATTTAATCGGACTCTGTGTGGAATACCGCCAACTTTCAGCCTCTTTTTGAAAAGCATGGAAGTTTTACTTTAAGATAACCAATACTTTAGTCTGCTAGCTTTTCTGGTTCAGAAACTAAAAACAGTTGAACGATTTTAAGCTTTTTGTGTGATTATTTTCCAGTAGATTCTTTCTGATGTCCCTCTCGGCACAACTCACAATCTGCCGCGCTGCCCATAAATTTCACCGAATCAAAGTGTCCATCTTCTGCCCACATGTTCCTACTTGAGTGCCAGTTCCACATCCAACTTTAAGTTACATTTACAGTTTCTTCGTAATTTCCCAGTGAAGCAAACTTCAATTCGCGGCCACCGAACATTGCGTTGTGCTCGGCCCCAAAGCGAACACGAAAAGACCAACGACGGCGCACTTTGCACGTTCCGAAATATGCAAATTTGTATAAGCTTTTTCATCAGAAGTGTTTTATCGACAAAAAAAAACAAGACAGCTTAAAAACATCAAACATGTGAAATGAGTAACCAAACACAAAAACGCAGCAGTCACATTTATTTGCAATAAATTAAATTATGAAATACGCGTCACGATGCATGTTAATTAAAAGCAACCGCACAGCAGCAGCAGCAGCAACAACAACAACAATAACAACAGATAATACCAAAAGGGGCCAAAAACATTTTGTATGCCGCTCGAAACCGTTCGAAGCTGTCAAAACATTGTTAGGTTTTTGTTGTTGTGCGCTGTGCGAGCGAGTGTTGGTGTGGCGGTGCTGTTGATGTGGTTGGTGTTGTTGTTGTTGTTGTTTTGTTTTGGGCATGATTTCGAGAATTGGGCCATAAATTATTTTTATAAGCAAAGTCGCGCGATTTATGGCATTTTTTGCCGTATTTTGCTTTTGGCCGTCGAGTTTGAAGTTGCTGTGATGGTTCGATTTGGCAATCGTACGATTTGCCAGCAAACTTTTAGCGTCTAATTCGAGTCACTACAACAAAATGTTGTAGGGTGTGGAGGGCCTCGATGCAACTCGAGTAAAGCACACAACATACATATTTACCTGTGCACATACACATACACACACACACAGATATACAAATATTTCATTGTACTTTTTCCCAGTGTGAAATCCGTTGTCGCGCCGCATCATCGAAAAAGCCCCACTTGGCGGCCAAGTTCAAGGCACCGCAATTCGCCGCAACGTTCGCATCACACGAATAACAGCAACAACTGCGATTACAATTAAAATTTAATTTATGTTTTGTGTAGCTTTGGCTGCAAGCGGCGCTACGGCCGCTCCAGCTGCGCGACTCCAAAAATTTTCCCATTCATAGAAGCAGCGCCGCGGCTGTGAAAAGGCTGCAAGAAAAAGCACAGCGTTGCCGAATGTTGCTGCAACGGCCACACGCTGTTAACTGTTTTCCGCCCACCCCGCGCCGTCGCAGCCGCCGAACGAGTAAGAAACGAAATTCCAAGCGGTGGGCAGTGTCGAACGGACGGACAGACAGCGTGTGGTCAGCCGGCGCTGTCGATGCTGCTAAGCGTTTTGGCAGCTGCGCTGCTATGCGGCCGCTCCGGCGATCGACGGCTGATCTTGGCCTTATTGCGGTCGGCAGCAAACGTGAATTACAATAAAAACGCGCGCAGTTGAGAAAAATTCAAAAATCACAGCCGAATCATGGCCGGCGAACGTGCAGTTCAGCGTTCGACCTTTTCGCATTGTCTGCCGCAATTGACCGCTGTGGTCGCTGCAGTTGCGGTCGCCGCTAGCGCAACATTTGAATATTGTGAATAGAGGCGACCGGACCGGGCCAGATCGGACAGCAGAATTGGGCTCTCATGCCACACTCACACACACACACACACGAACACGAACACATAGCACAGCCATGCGTCGAGCAGTCATGCTGACAGACCGTAACGCAAACAGACGCTGCGTAAATATTCGTGAGCGCTTTCTGCCTGCTCCACTTGCAACGCCATCTGCGCCGTGTGGCACTTGCATTTCCGGTTGTGGCATGCCACAACGATTGCGCCGCCGATTGTGATTGCGGCAGACTGCGTGTCTAATGCAACATTGCTCAATGGTCAACAGTGCGAGTTGCTATACTTGTTCATGTTGTTGTTGTTGTTCATTTGTTGACACTGCTTCACATTGCAAGATTTGTTGTGTGCACAAAGGTAGCAACTCAAGTGGCTACCATGCAAAACAACAACAACAACAACATCACACATGCTTGAGCTGTTGTCTATTTCTAGGTTATTGTTGTTGTTGTTGTTGTTAGTATTGTAGGCATTATTTTTGCATTAATGAAGCAGCCACCGCAGACGCTGTGGTCAATGGAATTCGTCGGTCCGGCTGCTGCCATGAAGAAGTGAAGAAGCATTCGCCATGTTGCCAACTGATGAGCTGCCAAGTCGAGGAAAATGCATATGCACGCATGTGTGTGTATGCGTGTGTGAACTTAATGACAGCTTAAAGTGCATCAAACGGAATTTCTGCCATTCGATTCTTTGGCGCTGATTTTTGTATTAATTTTGATATTATTTACTTTTTATTGTTTTCTTATTTTCTTCTTTTTTATTGTTCTACTTTTAATATCTTAAGAACTACTTCTTCGAATTCTTTTTATTTTTAATTTATTCTTATTGTTTTTTCCATTTTTATATTTTCTCAAATGTCCGGTTTCGATAAGTCGAAAACTAAACGAGATATCGAAATTATCTAACCAAGTCTTATTACTTTTTAATTCCTTATTTATTTCATTTATTCTCATTGTTTTGTTATTCTGAGGAGTTGTATGAAAACAATACCCTCCCCCCCTCACCTGCCGCCCTTGCACAGACCATCGCTAAACGCGCCCAACTCGCAGCTATCGGCTGTCTGCCGTCACAGCGTTCGTTCGTTCACATTTATCGACCGTCGCGCCATTCGAAAACCGTTCAAAGGTTTCTCACCAAAATTAATCGCCAATAAATTTTAAGAATTATTGACGTGCAACAAATTGCCGCACATTCAAATGTTCACTTTAATTACTGCAAATGTTGCATAATGCTGCGCCACCGCGCCGCCCTTCGCGCCAGCCAGCGGCTTGCTTCCATTAATTGCCGATGGATTTAAACGCGGCCGTTGGTTGCCATTTAGCGCGGCTGCCACACGAGGCACTGTGCAGCAGAAAAACGCTCGCGGCCAGAAATAAAAACCAGCGAAACAAATGAAAAAAGCGCAAAGCAACGGGAAAGCAGCAGCCGCAGCCGGAGGGCGCGAAACGGGCAAAGAAGCGAAGAAGCGAAGGCAAAAATGCAAATTCGCAAAACGACAGCAAAACTTATAAATGTTAAGTTGCAACATGAGCGCAACGAGCGCGCCGAAAGGCACAGCCGGCGCTGGCGGAGAGCGCGCAGCTCATCCATCTTCATAATCGTCTTTGTGTGTTGGTGCGCGTGTTCAAGTCAAAACAATTTCAACTCCCAAATGTTGTAAAACATTGCGGCTCATTAAATGGAAACAACGGGCCGTGCGGCACAGACAGAACATTGAAGCGATCTGCATGCCACACGCACCGCCGCGGAGACTGCGGATGCTGTACCTGCGGAAGACGCGCTCGGCCGAAGGTAAATGAGAAATCTGACAGCAATAACGGGCGGCCAGAATTGAATGTGTCAAAGTGATGCTGATAAATTGGAGGCGCAGGCGAGCAGCACGAAATCTGCATGCCCCGGCCGAGGAAGTGTTTGAGAATGCGCAGCCGTCATTCGATCACTCCATCAAATCGCGTGACATCATCAAATCAATCCAAATTACACGACGCCACGCTTTCGCCGAGCGATGCTGCGGCTAACGCTCGAGTGCCGACCAACACTCGTAGACGCGTTGCCGACAAATGTGTTGGCAACCTGCGGCCAGCTGCGAGCGGCAATTTACTTTCAATTGCGTCGGTCTTTAGGCGGCCAACCCTGGCTGCTGCTCTTCCTTTGGGCCACTTTGCAATTCTCAACTCATCCAATTTATTAATTTACCCCTCGACGTGGCCGCAGCGATGCTCGATGCGGTGGCCGCTGCACATCAACGCCCATGCGTGCGCGAAAAACCCGCCAGTCGGCCGTCAGACAGACGTCCAGACAACTCATTGCAATTCTCATGTCATTTGTAATTTGTTTGCAAATCACCTGCGGCGACTGTGGCTCGATGCTGCCGCAGCGAGCGGCTCCAGGTGGCGGCCGGTGTGTAGCGCACGGCTTTGCATGCGCCGCGTTTGCGCCGCACGTTCGCCAAACAAAGTCAAAGCCAACGACTCGCAGCATCGCCTTCGTTTCGCTCTTCTTCTTCTTCCCAAATATTAAATCAGTCAAGTGCCAAGAGACGACAGCGCGGCCCAGGGCCCATTCGGCATTCATTTTGCTGCTTCTGCGTGCGTTGCTGTTTTCGAAGGTAGCCCTGCACTTAATTGCACCTTATGGCCACTTATTGGCGCTGTGTTGTTGTTGTTGTTGCGTTAAGTGATTTTCTGTTATTTGTTGCGATTTGCAGTTAAGTTTGACTTTGGAGACGCATCGTTTGCATGCGAGTTGTGCGTCTGCGTGTAATCGCTGACATTGATTTGAGTAAATTTTAATTGCTTGCAGCAGCAACTCGGGTCCTCGGGTCATTTTTCGGCGCGTCCGGCTGTTGGGCGGCCCTTAATTCGCTCTAATTTGGCATGCAACAGGCCGGTCGCGGCTGCCGCGGTGCAAAACGAATCATTTAGTTTGATGATTGTCAGAGCTGCTGAACATTTAACGAATTAAATTTGATGTGCATTTTGAAAGGTTGTCGTTTTTATTCGAGGAAAATTCAATGTGTCTGAAGACATTTCATTCCTGTGAACATTTCTGCATCCACTTATAACCTTAAGGAACGTAAGCAACTAGTTTGCAGTATCCTTAAGTTTTCTTTTTTCTTTTTCTGAATACATTTAAGAAGGAACACCAAGCTTGGGAGTGGCATTCCCTGAATGTTAGTCAAAAGAATGGGAATCCACTGAATCCCCACTGCTCTGAGACCACTTAAAGTTCGGCCTCAAACACCAAATCTAAAGAAAACTCACTTAAATATTTGACAGAGATTGAAACCTACTGATGTAAAGTTTAGGTTAGGTTAAACCGGCTGTCTGGAGACGGGACAAACTTGGGCCACGAATCGGCTTGTTGTGGAATGATGATTTATAGAAAGGAATGGTGTGTCTGTCACTGGAGAGCCAATTTGATTCGTGGATGAGTCTTTAAGGTTAACTGAACCGAAGTGATTTGAACTGTCGAAGATCGAAGTGAAGAAGATCCTTCTGTCTTTTTCTAGAGCGAACCGGTCAGAAGACTTGTCTTACAGTCTACTTCTCATCTTCATTTTGGCAACTGCGGCAGTAGTCTCAACTGTCAAGGCGTAGTCAGCTGGCATGAATGTCCTGTCAAAGTGATCCATACTTTTGAGAATCAATACAAACATTCATATTTTTAATATCGAGAAATTGTCTCAAAAATCGAAAGTTTTGTTTCAGACCTTTTTTATCTAATTTGATTCTGAATACAAGTTTCAATACTTTCAATCGATACTTTCAAAAATCGAATGCTGTCAATTCTTTTGAAAATAGAATACTACCAACTTCAAGTATCGGTTCTGTGCGCCACCATTAAAGAATTTTACACCATTCTAGAATTTTACTTGAATACTTTTTGTTGAATTCAACAACAATAAAACCAAATTGAATCAACAATAAATTATGTGGAAATCTGCAGTCACTCTGTAATTTTATGAACATATCTAATTGCCTTATTTTGTGCATATACTCTGCAACAACAAAAACAACGACAGAACATTTCATCATCGTCGGACAGCCGGTAATCCGCAGCGACGTTGGCAACACTCTCGCTTCATTTCCACCACAACTCACAGTGTCGTCGCACTTCATTCGCATTCGGTGCGGTTGTTGTTGTTGTTGTTTTTATTATTGTTGTTGCTGTTGCACTCACTCGCCCACTCAACAAAAGGACAATTACCTACAATAACAATAACAACGGTGACAAACAAAAACGATAACGACGACACCAACAACAATACAAACAAAACAATAATAACGAAATTTGTCAAAACGATTATCGACTTGAAACGCTGAACGCAAAAACGCAGCGTCGACTCATTGCAGCTGATGTGGCCCGGCCCACTTCGCCGCGCGCAGACACTCCGTGCAGAGAGGCAGAAAAACAAGCACAGCGCGCTTGTAATGCGGTAAGAATAACACAAACTCCCAAAAAACACAACAACAATGCACACAGCAAAAGAACAGACAGACAGAGAGATAAAAAACCAGCAGCTAGAGAAGAACGGGGGGGAGGGGGCGGAGCAGAGCTTTGTAGCTACATTGAAAGCATTGCACACGCGGTTGATACTGGCAACCGTGGGTCGGTGAGGGCGAGGGGGAGTGGTACACGCAAAATGCACCGAATAGATCCATTAGGACGAACGTGAGGGCACGAAATGAACGGGTGAATGAATGAAATTGAAGTTGACTGCGCTCGCAATTGTTGCACTGTTGCACACGGCACACAACAACGCCGCAGCCGCCGCCGAGTAATCCAGCGTGCAGCGCATAAGGGGACAGGGGGGCGACGTGAGTGCCGGGAATTTGCCAAGCATATCAATTGTACGAAAATACAACAATAAATTTCAGCGACAACAGTAAACGCACAAACAACCATAACAACAACAACAACAATCAAAATGGCATTGCAAGCAATAAGAGAGACAGCAACAAAGCCAAATAATAAATGAGAATTTAACTGATTGTGAGGACGAGTGAATTTTGCTGCAGCCCAGCAAGAAAATGAACAAAAACAATAATAACAACGACAACAACATAGTCAATGTGAATAAACAATTGAGAATGTGTAAGGACACATGTGGGCCACACTGGTACGAGTAAAAGCCACAACAACAACAACTACTAATGCAATAAATATAACAAAAGCAACAACAAGCACAGTGAATTAAAAATGCCACTAAAACAGTGAAAACAAGATCACGAAATTCAGCAACACAACATTAAAAGTGGGCCACAACAATGCAACATTTTCAACAGCAACAACAATATTCTCAAATAAATACAAATACACAAATATTAACAACGATTTCAACACGTAAATGCTTAGTGAGATTTTTGCTATCATCACAGCAACAACAACATAAAAAATGAACAGCAAGCAACATTAAAATGACAGCGCCGACAATGCTCCTCAAACTGTAATCCCGCCACAGCGCTCGGCGGATTTCAACGCTGCAACAATGTGCGCATCAAAAACGCTACAACGGACAGTCGAGTGCTGCGCGTAGCCAAAACTTATATCCGGCCATAGTCAGCGCAAATATTTGCTGAGCGTCAGCTGAGCCACAACGTCGACAGCATCGACAGCACAACACTTTGGCAGCCGCTGAGGCGGCTAATGCACCGGCTCAGCTGTCCCTCTGCTGCAGACCACCCTAAAGTGTGCCTGTGTGTGTGTTTTGCGCACTTTAGCCGACACAGCTGCTTAACAAAAATATATTTCGAACATTTTCGCTGCTGCTGGCTTTTGTTATTCTTCTTCTTCCTCTTCTTCTTCCCCCATGCGCTCTGACAACCTGCAAATCGTCCATTTTAAGCGTTCGCGCAATTTACCGCGAATCTTTCGCCATTACAAAGCTTGCTTTCTCCTCTTCTTCCCCCTCCCACCGCCCCTTTGCCGTTAGCTCGCTTTCTTAAGAAATCCAAAAATCAATGGCCAACAACAGGACGGCGCGAACGACAGGAAGGAAATATCAAATATTTATTTTATAAACTCCATCAGCGTTTTATTCATGTCTGCCTCCCTCACCGCACCGCACTCCACCTCTTCTTTTTCTGCTAACTGTCTGGGCCGCCGTCTGCTTACTCTGTATTTTTTTGCGCAAAGGTTGCTGCTGTTACGACTGTTTTTTGCGTCCGTCGTCGCGTCGCGTCGCATCGAATCGCAACGCGTTCTGTCTGACGCGTTGATATCTCATAGATTTATTGTGCGAACTGACAGTGACAAAGTGCATTCGAGTTACTTCATTTCAGCCACGCTCCACATGCAGCGCACTCGTCTCATTGTTGCTCATGTTGTTGTTGTTGTTCCTTTGGCATTGATAACAATACACACGCCGGCCAACCAACCGGCCCAACGACCATTGTGCGAAGGAGTCAATAATAATGCGAACCAGATCGAGTTGGCGAGTTTAAAGTACAACACGTCAAAGTGCTTTCAGTCAGTCTTCGATGACCTTTTTACACTCTACACTACTGCGGACTCTTCATATTTCACATTTTCAATACACCCAAAGGTAGATTTTTGGTTATGAAAATGGAAGAACAAAGGATAAAATTAGTAAATGTGGTTCATGATGGGTTAAGACCCATTTTTAGTGATAATAATAAACTAATGAATTACTTCAGTTTGATATCAAAATGTTATTATGTTATAAATTTCTTCTACATGGCAACACTGTCTAAAAATGGTCATATGTATCTTTGAAGATACAGTTATCGCCATGTCGAACTCCTGTGAATTCCTATCGACTTTAACCCCCTTTTGTTGTCCTGTCAGGGGATCTGCCGTATGAAACCACCTACTGGATCCTTTTCTGTCGTTATTAGTTCTTAATTGGACCATCAGCAGCAATTGAATCCAATCTCATTCCAATATCTCTACTCGTTCCAGAGCTATGGTTCAAATCAACTATTTTTTAATTTCAAGAAGTGTGCACACGACATTTGAAGTCGTCACGCCTCTTTGTTTGAGTTCTACACCTTTCCAATTTCAAAATGAGAATGTGTTAATTCATAATTAGAATGCGTTAAATCATAATGAGAAATATAAATTCGTAATGAGAATGCGTAAGTTCATAATGAGAAATATAAATTCGTAATGAGAATGCGCAAGTTCATAATGAGAAATATAAATACATAATGGGAATACGTAAATTCAAAATGAGAAATATAAATTCATAATGAGAATGCGTTAATTCAAAATGAGAATATATTTTTTATAGTTTTGCGCTTGGCCCCATATTTGCCAATGCCAATTGAAACTATTTGGGCAAAAATTAAAAATGAAGTGAAGTGTAATTTGCGCATTCCTAATGTCCACGCTCCTTCATTATGCGAACAACGTTTACAGTATCTTGAGGGAATAATAGATAATGCAAAGCAAACCATTACTGGTGGAGATTGTGCCAGAGCTGTACAGCACACCACAACTTTTCATGCAAATGGCCCTGCTTTACAGGATATGGACGTAGGGATGTAAAAATTGTACACTTTTGCGCACTTTTTGTTTGCATTTTGTTATTAAAATCATATAATAAAAGTTACTCATACTAAAAATAAACTTTATACTACATAGTTCTCATTTCAAATTTTCCTTTTCCCAATTTGAATTTACGCATTCTCAATTTGAATTTTCCTTTTCTCATTTTGAATTTACGTATTCCCATTATGAATTCATAGTTCTCATTTTGAATTTACGTATTCCCATTATGTATTTATATTTCTCATTATGAACTTACGCATTCTCATTACGAATTTATATTTCTCATTATGAACTTACGCATTCTCATTACGAATTTATATTTCTCATTATGAATTTACGCATTCTCAGTTCGAGGTTGAAAAGGTGTAGAGCTAGTTTACATTTGAACAAGTTTAGCTTAAAATGGGTTAAATAAATTTTGTATCAATATTTTTTAACTACAGAAAAATTATTTAATATTGATGGAAAAATACAAAATTATCACTTTTTGATTTTATTTAACCATTATTAAAGAAACAGTGTTTTGATCAAACGCGCCCAATTCTTAGACTTCAATTAGAACACAAACTTTCCCGGATATCGCTGCATATTATTGGAAATTAGTGTGGGTATAACATAACAGTAAAATTTTTGTAATTTGCTTTGAATTCACTTCTAAAAATATTAATTTGTTGGTGCATACTTAAATTAAATCCATAAATCAAAAGAAGTGAAGTGAAGTTGCTCTCAGGCAACTTTGGGCTCGAAAGGGTTAGAAACAAACGTGCGGACGGACAGACATTGCTGAATCGTTCCAAATTATTCTCGTATTCCTTTCCATTATTCTTAGTCTTTTATACCTGTCACGCCTAATTCTGGGCGCTACGAATGCCCTCTCAAAGTGCATCTACCCCAACACCTCAGTGTAGGGTATTCAAACAACAACAACAACGAAAAGCACTTCACCCACCATCAGCAACGCCCTGTTCGCTTTGTTTTCCTTCTATTCACACAACATTTTCAATAAAAGTGTTTTTCTTGATGTTTTTTTTCGAGCGCTGCGCTTTTGTTTTAAAATTGATTGGTGCCAATCAATCAATGCTAATGTGTGAACTTTTATTGCAATTAAATTTGTTTATGGCGCGAGTGTCGGAATGTCGGCTTGCCGGCTGTTGCATTCGTGTTGGCTGCCTGCGAAAGGAAGTCTTAATTGACATTGAGGAAACGCAGATAATTTATGGCCGCGACGGCAACGGGTGTGGCGGCAGTGACCGGGTGGACACTGCGCGACAGTGCGATTGTTGTTGGCGACGAGTCTATTAAAAGCAGTGCATGAAGTGCGCTCAAAATTTTTAAACATGCCATCAATGTTGCATTGTGTCAATAAAATCAAATTAATCATGCACACATTGCGTGTGTGTGTGTGTGTGTGAGTGAGTGCGTACATCGCAGCGTTGGATACTTTATTGATTTATGTTGACAGTTTACGACGGCCATCACGTTTCACACCAGAGTCCATCTGTCATTTGGAGATTTAGAAGCATGACCGGAGCAATGTCGAACTTTAATGGGCGAACAGTGGCAAATTTTAGAATAACTAAATTAACGCAACGAATTGCAGCTGCAGTTGAACAAAGCAGAAATTTTATTATGTAAAGCAGACTTTAAGGGGCGAAAATAAAGTTTAAAATATATTTTCTTTGCTTTAAGACTTTGCAGAGTTCGATGATTCATAGAAACAATCAATATTAGGTATCAAATTTCAACACATTGGCGTGTCACATTAATGTGGTCTCCTGCTTCAAATGTCTCTTCCACTAAAAAGAATTAGAGCTGGAAAAGTGTGAGGTCGAATAGTCTCCTCAGCCAAAAAGTTCATGAGTCGCAATTGAATTGAAGTTCTTTACTTCCTTTAGTCTCGAAAGTTGTGATCCTTGGCAGGACTAAATGTTGTTGGGAGAACATTTCCTTAGAATTGTTTGGTTATACCAAAGACAACTAAAATTAAGGCAACATGATGAAAAATTGGAGAAAATTGTATCCGAGACACGCTGGTAGAAGCAGCTGGGATAAGAACAACAAATTTCTCATACACATCTCCCAAGTACTCTAGGAGAACCATTCTTCTAGGACAACAAGTCTAATGTTCGCTAAGATGTAATAAATAAAACTAAGGTATTTGGTTCTACGAACAGTTTTCAAGGCAGTGCAATAAAGTCTTTGAAACCATTTTCATCGCAAATCTTAAAAAAAGATCCCACTAAACATTTCATCTATTCATCTTTTTGTTTAATATTGATTTCAGTAGCAGCATATACAAAACTGCCAAATTCGCCGCTTGAATTTCTGCCATCTTTCATGCTGTTGAACCCGCGTCGACATGTCGCAAATCCACCTTCGGTTCGTCGCAACTGTCTTTAGTGTTGAGAACTGCTGCTCGCACCGGCTCGTTGGCCAAACTGCATCGGCCGCGTGCCCCGCGCAGTTGCAAAGTTGGGCGACAACGCCAGCCGCGCCGTGGAATGCTCAGCTCGTTCAGCTCGTGCCAGACGAACAATGGTAGCAAAACAGAAAACGTTCATCCAACATGCCGCATGGATGTGTGTTTTTTTTTTTTTTTTTTTTTTTTTTTTTTTTTTTTTTTTTTTTTTTTTTTTTTTTCGTAGGAAGTGGAAATCTTAGCAAGACACTAGAGGACCCGTATCCAATAGCGTGACCGATTAGCGGCCTAAAACCAACTCCCTTCACCACCCGCCCTATAAGAACCCCAGAGGACCACCATGAAAGGTATTGCGCCCTGGGGCAGGGACCAATTCACGCCGTTTGTCAAGTTACGGTACTGTACGTCTAGATTGTATGTCATCCGCCCTTAGTCGAAGCATTATTAATGCTATTAGTCGACAGCATGCGTCCCACTGCTCAAGCGAGCTGAGCATGCAGTCCATCAGTCCATCTAGTGTAACTGGCCCTTTTATGATTTGCTGGAGGGACAATCTCACGTCAGAGAATCTGCTGCACACGAGCAGAACGTGTTCTGCGTTCTCGACCTGTCCCCTACAGACGAGACACTGAGGATCCTCAACCAGCCTAAACTTATATAAATACTCCCTAAAACATCCGTGACCAGATAGGAACTGCGTCAAAAAGAAGTTTACGTGTCCGTGGGGTCTACCTGTCCATCTTTGTATGTCTGGGATCATACGTCTTGTCCAGCGTCCTTTGGTCGATGCATCCCACTCGCGCTGCCACTTGGCCATTGTGTTTGGCCGTTCGGTCACCACTAGTGCCAAGGTGCCTTGCTTTTTGTGCTTCCATACCGCCGTCGCTTCATCTACCAATAAGTGGATTGGAATCCGACCAGCGATAATGTCCGCTGCGTCAGCCGACACTGTTCTGTATGCGCTGCAGACTTTCAGCGACGCTAGGCGGTGGGTAGATGCTACGCCTCTTGAGTATGATTTGACGGCCATGGCTGGGGCCCAGACAGGGGCAGCGTACATAAGCATCGATGTACAGACATTGGCAAGCAACTTTCTAATCTGGGGGCAGGGTCCCCCGATACTTGGCATTAGCCGCGTTAGGGCAGTCATAACACGCCTTGCCTTTTCGCTTGCGTAGCTTAAGTGCTCTTTAAAGCTCAGGCGGTAGTCTATAATCACACCTAGGTATTTGATGTGGGGCGCGGATGTGATTTCGTGATCACCTACGCGGATTGTGACAGTCTCCACCTTTTTCCTGCTGGTCAACAGCACTGCCTCCGTTTTATGTTCCGCTAGGTGCAGGCCGACATTTTGTAGCCAACATTTGGCTGATGAGATTGCCGCGTTGCAGCGCTCGGTGACCTGTTCTATTGTCTTGGCCACGACGACAATAGCAACGTCATCAGCATAGCCAATTATGCTTACACCTGGAGGTTTTGGCACCTGGAAAATGCCATTGTACATTATGTTCCAGAGTGTAGGGCCGAGAACTGATCCCTGGGGAACCCCTGCTGATATTTGGCGCTGCATTGGCCCGTCGGTTGTATCGTATAGCAGGACGCGATCTGCAAAATAATTAGCAGTGATGCCAACTAAATATCGTGGGACTTGTAAATTAGCTAGGGTTAGCACTATTTGATTCCAGCTGGCGGAGTTAAACGCGTTCTTGACGTCAAGCGTCACTACGGCACAGTACTGTTTAGCTCCTTCGAGCCATCTCTTTCCTGCTAGTGCGTCCCGCGCGATGGTGCACACGGCGGAAACAGCGTCGATTGTGGATCGACCTTTGCGGAAACCGAATTGGTTTTCTGATAGCCCGGCACTGGCTTCAATTGCAGGTTCGAGGCGTCGTCGGATTGTGTGTGTGTGTGTGTGTGTATGTGTGTGGGGCAAATCAAATAAACGACACAACAACAACGTAAATACAAACAGCAGCAATAACAACAAATGTAACAATAAAAGAGCAGCTGGCAGCAAAGTTACCCAAAGTTGAACTTATTTCGAAGTAACACAAAACACGAAACGAAATCAAAACAACACAACACAAAACACCACAAATAAACCAGCCAAACATGTTAAATGTAACAAGAATCGGAAGCCGAAGTTGCTGTTTGCGCCGCTGCGCTCCGCCACCCGCCCACCGTCTTTCAACAATCTCCACTCCACACTCCGCACTCCAGCGACGCGTCGGTCACGATCTGGACGCTTTTTGAACTGTGCTGTGCTGCACGTTGCACGTTGCACGCTGCAAGCTGCGCCGCAGCAGCGCTGAATTGTGTTGTTGCAGTTAACACATTCTCGTACTCGTACAGCAACAACAAATGCCGCCTTCATGCTTTGGCACTTCCTCGTTGGACATGGCCAATAAAGCAAGCAGCAACCCCAGAAACCCCCAGAACCTGCCAACGACAACAACATTACAACCGCAACAACAACAACAACAACGCAACGACAAACTGCAAAGCTCAGCGCCATCGAAACTGTGCAACTAATGCAGCGACGCAAACGGCACATTCTGTTGTTTACACTTTGCACCTTCGCGTACTTGGAATTTTGTTGTTGTCACAGTTGTTGCTGCTGTTGTGCACACACAGCACACACGCACACAGTGACATGGCTGGCCGGTGAATGTTGTGTCGGGGTGCGACGGCCGGACGGGCTGGACACATGTTCGGCGCGTCTGGCAGCACTTTCTAATTTGAGCGAAAGCGCTAAATGGCTAACGGAAGCGCAGCGAAGATTTAAATTAAATAGAGTACGGCGAACGCGCTCGGCGCATTTTGTGCTAATTGGATGGAGGCGACTTGGAGTAATTGAAATTGATTCCAATTTCTCGGAAGTTCGGTAGTTTCCCTTTCTCGCTTGGCCGGTGCACTGCACGCGCGGCTGACTGAGTGGCCACCGGGTGTGGCGTCTGGCTGCGAATTGTACCAGCTGCCTGGAGGCGCTTTCGCAGAAGTTCAATTTCCAGCTGGCAAATGTTGGCGTTTGAAACTCGGGATGGCAGAGACCGCTTGGGGTCTCGCGTATTGCGCAAGTCAAATGATGGCATCAACTCGTATTTAACTTAACCCATTAGCACCTGAACAGAGGGATTTCAGTACCAAATCAAACATTGAAAATTTCTACAGAAATATTTTCCGACATGAAATTGTCTGAAGGTTCGAAATCTGCATTCGTAATTTCATAAAAATCAACTTTCTTTTCTCCTTTTTCTTATGTTATATCCTTCTTCTTTCTCAACATCTTCTTCTTCTTCATTTTCATTTCAGTACCAAACCAAACATTGAAAATTTCTACAGAAATATTTTCCAATATGAAATTGTCTGAACGTTCGAAATCTGCATTCGTAATTTCATGAAAATCATCTCTCTTTTCTCCTTTTTCTTATGTTGTATCCTTCTTCTTTCTCAGCATCGTCTTCTTCTTCTTCTTCATGTCTTCTTCTTCATTTTCATTTCAGTACCAAATCAAACATTGAAAATTTCCACAGAAATATTTTCCTACATGAAATTGTCTGAACGTTCGAAATCTGCATTCGTAATTTCATGAAAATCATCTCTCTTTTCTCCTTTTTCTTATGTTATATCCTTCTTCTTTCTCAGTATCGTCGTCTTCTTCTTCATGTCTTCTTCTTCTTCTTCATTTTCATTTCAGTACTAAATCAAACATTGAAAATTTCTACAGAAATATTTTCCGACATGAAATTGTCTGAAGGTTCGAAATCTGCATTCGTAATTTCATGAAAATCAACTTTCTTTTCTCCTTTTTCTTATGTTATATCCTTCTTCTTTCTCAACATCTTCTTCTTCTTTATTTTCATTTCAGTACCAAATCAAACATTGAAAATTTCTACAGAAATATTTTCCTACATGAAATTGTGTGAACGTTCGAAATCTGCATTCGTAATTTCATGAAAATCATCTCTCTTTTCTCCTTTTTCTTATGTTGTATCCTTCTTCTTTCTCAGTATCGTCGTCTTCTTCTTCATGTCTTCTTCTTCTTCTTCATTTTCATTTCAGTACTAAATCAAACATTGAAAATTTCTACAGAAATATTTTCCGACATGAAATTGTCTGAAGGTTCGAAATCTGCATTCGTAATTTCATGAAAATCAACTTTCTTTTCTCCTTTTTCTTATGTTATATCCTTCTTCTTTCTCAACATCTTCTTCTTCTTTATTTTCATTTCAGTACCAAATCAAACATTGAAAATTTCTACAGAAATATTTTCCTACATGAAATTGTGTGAACGTTCGAAATCTGCATTCGTAATTTCATGAAAATCATCTCTCTTTTCTCCTTTTTCTTATGTTGTATCCTTCTTCTTTCTCAGTATCGTCGTCTTCTTCTTCATGTCTTCTTCTTCTTCTTCATTTTCATTTCAGTACTAAATCAAACATTGAAAATTTCTACAGAAATATTTTCCGACATGAAATTGTCTGAAGGTTCGAAATCTGCATTCGTAATTTCATGAAAATCAACTTTCTTTTCTCCTTTTTCTTATGTTATATCCTTCTTCTTTCTCAACATCTTCTTCTTCTTTATTTTCATTTCAGTACCAAATCAAACATTGAAAATTTCTACAGAAATATTTTCCTACATGAAATTGTGTGAACGTTCGAAATCTGCATTCGTAATTTCATGAAAATCATCTCTCTTTTCTCCTTTTTCTTATGTTGTATCCTTCTTCTTTCTCAGCATCGTCTTCTTCTTCTTCTTCATGTCTTCTTCTTCATTTTCATTTCAGTACCAAATCAAACATTGAAAATTTCCACAGAAATATTTTCCTACATGAAATTGTCTGAACGTTCGAAATCTGCATTCGTAATTTCATGAAAATCATCTCTCTTTTCTCCTTTTTCTTATGTTATATCCTTCTTCTTTCTCAGTATCGTCGTCTTCTTCTTCATGTCTTCTTCTTCTTCTTCATTTTCATTTCAGTACTAAATCAAACATTGAAAATTTCTACAGAAATATTTTCCGACATGAAATTGTCTGAAGGTTCGAAATCTGCATTCGTAATTTCATGAAAATCAACTTTCTTTTCTCCTTTTTCTTATGTTATATCCTTCTTCTTTCTCAACATCTTCTTCTTCTTTATTTTCATTTCAGTACCAAATCAAACATTGAAAATTTCTACAGAAATATTTTCCTACATGAAATTGTGTGAACGTTCGAAATCTGCATTCGTAATTTCATGAAAATCATCTCTCTTTTCTCCTTTTTCTTATGTTATATCCTTCTTCTTTCTCAACATCTTCTTCTTCTTCTGCTTCTTCATGTCTTCTTCTTTTGCAGCCGCAATTCCTTCAACAAGTTTTATTCACCGTTCACAACGCTCAGCTCACTGAACTTCAGTGCCGCCGCACTGCCCGCGCAAGATTCCACCTGACGCAGTCTTCAAACAGTAGTGGCTTTTCATTAAATCAAACAGATACGTAGGTAGCTGTGCCCTGCCTTCGGGCACCCCGGCGGCAGACGCAGGCCGTGTTTTCCAAGCGAGCGCCCCGACAACGCCGAACGGTGGCCGCTTTTCATTAGCTGCCACTGTTCCCCATTCGAGTGGTTTTGAAAAATTACCCGAACGCTACCAGAGAAAAACAATTAAAGCAAATCAATTAATAAAAATTAAATTGAAAATTCAACGAGCAGCAACAAGACGCACAACCCAAACAACAGCAACAGGTAACCAAACGAATCGCTACTGTGGAGCGCGCAGCAGCGATACGATCGCTCGACAAAATCGTAGAACTTGAACTCCGAAATTCGCTCGCCGGGAATAACTCAAAAGCGACGACAAGTTTTAAACTTTGCTGTGGAGCCACTAGCAGCGCCTAAACAGCGTAAAAGCACCGTCGAATGCACGCAGAAGGCGCACGGGGGGAAACCGAAGACGGCGGCGGCACCAAACAGCGCCAAGTGCGTAAATTAAAAGTTGACCCTAATTCGAGACTATCAATAAAATGCCTCGAAAGATTTGTATCGCGACAAGTAAAAAATGGCCGCGGCCACCGCAAATGCCGCAACTGACTGCATGAATGGCAGCGGACGAGAATTCACGTTGGCTCGACTTTGACGCACTTGAGTGCAGAGCGGTCAAGAAATTAAGGCGGTCACAACGCAGCGTGGCAGCGAAACGTTTAAGCCAACTCGGTCCAACGAAAAGCAAACCATACGAAAAAGAAGAAGAAGCGTGGGGCCTGGTGAGAGGACAAAGAAACGGGCGCAGCGGCTGCTGGCTACGCTCGCAGCGGTGGCAACGCTGACTAACTAATTCGGCAGCGATCATTTGTCAAGGCACATTTAATCCCTGTCGCTCATTAATAATAGCCACAATAACATGCGCCGAATTATTAAACACACGCACACACATGGAGCGACTACATGGCTCGCGATTCCCGGACAGAGCTCTGTTGTAAATGGTTGCCAACACTGCGGCAGAAATTGATGTGTGACAGTGAGCGTGCAGAATAGTTTCGGCCACGTCGCCCGAGAGTCTGGATTCGCCACACTCATGAAAATTTCCCCCAAAGGCCAAGGCAGTTTTTCTCAGCAAAAAAAAAAAAAACAAAATTAGAGGAAAGAGACCGCATTCCGCAAATGAAGTCTCCGGAAACGGGGCATTAGAGTATGAACGCGCGGCGAAAACAATCATTTCACGCATCAATTACGCGCAAAAATATACAGCCAACCAACCAACCAACCAACCAGTCAGTCAGTCAGCCAACAAACAAACGACGCGAAATCCATTTGAAATATTCAAATGAGCAAAACAACAGCAACACGACAAAGTACGAGTGTGTGTGTGTGTGTTTTAATAGAGCATTTCTTCATAATTCTTGGGCGCACGCGTACGTGGGCCGCTGCCATTTCCTATGCCGTCAGCCACTCATTCACTCACTCACTCGCTCACTCGTCCATACGAATTGGCGTGGATTTGCATTTCGAAGGCGCACAGCACCAACAACAACAACCGCCATCAACAGAAATAATGACACCTTCAAAAACAAAAGCGGCAGGCGAAATAAATTCGTTACTTTTGTGTGAAACTGACATTTGCCATGGTTTTAATGATAGTTGCTGGAGGCGGCAGGCAGTATGGTGCGGCCGCTTGATAAATTGGCCGCGGCGGCAGGAGGAAGTGGCCAGCGCGCACTGGCCTCCTCAGCAATCGGCCTGCAACCTGCACTGGAAGGCGTTTGGTTAATTAATTTTTGGCCCGAAATAAAAAACCGAACGACGAATGTGAAAAGAAAAGACGGTCGAGGTGTTGCTTTTGTTCTTGGCGGGAGACACATTGCGCCGCGCTTATTCCATTTGGCACAGCGAACGAGCGACGAGCAGCAGAATACAATGAATTCTGCGGGCAACTTTCGTGGGGCGGTAACTCGGGCAGCGTTCGCACCAAATATCCAAATTGAAATCGGGCACGGCTTCAACTCGTTTGCCAACAGAAAATGCATTCACTTATCGCAGTCAGTCCATGTACGACACATATCCTCGTACCACAACATATGTGACAGAAAATTGGGACAATTTAGAAAATATTTTATTTAACCAACCCATCAACAAATCTATTGAGTGATTTTTTTGATCTATGGGCAGAGGATTCCCTATTAAGAGCTATTAATTATTTTTCACTGAACTGCCTCGACTAGCCCATTGCTGCCGGGTACCAGTTCCGCCCATACGATTTTGATAAATTTTCATACACGACCTAGAAGTGACCCAAAATGATCAGAAATAAAATTTCAGCTTTATATCTCTGCACGTTGCTGAGATATTCATTAGGTATTTTGCACCCATTACGCAGCAATGGTAGCTTTTTTCCATACTTTGTGAAGTGATCAGCTAAACACGTGAACAAAAGTTGTATTTTTTACAGGTGAGTTAGGAGGCAGATTGTTGTGAGGTTCTAGGGCCACTACGTTTCGCCACATTTTCCACCTCCGGAAAATTTACATTTTTTGGAGTCTGGTAACTCTGGCTAGATGGCGGAATTTTAGGGTGACCTCCACTAGACTAAGGTAGTTCCATCTTTACCCCAACCATCCCTATCAATGATTTTGAGATATCTCAAACATTGACTTTTTTGTGATTTTAAAAATAAATCAATTTTCATGGGTAAAATTTTACCCATTAGGCAGCAATGGGCTAGATTAGATTAGGTATGGGAGTCCAGCAACAGCTGCCCGAGACTCTGAGTCCAATAAGAACTATTATGTCTCGACTAAAATTAACCTCAAAAAAATTCATTAAGTAACCTAGTAACAGTGAACACCAAACTCTCAAACAGTCTCAAAGTTTCGTACTACCCGCTAAATCCGCTTTTGGGTTACGACCTGCAGCAATGCCACTTATCTGGCATCCTTCGTACGCGTAGCCCTTTTTTCTCTCTTCAGCTTCCTCTTCTTTCCCTCTTCTTCTTCTTTCTCTTCTCTTCCAACTTCTTTTTGTTCATCTTTCTCTTCTTCTTAAAACAGAGAAATGGCCTCGTCCGTCGGTACCGACTGATAATTTTCTCATCAAACACCGAAACTTCACCATTCGTTCGGATAATAAATCCATGTAAGTACATCGAAGACCCCAATGACCACTAAGTTAAAGTCAAAGTTGTGCTTATGGCCTTTTAAATGACTGGAAGTTTCACCAAAGGATCTATTTCGCGATTGAAAGTATCAACATTTTTGCTTTCATATGCTTTCCTTAGCTACTGAGAGAAGATACTTCCTTCTAGAAACGTGTGGTGTAAAATTTTATATTGTAAAGAATATCCAACAGGTGAAAGTGCTAAGATGTCCTTTGAAATAAAATTGGTCCCTACTTGGTTGTCCGTAACAACTGGTTACCATATTGCGACTTGTTTCAACGCTTCACTCCAGATGTCACTTAGGCGTGGCATCTCCATCTGGTCACACCAGCCCTCAAGAGGAACTCCTCCCCCTTCCAGTCTTCTTCTTTACTGTTCACTTATTTCCGTCCAACACTCTCGCCGTCGGATGTTCGTCGTCTCTACCAACGACAAAGTAGTAGATTAAAAATGTAGTAGTTTAAGGGGGTATTCTGGTCGAGGCGGTCCGAAATATCGATGTTTTCAAATCGTTGTGGATGAAAAGCTTTTCAATATTTTTATTCAAGGTTTTTCGCAAGTTTTTGTACAGGTTTTGAACAATAATTTTCATTAATGATGTTAAGAATATCTTCTTTAATAACGGTTCATTCGATGCCTCGAACTTGAGCATGCCGAAAATAGTTGTTCCATGGTGGACATGATATCTTCAGTTCAAATATTCTGAAACACAAAATGTGACCCATTTTGTAATTGCAAGACTTCCTGCTATCGCCTTATCTAGGATATAAGCAAACAAAAAATTTCTTCAATTAAAATCAGGTGTTTAAAAAAAAAGACGATTTTTTGCCCTGTTTTTGTTGATATTTTGCATTAAAAACATTAGTTAAACAAATGCTTTTGCCATAATCCTAGACAAGGCGATACCCACACATTTGCTTAGTATCCTTGTAAAATTTCAAGTCAATTGGACCAGTAGTTTTTTGTGAATCGTGTCTACCGTCCCGAAAAAAATGGTTTCGAGAAAAACAAGTTTAAAGATTTACGAATGGATGGTGGGAGCGAAGCGTCGCCCATTGTATAGCCTTGAAACTCGAAAAGTATTCGTCATTGAGAAAAATGGTCTTGCACACACATTCCTCTTATTGTCTACATCAAAAATATTAAATGAAAAAAAAATCGATTTTTCGGACCATCTCGACCAGAATACCCCCTTAATAACACTGATCAACAGCAAAATGGCTTTTCTGGTTTTGACATCACTTCTAGGGAAATTAGGGACCGCTGATTTCGAATCCGCAAACCGTTTTTAAAACTTAGTTTCCGTTTTCGCAAAAAATGGCCGTGTCACTTTTTCGGATTTTCCCTGACTTTTTTCAAGTTTGGGATTGTAATTTCTAAACCAATAAACCGGTTGACATGATTTTCCAATGTAATTTATTTTTATAAGTTTTAAAAATCCGCGGCAATTGGACCTCAAAGTAGTTTTTCGTAAATCAATTAACGAGTTAGGTGTTAAATGAAAGCGAAAACATCAAGTAATACAACACAGCCAAATTATTTGGTGTGGTTCCATTCTCATCGAAATAATAGCATAAATGTACCATAGTCATTTTCATCACTTTTCATACTTTTTCCTTAAAAAATTAAGGGCCTCAAAATATGCTCTTTTATATGTTCCATTTATAGTCTGGAATACAAGCAAAAAACAAAAAAATTTTGAATTGCACAAAACAAAACTCAGTGCTTTCTTAGTAACGCAAAAAGCTGTCAAAATCATTGAACTCGAGTGCCGAATTTCATTACTCACCATTATCCGCCGATCAGCTGCACAATGAGTACATTATAATTAAGTAGTCGATAACAACAACAACAAGAAAGAACAGCCAACTGAAAGCACTCTGCGGCATGTCAAGTAAATTGATGCAGCCGCCTCCGACATTTCCAGCACAATGCAACAAAGAATGCGTAAAACCTTTTAATTTGACCAGCCGCCACAACAACAAAGATCTATGTATAGCGATATGAGCCGGAGACGCTGAGAAAAGTGCGCACCGTACGCAGATTACAGTTTCGATTTTCGACGCAGAAAACCCTTTTCAGGTTACAGCTGCCACACAGCCAACAAATTGCACTCACACACTCGCAGATGTATGTAAACACAGGTGAAGTGCAGCGGCAGGTCCCGTTTTCCGCGCTGCCGGCCATCTTATCAGCAACGCAATCAGCGCCGAATTGCACGACCTGCGCATTTTAACACCTCGCCACCGACTGGGTCGCTTTTTCGCAGACGGTGTGTGAACGCCACTAACGGCATGAAAGCGCATCACGTTGCGGCGCAGGTGAGTGGCCCCAAAGCGAACGAAGCACAGCTGTCAGCAATCGAACAATAGTTTTCTATGGAAACTTTTGTTATAATTTCTTAAATATTAATAAAATCTTACATTGAAACCGTTTACGAGCCAAATCCCATTGAAAATATTTTCTTAAATTGAACAAAACTCGATCGTCAGATCGCCTGTCCATTACAAGCGGACGTCACCACGCCCGCTGTCAGTCCGCGCTTCATTGAATTTTTGTCTTTCAGAGATTTGCGTCATTTGGCTCTGCTTTCATGCCGACCGCAGACGGTAAGCTTTGAACGCATTGAAATGTGGCTTCAAAGCCGCCAAAACGCATTTCGGCGGCACCGCCAAAGACGCCAAACGCCCACACGTCCGGCACAAAACGTTGCAGCGCGACGCATTCAAGTCGCATCGCGCTTCATTCTAAGCGGCTTTGCTGGCTCGCTGCGCTCTTCCTCGGCTCTCGATTGTCTTTCGACATTGTGCAATTGCCTATTGTCTACATACAACAACAACAACAACGATGTGTACTTTATTTTGTTTAAAGCGTTAATATTCGGTTTTCTACACGTTGCGGTCGTCGGCCCCATGCAGCGCCGTCTCCCCAGCCCAGTTAGTGCGTCTAACTGAAATTAATGACAGGTTCAAGTTAACACGACGCAACGGCGTTAATTTTTCAGCTCTTTTTATTTCTTCCTTTTATTTTTCAAATTACGCATGTTGGAAAATTGAATTTTTTCGCTGTTGCTCTTGTTATTACTTTTGTGTTCTTCCTCTTCTCCAAAGTTTTCATTACAAACAACGTTAAAAATTAGATAAAGAATAAACTTTGATTAATCACGCTGACGCGCCCGATTCGCCGCACACTGCAAATCCGGCGCGTTTGTTGCGCGGCCGCCAACCTATCAAGATGGGCGTTGACTTCAGCCGCGACGCGCGTCTACTGAGCTGGTTGGCTGAGGCGCTGGCCTGGAGTGGAGTGGAAAGTGCGCGGCACACCATAATTTAAAGTGTGAAAGTTTTAAATGGTGCACAGTTTGCTGTAATTTTCATGTCCCCCTCCGGCGTACAAAGTCAAGCGAGACTCTGACTGGGAAAGTAGGGGGTCTTAGTCAGTTGTATTCGATTGCAGTGCAGGAGAATAGTTCAAGGATAAAAAGGAAGCCTCAACACTATTGGTTAGCACTAACCTTAAATGAAATAACTCACCAACTCACTAACTCTCACTAACTCACCAACGAATACCAGCTACTGACAAGTATAAAAACAGAGCATCAACACTTTCGGTCAGCACTAACCAATCAATGAATACAGCTACTAACAAAGAAAACAAACGAAGCCTCAAAACTATTGGTTAGCACTTACAAGTAAACGGATGTCATTTAGCTACTGAAAAGAATAAAAAATCAATCCTGAACACTTTCAGTTAGCACTAACTAGTAATCGAATATCAGCTTCCAGCAAGGAAAAAACGAAGCAGGTAGGAACTACTGGCCAGAGTGAGAAACGAAGCATCTGCACTTTCGGTTAGCGCTAACCACTAATCGAAAATGTGAGCTATGATCAAACGAAATATGTGAAGAAAGCCTCAACACATTTAGTTCATCGATCTAATTTCAAATGCTACTCATACAACTACTTCTACACTTTTATTTAGCATTAAACAGTAAAAGAATATCCGCTACTGACAATAAAGGTAAACGAATCCTCAAGACTTTCGGTTAGCACTAACCAGTAAACGAATATCGGCTACTCCTCATGTTAACTTACGGAATACGCTTAGCCAAATCTAACTTAAACCCAAAGTTCCAACCAAAACTAATAACACATAAGTAAAGATCTACTTGAAATAACGCCTCGCATACTAATTAGAAGGGAAGCCTATGATTACGGCAGACTTCTGGATGTCTAAACACGAAATAGGAAATTAACAGAGACCAGTAGATGGTCTGCTATGTCCAAGAATGCAACATTGTTGCGAGTATCTATAAAGATTTTCACCTCCTACCCGAAAACATAAAAACCTCTACTAAGGGATCAACAATTACAACTGTTAAACATATGTTTAGACGAAATCATAGACAACATATGTATGTATGTATGTGTGTGCGTGTGTGTGAGTGTGACCCCTACCTTTTTATCCCAAACTCGATTGAAAACCAACAAAAAAGCCGAAAAATCACAAATCTGCTACGTGTGCGACTAGTTATTCCTTTGAGCCATTGTTGTTGTTATTGTGTAGAGTAATAACATGTTGCCAACACTAGCCGCATCATTAGCAATGGCCTGGAAGCATTTGCAGCACCTGTTGCCCCGCTTTCAGCAAAACCCGAACAAAGGAAAACGATGAACTCGAAAGGAACCGAAATCGAAATTCGAATCCGCGTCGCTTAGTTGGAAAAAAACAGACAAGTCGAATACAATACAATTTGGGCACGCACCTGTGCGTGTATTTTTTTTCGCTCTCCTCTCTCTTCCCTCTTGCAACGCAGTCCATGGCTGATTATCTGCTGAGCACTTTTTGACTCTTTGAACGATTTTCATCATTTGCCTAAACGCATCGAAGGTGAGGTGGGGTGTAGTGTGTTAATGGCCCTGGTGGCTTTTCAATTTCGCCGCCACGGCAACAACAAAACACCGCACCGAGCGAGAACCAGAAAGTGGGGAATTAGTCGCGTAAAAATCAAAACAACAATAAAATTAAATATTTAATGCGATAATGATGCCGAGTACGCACGCACACGCACACTTACACACACACGCACGCACGCACAAACAGGCCGCAGACTGCGGCGAATGCATTCCTCGGGGCCGAGGTGGCGGCAGTAAACGGGCACAGACGGCACAACATCTGGCGCGAAGGTGTTTTCCCAACTGCGGCTGGAAAGTGGAAAGTGCCGACAGCGTGAGGGGCCTCCGAGTGCGGCGCTATCACGTGTCGTGCGTGTCGCGTATCTAAGTTGGGAAATTGATTCTTGGGCCGCGCTCAGCGCCCTTGTTGTGGTTATCCTTTTAGATGCTTTTTATCGCATTCATTTTCTAATTTCCTTTTGTTTTATTGCCTTTGCTCTGCAAGAACTTGTCGGCGTTCCAAGTGGAAAACTTCAAACTGCAGTTTGCGTCTGCCAGGAGTTCGTACTCCGTTTTCTGCTTCTTCTATGTGTGCGTTGTTGGGTCCTGCGCTGTCGCCACTCGAAGTCTGCTGGCCATTTCCATTCCACCCTAATTTATTTTGACTTTTGTTATTATTAATTGAAAAGGTGCGGCCACAACACGGCGCACACCCAGTCCGCGCCGTACGGGACACCGTCCAACGAGCAGCGAGCCCGAGCGATGGTCTGCTCGTTGTTGTTGCTGCCTTTTCCCATTATGAACACATATAACTTGTGGAGGATTATTATTTATTGCGGCCATTGGACACTTTGTGCCGCTGTCATAACAAACCCGCTCGGCTCGTCTTCGCCTCAGCCGTTTCCACATTCTCGCCCGCTGTGCGTGAGTGTGAGTTTGTTTTTTCGAATGTTTTCCCGGCATCGTTTGTCCCCTGGTCCGAGTCGACCTTTGACTTTTGTTACGTGCGAGTTCGAATCTCGCATCGGTTTGTGTGTTCGTCGCCGACTGCAACTGCGGCTGCGGCTGCGACTTTCGTTATTAATTGGTTTTGAGCGGCCTTTGCTGGTTTGTGTTGTTGTTGTTGTGGTTGTTTTCGGTGTTTTGATGTTTGGAAAATGTGAAAATTAATGCGATAAGATTTGCGGGTTCTGCTGTGGCCAGTCGAAGGCTGCTGTCCTTCGGCTGGCTGCGGTCCGGGCGCAACTTAACTTTCGTCTCGGTTATTTCTGGCATTTAATGCGAAGCATAAACACTTATTTCTGTTGTCGCTTTGACACCTCGACGCTACAAATACATAAATTTCTCGCACAGATATTGGCATTTATATGTAAATGTGTCGTTGAATGTGTGAGTACTCAATCAACGTGACACGGAAATGGGAATGTGGCATTCTGGTTAATGGTGACCGATTGTTGATTGGTAACTGGTGTAGGGTGAAGTCAAATGATTTTGTGACAACTCGATTACAAAAACAACTATTTCTATTTTTGGAATTAGTTCAGAATAGCCAACAAAGGCTTTAATTTTTAAAATTATCCATAGACATTTCACGATATAAAAAAACAAAAACAAAAAGAAAATAAATCCACAACAAGATAAGGAAACTTTTTAGCAAAAGTTTGACATAAAAAATTTACATTAACTCATTTTGTAAGTTTTGTCTGTGCAAATGTCGACTTTGACTTTCGTTTGGAAACTTGGCTTTCAAAACTGTTGCAATCGCGAATTGAGCCAACTCGGTGTTAATTTATAAATGTGCAGCATGGAATGGGGACAGCGACTTCAGCTCCAAAGTTGCACGACTTAATTAAGTGCGACAAACACGAAATTCCAATGATTAATGAGCTGGTGGCGCTGCCGGCGAGCGGACAAGCGTGTTGCGCGACTAAACGCAAAGCGGCAGAAAACAAATGCAAAACACAGAACTGCATTTAGAGCGTTTGGAAAGCGCGACCAACACTTGGCGCGGCGAACGCCCATGCGGGCAACGTGTCAGCGTTGCTATTTCAGTTGTCGCCAAAGCAACGCGCAAGCGAGCAGAAATGTCAAAACTGCACTTGCTGCGCCGAGGAGAACGTTCGCTGCCGGCAGGCGCACTTCACACACAACTGCACACAACATGCGACTGCAACGGCGACTGCGACTGCGCATGCGTAATGGCCCGAACACATTCAAGACGGCAACGACACGGCCACACAACTTCAATATGGCGTCGACTTTGAGCGTCGCCGTGTAGTCAACTACGTGACTACAATGAAAGCGGCAGCAATGTCATCGCAATCATATTTTTTAGGTCCTAAACACAAATTTCAAAGTGCTTCCGCTCACTTCCTCTCTCTCTTTATTAAGCATTCAATTTAAAATAAATAGCAATTTTAAATGAAATACTAAAAACTTTGTAGTTGTCAAAGCACACCGAAAAGTAAGAAAACTTCCATTAAAAAAAATATATTTTGAAGCCAATTTCTTTGGTTTGTTGTCTAAGAAATCGGAAATAGTTCTATGCTTGGCGGTAGCAACAACTGTGTGCGGTGTTCGTGTAGTTGTGCTGTCTTCAAAATAATCGTTTCCATACGAACGTTCCGATTCTATATTTTGACAGATGCAGTCGTGTCGGTGCCGTCGCCCATGTGTTCGGGGCGTAAGAACGCATTCAGGTTGGTGGTGTCGCGTACGCGGCCACTTGTCCGCCGGCCGGAAGTGAGTTCATTTGTCACTTGATGGCAACTCGCCTCGAAAACACTTCGTCCACTTGCGTCTTTTGCATTAACGCAACTAGGCGACGGCAATTGCCAACGCGCCGCTCACCACGCCGGCCGCCGCTGCCGCGTTGTGCGCGTTATGGGCCACGCACGCACCTAATGCTTGCCGTGTTTTCGTCCAAATAGTTTTGCTGTACGTGTACTTGAGTGTTTTCTGGTCGGCGGCTGCGGCGTATTTTGGGAAAATTGCTGTCCGGCTTTTTTTCCGCTGTCAGCATGTGTGAATTTTGTCATTTATTACGAAATGTCGCGTCAACTTTGCGCGCTTCGGTAATTTGTCAACTCGATGCTTTGGTCATTTTCACAATTTCTCGCGCACCGACGGCAACGCATTGCCCAACAGCTGCTAATTGCCAATGCAAATAATGGTGGAAAATGGGGAAAAACATTGCCTGGCTTTAGTTGTTGCGGTGTTGTTATTTTGTAGCAAATTTGCTTTCGGTTTTTGGCAGCGAATGTTGCAGGCCATCTTGTTTGCCTCAAAAATACACATTTTCGAAAAATTCTCTGCTGTATATCAAATTTAATACACGAGAAAGTTTATGTCTGCTTGTTGTTATGTATGTTCATATATATAATGTATACATAAGTACTTACGTGTTTGTCAGCCTCGAATGGAAGAGGAACTTATATCCCTTTTAAAGGAATCAGAGTTGAAAATATTTAAATTTGACTATAGTTGGACTTTAGCTGTGTCGGAGATTCTGTCTGGAGGAGAAAGAGGCTTTTGTAGACATGCTAATCCCTGGTTCTGCTAGCATTCATGAAGTCTCCAAATGTGAAATTTTACTTATATCCAGATGATAATCCTTAAGGAAGAATTGTAATAGATACACTGAAGTCAAAGATCACAATGTACTCATCGCCATATCCAACTAGAATAGTTGAAGATGATTGCAAATTCATACATTTCATTCAGGAAATAATGTTTAAAAAAGAATTTTAATGCCTTGATGGGTCACAAAATGTAGATCGAATAGGCCACAATGCACTCATTGGCATCTCCAATATTTGGTATTAGTTAAGGATAACCGCTCGAGTCTAGCATAATCCACAAATTTTGGCCAAACATATTAAGTTTCAATTCGTCTGCGAGCTGAGTCACCAGATGTCTCATGAAATTATTATACCAACGCAGAATGTCAATAATATTCGGAAAAATAGCAACTACGAGCAAATATGATCGAAAAACAGTATTAAGTGATCTTCCTTTCGACTGGCAGACCGGTTGAGTTAGCTTGTTGTATTTGTTTAAAGCGCTAAATAGACGGAGAGTCTTATACAATCTTCTCTATCAGATATGAACTCAATGTTGTCAACCCGTGAGTTTAAGTTAGCCCAGTCCTTGGTTGGGTCAGAGAGTGGACAATTAAGGGGGTTCTTTAGTACAAACGGTGTTTTTTAAAGCTTTTTTGGGATTTTGTTTTTCAGAAACTGCAAATGATAATGAGATATGTAATTCTTCGTATATTTATTCTTTACATATTGAATTATAAAAAATTTTTCCACGTGCTACCGCGAACACTGTTGGGGTCCGCCAGCTGAGTACCGGCCATGTTTTTTTTGTAAGGGTGCGTTTGCGCCATCCTAACTTTGTCCCTGTTCGTCTGAAATGTAATCCAAAAATCCTTAAAAATCGGCTAGTCAATGGAGCGCAATCCCCGTAGGTTAACCCGTGGAGCAAAAAGTTTTGAATACAGCAAAACAAGAATCAAGTGAATCGGTCAATTAGTTTCGACGGAATCATGGCGCAATGGTCAAAAAATTTGTTTTCGAGAAAAACGCGTTTAAAGTTTTAAAACCGTGTTACCGCGTAGAGAACGAGACGGATTTGAGGCCCTGTATCTCAGAGACGTTTACGAATTCGACAAAATCCGTTCGTATACTTTTTCTATGATAGTTATACTATGAAAATATGAAATTAAAAAAAATCGATTTTTTCAAAATTTACAACTAGAGGACCCCCTTAAAGAGGAAAAGGAATTCCAGCAATCTTCTGAATCAGAAGCTAATTTGAATAGACTAGTCATACCTTTCATTAAACTTGAACTGCAGGTGCATCTTGAAAATTAACCTTCGCTATGACAGAATTTTTTTTTAATTCGAGATCTAAAGGGGCTAAACATGGGTTAAGGTGCTGTATGAAGACACGCGATTTAATGGGCCCATTGATTCAAAATTTGTGAAAATGATTCAAATCAAAAATAATTCAACACGTATTTTTCAGTTTTTCAAAAATCAAATTCCAACGGGGTCAACAATGGGTTCAGGTTCGTATAAGGGGAGGACTAAAAAAACATGAACCGATGGGCCCATTACTTCAAAATTAGTGAACACACTTGTAATCTAAAATAATTTGATACGTGTTTTTAATGTTTTTGAAACTCAAATTCTAAAGGCGTAAATTAAGGGTTAAAACTTTGTATAGAGAAACATGATTTAATGGTTTTTTCATCAAACTTAATAAAAACTTAGTAAATGCACTTCGAATGAGAATAATACGACACGTGTTTCTCATTTTCTTAAAAATCGAAATCTAACGGTGCCAACTATGGGTTAAGGTATATGGCAAGACTATGAAAAAACATTAACCGATGGGTCTATAGCCTTCAAGATTGGTGAAAACACTTGGAATAGAAAATAATCAGATATATGTTTTTAATTTTTTTGAAAATCAAATCTAACGGGTCAACGATGGGTTCAAGGTTTATATGGCAAATATGGTGAAAGCACTACAAATTAGAAAAGTTGTTTTCATACAAATCTGATAGTCAACAAAGGGTTAAAGGAAACTTGATTTATTGGACCCATTGACTTCAAACTTGTGTGCAAAGTCGCGGGGCTCTACTAGTCTAACATAAATGGCCGATTTTAGCGTCAAATAATTTTTCAATAATTCTATAAATTAAATTGAATCCAACTGCAATGTCTCGCAGCAGAGGCTATCAAATACAAATTGCCCAAATGTCTTTAAATGTGTTTGAAGATGGAAATTCCCCTGCAGGCTCACCTGATCTGACCAACGTTTCATAAATTTTTTTAATTGTTCCAGAGGGTAAACGAAGTACGTTAAATGATTGGGAACTTTAAGAAGGAAGATGAAGAAATCAGTGCAAAACCTTTTGTATCTTTCTTAGAAGTAGTCCAGTCAATCCAACCAAATCTAACTCAACCTATTCAAACTACAAGTAGGCTTACTTGACGCCTAAATCCATTCAAAAGCTCTAAATTGTACGTTGCTCTTCTACAAGGAAAATGAAGTCGAAATTCTTAGACAGTATTCGATAATAGAGGAACTTAACTCAACCAGTATTACTACAACTCCCAGTAATTGAAATCCGTCTACAGTTTTTGCTGTCAGAGAAAGACGGAATAATCCCATCAAGTTTTACTTCTGTGGGTCTTAGTTCTTTAGTACTTTTCCACCAAAAAGTAAACCATTGAAACGTCGAAATCTTCTTTTTAGTTATTCAACATGTTCGTCATGTCACATGGCTTTTCAACATCTTCCATATCTCCACTAAATTCTGTTTTGTGTGATTGATTGGCGATTAAAAATGCACTCGATGTGAGTTGTTTATATGTGTTGTATATTTAGAAAATATTATTACTTAGTTTTTGTTTTCGCTTAAAATTTACTACAGTTGTTGCTTTTTCGTATTACTTCTCAAATATGTTTGCGTCTCGCTCTCTTTCAGCTTGTTTACAATTTCAAAATTTTGTTCAAGTATTGTTTTCATTCTCCTCCGACACAAAAGTGTGTCTCGACCCAAGCTACGAATTCGAATCGAGCACATAGTTGCGCTGCTCGGCGGGCGGAGCGCCAAAGTTCAAAGGGCGCGCGTCCGCGCGGGCAGAGTTCCCACAACACTACGCGTACAGTTTTCAATCGATCACCCATCAGCTCGTTGCATAGAATAGCACTCTGCACCTGTCGGTTTCGGTATCGGTATCGGCTTCAGCAAAATTTTCTCATCTAAAACTCGTTTTGTGTTTTTGTATTTTTATTTTGGTTTTTTTATTTTTATAATCTGCTTTGTTTGCTATTAGTGCTATGTCGGTTTTTGGCGTCGCCCCGCATTGCCGCCTATAAATATGCAATGCCAGTGTGCAACGCCGTCAAGTGGGCTCGACTCGATTAGTGGGTCGCGTCAACACGTTAGTCGTTAGCCGTTAGTCTGGTTTATTTGTGTTGGTTGTAGTTGTGTTTGTTTTTATTTTTATTTTTAGTACAATAGTAAATATGTCGTTATAAATGTTACATATAGCAGTTTAGAACTTTATTTCCGTTTTACTGGGGTTTATTGTTTTCGGCGGCAGCCAGCGCTGCGCTTTGTTTGTGTGTGTGTGTGTATGTATTTGGTATAGCACGATTGAGTGAGGAGTGGGAGGGGGAGGGTGTTTATTAAAATGGATAGACGCTTTTGCGTTTCAGCTGCATGTCGAGCTCGGCCAGCTGCTGCAGGAAACCTTCGTTCGGCCGGATGTCGCGGCGCATGCGCACCGTGCGTATCGCGTCCGGGGCGGACATCTTGCGACAGATCATCAGGTAGGCCAGCACGCAGGTCGCGGACCGCGACACGCCCACCACGCAGTGTACTAGGATTCTACCTGCAAAATTTACACAACTCATTCAATTGGCTTGCAAATCGACAGATCGAACGGATTTCGTGAACGCACCTCCGCTGCTCACGGCTGTGTCGATGAACTTGGCCGCCACGTTGAAGTACCGCGATATGTCGGTCGTCGGTGCGTCGATCATCGGGAAGCCCATGTACCTGAAACAAGCATCTTTGTTCTTTCCTCTACAAATATTTCCATTTTCATTTTCGATTGCGAATTGTACGTAAACGCCAAATGAAAATATACAATGATGTTGGTGTTGTTGTCGTTTCGATTGTTGCAGAGAATGAGTCAACAAAGTGCGCGAATTTATGAAAGAGAAATTAAAAATTTGCAATGTCGATTTAGAAATCGCGAGCAAACGCGAACACAAACAGTGGAACCAATTCGAGCCGAATGTGTGCAAGCAAACATAAACAACACAATGCAAAATAAAATTGGCTAACAAAAAATAAACTGAAATTCAAATTAAAAAGAAAGTGAAAGTGAAAATAAAAATTTAAATCAAAACATAAAAGCAGACGAAAAGGTGAAATTTGACAGCTGGCTGCGCTGCACTTGCAACTGTCAAACGACACTCGTGCGCACCTTATGCTCGGCATGTCGCGGTAGTAGCTATGCCCGGTGTCCACCTGGCCGTAGCGGCAGCCCTCCGCCGCGTTCAGCACGTGTGTGATGCCCATCAGCCGCAGGTACGTCTTGTTCTTCGCCGCCGCCCTGCAATTGCAAACGTCAAAACAGCCGACACGCCAATACACGTCGTCACTTACACGTCGCCGATGTATATGCCCGGGTAGACCTCGTCGCAGTCGACGTCGTGGATGGCGCACTCGGCGCGTCGCAGCGCGGGCATCGTGCGGCACGGCGTCATCGAGTAGTGCAGCACCCGCTGCAGCTGACGTCCTGTCGTCTGGTCCGATGTGGACGCCTCCAGCCGGCTGGGCGACTGCACAAGCACAACAAACAGAACGAAACATTGCAATTATTGAAGGCAATTGAAGGCCGCTCAAGGTCAGGGACTGTTGACTGTCTGTCTGTTGGATTTGTGTGTTGCACAATAAGCATTTTTGTGGCAGCTGCCAGTTTAATTGTTAGTCAGCGGAACGGCAACAGCGAAAAATGTATTTAAATCTTTTATGTAAATTTGCTCTTCACATGTCATTAATAATTTTATATTTTCGTCTTGCTTAACGAAAATTATTGCAACATGCAAAAATGCGCTTCGCATTACTTTTCCAAAGCAAAAATTACTCAAAGTTAATTGCAAGTGGCATCCATTAAAAATCATTTCTAATTATAACACAAAATTTCAACCACAAACTGCAGCCATTTGAAGCGTTCGGCCCACAGTGCGCCGACGAGGGGCGTTTCGCAGTTTCACTTTCATTTAAAGCGCTCGCTGGCCGTCGCTTGTGCAGCGAACTGCCGGTGTGGCCCTGAAACTTTAAATACGGTGGCGACAGTTGTTGGCACCGGCGGCCAAAAGCACAGAACGCGCACTACACCGAGTTGGCATTTAAGGAATGTAATTTTTCTAATTTGCCGCCTCGTCGTTGCTGCAATCGCTGCGCTGGCGCACGGCCAACGGAACGACTCGAGCAATGGCTACAACAACAGCAAAAGACATTCGTACAACGAGTGCAAGAGCCGGAGTGAATATGAAATGCCAAAAGGACAGCAATAACTCAGTGGAAGCAAGCGAAATGTCAAAGGGCCGAGCGCGCGCGGCCAGAAATAAATTATGCAAATTTTGTTAGACGCCGAAATGGCAACACGACGCCAGCGTCGCAGCTATGTCGACGCGCGAATTGTGCGGCTGCAGATTTGGCAGATTAGGGCAAAGTTAGTGGCATGCAACGTTGAACCAAACACACACACACAAACATGCATACGCATACAGAATTAGTGGCCCAACACGCGATTGGGTGCGCAGATGGCAAAGTTACGATTAACTGTTGCTCGGCGCCTAAAAATAGGCAATGAACATATATAAAAGACACAATGCACCGCGCAGACCAAAGCATTCATACATACAAAGACGCAACAACAACAACAATGCGGGACGAGACAAAGACGTCGACGGCGGCTACCTGTTTGTACAGCGGGCGATATCTGTCGCTAATGGTGCTGCCGCTGCTGTACCTGTCGCTTCCCAGCTGCAAGTAAATAGAACGCAAAGTGTGAGATGAATTAAAACTATAAATAAACCAACATAAGCAGATAAATGAAAATTCAAGCAATTTAGAAATGAGCGAAGGAGTGGACGGTGTGCTTTGGCGTTGGCGTTGGATAGCTTTGGAGCGCTTTTCGCTTGGCACTCAGGTGCGCATCGCCTTGGCCTTGTGCGCTGCGTCCGTGTGGCTAAAAATACGAGCGAACGCAGACACTTTGCGCACAATAAGCGACCAAGCATCGAGCACAGGGGCGCTTCAGTGCCGCGGCGACGGCCACTGCGTCAACTGTTGCAAACTGTCCGTAAGCCCAATTCCGCGCACATTAACGTCGGCCTTGTAATTGAAATGGCGGTCGATGGAAAAGCTGTTGACATTTCACAAACACACACACACACACATACGACTGGGTGGGTGGCAATCGAAACATCAGAGATGTAAGCAACGTCATTGTAAAATATTCGTTTTCGTTTCGAATTGACCGAAAATAGAAAATGCCACTGTGACAAATTTTTGTTTGTTGTTTTCAGCAGCAAAAGTGGTCGCCTAGATCAGCTGATTTGATTTGTTTTTAATAAAAGTATTGAGGTTAAAATTTGTTTTGAATTAAGTTGTTTACAATTTTTCGAAAAGCATTTTTCAATCAATAAAGTTGTAAATGAAAAACACACAAACCAAAAAGAACAAAACAAAAATTATTAGAATTTTGTTATTATTGTAGTTGCAATCATTTTGATCTTTAGAAACATTTAAAACTTGTTTTTAGAAATAATTTTAAATTATAAATAAAATTATAAATAAAATGTCAAGCTGTGACTTTCCATTAGTTCCAGCGGCAAATAACCTTCAGCATTCCAACGCCCAGTCATCCAACACCCACCACGTGCTCGGACGCCGCGCCACATGTGCGCCCCTCTTCACCCCCGCCCACAAATGTTCGTATGTATAGTACTGCTGACCGCTCCCCACGGAGCGCTTATCGCGCTGTCCGCCTTTCATGTGTGAGATTTTTCACTTGTTTTGCTGCTTTTCGCGCAGCGATTTTCCTTCGCAAATTTTCACGTTAGTGTGAACGCACTGCGGAATGTGACCGAATCATTAGCGAGCGCAGCTAATTTTAAACTTGTACGAATCCCGACCCACACACACACACACACATTCACTCGGCTAATCAAATTGAATTTAATTTTTAATTTCACTTGATTCGTTTTCGTATTTTCGGTTTTCGAGTTATCTCTCACTGACCGCATCGATTGCGTGTTTTTTTCAAGTGGTAAAATATTTACCCATTTAATTGTGAGCTCATTGTCTTTGTTGTTGTGGTCGTTGGCAGAGTTAAAGATTTTTCCGACAGCAAACGAGCAAGAAAATAGAAACAAGAAGAATTCAAAAGAGCGCAAGAAACATTGCGGGGAAAATATGACTCACGGCGGCGGAAACGCGTAAGCAGTGAGCGCTGAACGCTGAACGCCGACAGCAAATTAATTGCAATTTCTGCCGCAATTTTATTTTCATTTAATTTTATTTGTTTTTGTGTTTTTTTTCTTTAAATTACGTTTAACAATTGACGCACATTTGCTGCCAACCAAACCTTGAATGGAAATTTTCGCTCGGCCTTTGGCTGTTGTTCAGCCAGTTGGCAGCGACTATTGTCGGTGGAATGTTGTTGTTGTTGTTCAATTGCTGCATCAATTAATGGCTCGAATCGCTAGCGACATGTACAATAAATAAATGCTTTGGTGCTGACTCATGCCGAACGCATTCCAAGTGCGCCACTCAAGCAGCGAAGCGTTGAACACAAATTCGAACCGATTCATTCGCAAATGATTTGGTTTTGCTGCAATTAGCATAGAAAATCGCCACCACTTTGCACTACTCTCCAACAATTTTCAATTGTTCGCAGTGCGCGCTGTCATAATTGTGCCCGATTCCACCATCACTGCACTCACAGTGTGTCCTTAACCGCATTTGCGCCACCTGCTCCACTTCCCGGCTGCCATCGCTTCTTCATCACTTCTTGCTGTTTGCCCACTTCAAATCGCAAATCGTCCACTTGCGGCCGTCCCTTTGTCGCCCGCTTGTTGTCTTCACTCGACGCTTCGCCGATCGGCAAAAATATCCTCGCCACGCTGCTCAATTTGCAATTCCGTTGACTTGGCTAACCTCAAAAATAACCTTTTGCCGTAATGTGCAAATAAACAAAACAACAACAACAACATGAATGAAAAGCCTTGCCACACAATTTGCTTTGTGTTGCTATACACATTGTTGTTGTTGTTGGTATTGTTTCAGCAATACTTGTTGCTCCACTGAACCACTTTCGTTCATTTGCTGTTGCAATGTGCAGCGGAGATTCTGACACCGGGCCCTGGGCACTGCTGGCGCCTTACAGTTATCCTTGCGCGCGCTTGTTAACCCACTTTGGGTGCCTCGCGCTAAGCAAATGTTTTTAACCTCAAAATCCACACACACACACACACACAAACAGTGTATTGGCGCTACCAAAAACAATGACAGCAACATGCCAGCGGCCATAAATGAGCAAAAAACTATGGAAAACAACAACAACAGTAACAACGAGGAGAAAACTGTCGGTGAACTTTGAGCGAGCGGCGAGCGGCCGTGTGAAATTTCACTTTGGCCGCTCAGCGCCGCATTTCACAAACGGTGGCAACCACCGACAGCGCAACGCCAAAACAACTCAATTTCGCAATCAAGCGACATTTCGTTTGTTTTTGTTTTTTTTTTCAAATCGAAGAATTGCGCTGTAATTGAGAATAAAAATCGCAGCGACACGTTTCGGGGAAGTAGTCGAAATTAATTTGCTGCAAGCGGCATTGACATATTTCTGACGTGGCGATGCGCGCCAAATGGCACGGCAGCGTTTTTTATTGCTTGCCGTGTTGCTGTTGTTGCAGTTATAGTTGGTGCTCGTAATAAAGCCGCAACAACAACAACAACAGCAGCAGCAAGTGTTGAAATGAAAATCGCAACGTTGAACGAGCATAAATTAAGCGCCGCGTGAGCAGCCAAAACCGGCTGTGTCGAATTGGCGCGAGGAGAGTGGTTAGGGTGAGGGCGCGGCAGAAATGACAGCTCATGCACTACAACAACAGCGCCAGCTTAGGCACTTGTCATCATTTCGGCGACAAGAGGTAAGAGGCAAAACTAGTCTGAGCAGCTTGGCGCGAGTGCCTTAACCTCGCCGCCACATGTGCCGCCCCTCGACCGAGTTTATCGATTTAATAGTCCGAGCAGTTGGCGAAATGTGTTTATGTTTATGTTTTATTGAAATTGCTCGCGACGAACGATTCTCGTCTCGTGCCACTCGCAATCGCACACATTGCAGCGGCCCTAGCCGCCCGCCCGGCCAGCGGTCCTGCTCAACCACTCTCGACGCCTCGCGCGGCACACTTTGTTCTACCTGTCGCGTTTCAATTAGGTGCACAAAAGCAATGCAAATGCGCAATAAACTCGCGCAAACAATCTCAATTACCGCCGCACCCCCCGCCCATCGCACAGAGCTGCAGCATTCGCGCCACAGCCGGCGATCTTCTTGTCAATCAGCGCGGCGCCGGTGCGGTCCGTGTGCATCGCATTGGCGATTAATCGACAGCAAACGGCCGCCCCGCCACCGTCCACCATGTGGCACATTAGCCGCTCTCGGTTGCATGTCGACGCTTTCGCTTTTGCTCGATTTTTCTACTATAATAAATTGCGCGCAATTACAGCAGCACAACAACAACAACAATGACAGATACTATTCTACCAAAGCGTTTCGCCCACATTGGCCGCTCGCGGTGTGCGCCGCGTCGTCTAATGTTGGCCGCGCTCTGAGGCCGGGCTTCGATCGACATTGACATTTCTGCTGCGCGGCTTGTTGTCTATACTCGGAAGCTATTAAAACGCGTTTATAATGTGCACAACAACAACAACGATGCTGCCTGCCGTTGTTGCTGTGGATTTTCGATTTAAGCTCGGTTTACTTTTGCTTTGGGTTTTTCTGTTTGTAGTCGGCCGCCGCTATAGGAATTTGTTTATATTGTTTTGGTTGTTGTTGTAGTTGTAATTTATCTATGAGAATTCAAAGAATTCAATTAGCGGTGCGGCGCGGCGCACTTACGGCCATTCAAGCAGCCATCCGTTCGATGACGTTAGGTAAATTAAATGTAAATTGGCACAGTGGTGGCGAAATAGTTGGGGCCAGTTCTGCTGAGTTTCGGCTATTCATGAAATTCGCACTCACGAGCTGAGGCCAACTTTGGCCCCGTCAAGCCACTTTAGCTCTCCCGCCGACACATTTCCAGCATTGCAAGGCGCCAGTTGCAAAGCCAAAAGTTGGCTGTTGAAGTTGCCAAATTAAATGAAATGTGAATAATCGCAAATCTTTCGGCATATTTGGCTAAGCTCTCACACACACGCACGCACACTGCTTTCGGGCAGCTTAGATGTGCTGCTCGCTTACAACAACTGCAATCGACGTGCGTTTGCACCCACAAGCGAGAAATGGGTCAACGCCTTAAAGGAAAAAACAGTGCCGTGAATTTGCAATCAAAATTTTCATCTACAGTACACAAGAAAAGCAATAAAAACGGCGCGATTTTCGGAATTTAACCAAATCCAAGCAGTATTTTACTAGCAAAGAATTTTTGAAATATTTTTAGAAAGAAGAAAAGACTTTTAAGATGTAAACAAATCTTGAGAGCTGCTCATTGGCAGCGGGTGGCCCGAGTGGGTTAGCAGCGGTCGACCTCAATTTAAATTCCAATAGCAAAATTGCCTTGGAAAAATTTTAATTTCCGTTTTGAAGGCCGCAAACCGAGCAGAAAACAGTTGAATTCCTTTGTCAGCCGAACGCACCTTGCATACTTTCAGGCACAAGAGCGCATACACCGATGTACCTGCGCGCGCTGTGTGGCGTCAAATTGGGTCAGCGGCACACAAATTCAAGGGCAGCACACACCAGCGCCAGCCCGCAGTGGAACGAGTGAGGCCAAAACTTGACTTGAGTTAGGAAAACATTTAATGCTTCTTCTTCCACAGGCACTTTGTTGGTATTTTTAGTTTAATTCCCTTAGCTGCTTCTGTCCGATGTGTGTATATATTTTTATATGTATGTGTATATGTGTGTATACGTATGTGGTTTGTGTACATAAAGTGCAGCTGTGCTTGCAGCGCCCCGCCTCCCCCCCACACCCGGCTGATGTCGCATTAATTTGCAGTTATTCTATTTTTAGATACACAACACCCGCAAATAAAATATCCCTCGGCTGGCTCGCCGAAGCCGACGAGCGGAAGCTGCAACTGCCAACTTCGGCGCGCTGCTGAACGCCACAGGCCCTCAACACTCAAAGTTGTTCAGTAGACAATTTTAAAAATTTAAAAAAATTTAATTTAAATAATTTGTTTTCTGAAAAAAAAAAATTGAAATACGCAATTATGATTAAACGACTCTACAGTGAATATACATTTTTCAATCAATAAATAAATTAAAAAAATGAAAATTAAATTTATACCAATAAATTTAAAAATATTAAAAAAAATTAAAATAATTAAAATAATTAAAATTTAATAATTAATAACTTTGAAATAAATTCTAAATGTAAGTATTTTTAAAAGAAATACTTAAGGCTTGCCGCTGACGAAATGCAAATATCTGACAAAATTGAAATCTTTGAGAAATTTGAATTTGACAGTTAAGCTCCCCACTTATCGCGGGGTGCGCCCCTGGAGTTGTGTTGCATGCGACCGCCCCTGCTTCTTGCGTCTTGCGCCAGCGCCTTTGCGCCCTTCAGCGGCGGGAAGAACGGCGACCGCACAGGACAAGGCACAGGAAGCGACTTGGATTTAAGTGAACTAATGCCCAGCGGTAGCGGCAGGCAGCCTTCGCGTGGGCCCTGCCACCACAACTGTTTTATTTATGTGGGTGTAAAAGGTGTGAAATGTTTAAAAGGCAACTTTGCCTCGCTGCTTGTGTGAATGTGAGTGTGGTTTGTATGTGTGTGTGCAGCAGGAATTGCTGGAACTACTCACCGCGTATCTCCATGACATTTTCGCTGTTGTTTGTTGCCCAACGGCTGACTGTGGCTGTTGCCTGGCTTTTGTCTTCGCTTTGATTGGCTTCTGGCGCTGCGCTGCTTTCGGCCGCGACCGGTGGTTGTCCTGTGAAAGTTGCGACTGTTGCAGCCGCGTTCCACTTTTGCAGTTGGGGCGCTTCTTCGCTACTATATGTGCGCCTGTTGTTGTTGTTGTCAATGACAATAACAACACTCGTGCACTGCTGCCTTGATTTCCTATTTATGTATGTGAGTTGTTTTTCAGCTTCTTAACAAAATAGCAAAAATCTCCTCAGCGCAAAAGTATCGCGCACTTTAATTGTAGTTATTGTTGTTGTTGCTATTTGATTGCAATTCGTTGTAGTTGTAGTGGTCGTGCGTCGCTTTGGTGTGTGCTGTTTTGGTTTTATGTTCTTCTATTCTTTTAGTAAATTGTTTTTGTAAGTTGTGGTCTCTGATGTCCAGTCGTTGATGGATGTTTGCGGTACAAAAGTACAAAAGGCTGCTCGTCGTCGTCGTCGACGTTTCGGCTGGTCGCGTTCAGCGAGGATTCTAATTTAATTACAATTATATTTATTTACTGCCACCTTCGCATAGCGTTCAACAACAACTACGGCTAATTTGTTACTCGGCTGCAACTGGCAACGTTCAGGCTCAACTCTTCACTGCCGCTGACTGACTGCCTGACGCTCCGTTCAATCGAATTCCTCTTTGATTTTCGCTGCCGCTGTCGGTGTCGCTGTCGCTGCTGTTGTTCTTGTTTTCGGTTTTTCAGTTTTTAGTTTTTGTGTTGTGAAATTGTTGCTTTCTGCTTTGAATTTCGCGTGACGTTCCTTTTGCGACTGACAGATTGGCACACACGCCACCGCTTGGGGTTGTTTTCCGTGCGCCGCGAAAGCTCCGGCCGCACTCGAGCACCTCAGCACTGCTGCTGGCTGTGGCCGTGTTGTTGCTGTTTTCATGTGTGACGTAGTTGAAAGCTTTCGCCGCTTCGGTCGCGTCTGATTTCTGCCAGATTTGCGTCTGCCGTTTATTTTGATTTCACTCTGGCCCGGTTGCTGGCCGCGCACGTGGTGCGAGTGTGTGTGCTGACAACACGCGCCCTCCTCCGCGCCCTCGCCCTCACCCACCACGCGCTGCTTAACTGGGAGCTTTTCTAACTGGAAGCTTCGCAGCGCGCCACTCGCCGCAGCTTTCGGCTGGCATCGCGTCGCGACGGCCGTCCGGCAGCTTTTCGCTCGGCACGCTGACGGCGCTGCCGGTGCGGGCAGTGTGTGGGTGTGGCGTGGTGTGGGCCTGCGGGCTGTGCGAAACGGCGAGATGAATGAACGAGAGTGAGCGCGGCTGCCTGGCATCTCTCGGCCGCGTTACTCACACGTCATGTTGTCCAAGGTTATTGCTGCGCGTTTTGTATCGTTTTGTGCGGCCACACTCGGCCGCTGTGCTTTTTTAATTAATCTCGTTAAACTCTTTGCGCTCCGAGTTTCAACATTGTCGTCGTTGTTGTTGCTGTTGTGTCTTTTTTAATGTTAATTGCATTTTGAAAAACTTTACACAAGCCAAAATTACATTTTATTGCTTTTGCGCGCGCAAACCATTTGCAAGCGTTGCCATATCTGCGCAAATTTCCCGCTTCCGCTTTGCGTAAACAACAACAATTTGCCATATTTGCTGTGGCGCATTTTACATTAGCTTTAGTTGTATTTTCCCTTTTTTGTATTTCTTATTTAAGAATTTGCCATTTCATTTTTTGCTCGACTTGTTTTTTTTTTCATTTCCATCATTTGACTCTCCGGCGTCGCGCCGACCTTGTCCCCATTCCAATGCAAATCGCTTTAGTGTCAAAGGCAAAAGCGGAAAGCAGCTAACAATTTTCATTTATTGATTTACAGCAAAGTACAAGTGCGGCTCGCACACACACACACAGACACACAGCTTGGCGCTTGGCGCGCGCCACTCGGTGGCGACTCTTTGTCTTGTCACTGACATTCACTGGTCGCACGAGCCAATGTTATCGCTGCTGCCACCCAATACCGCTGGAAGCTTTATTTTCATTCAATCTGCTGGAAATCATGTGCGCAGTTATTACATCTCGCTGCCACAGTGGCGGCCAACAAAACATCCAACAAATATAGGAAATTCATTCAGATTTGAATGATGCTCAAATTATTTGAATGTTGAGTAATGGGTAAAATTATCCCATGAAAAATTTGAACAAATTTCAAATCGATAGCATGTAAATTATCTCGCTTTAGTTAGTTTTTTGTTGTGAGAAGTCTGCCAGCTCAGGAGATAAGTTGAGTTATATTTGATTTGGGCAAATTTTATCCACGCAGAGGAGATGCATTTCTATTGTTTACATGTTTTTGCAAGTCAAATGAAAAAAAATGGCTACAAAAACATTTAGTAATAAAAAAATACTAATAGTACAGTGGTAAACGATGAGCTAGAAGTCGTTTGTGGAAATGACAAAGAAAGCACGAAGAATATTAATTGATACCAGTGTTGTCAGATACCTGAAATTACTTTCTCCTAAATCTTAAAAAAAAAACTGAAAATTTCTCCCAAAAATGTAACAAATCTCCTAAAAATTTCCTTTATAAACCAAGGAAATCAACTTCTCATACAAAAATACAAATATATTTATATATTCATAAAAATATATATTTTTTTATTGCAACCTCTTTATTCATACAGCTTAACATCAACTTAACACAAAGAAACATATAAAAAATAAATGAACGGTATGAAATTCGCTTTTGTAAACTTCTTTCATTTATTGCATGAATTATACTCTTTGAAGTATTGTGAAAGCAATGAGTGAAAACGAGATAAACATAAACGAGATAGACACGAGCTTACATTTGGTAAGTTCAAAAATATTAAACACAATAAAGTGCTTTGACTATTAAAATATTTGGAAAAATACGTTTTGTTGCAAGTAATCCCCATACATCATACTTCGTTATCCGAAAATCTACTAAGGATCCGAAAAATCTCTTAACATAAATGTAAATCTCCTAAACTTTCTCCAAAACAATTCTTCCTCCTAAAAATTTTCCTAAAAGGCCAAGAATCTCCTAAGCCTAGGAAAAAATTTCCTGATCTGGCAACACTGATTGATACTAAGAATTCAAAATTGATTGGGTTATAACCCAGAGATGTGAAAAATGTCGAAAAATATTTTCGTTTCTGGGAACATTTGAAAAACAGGTTGTTGAATGGATTAAACAAATTGTTCATATATTTGGAATAAATACTTAGATTAATGATAGAAGAGATGTAGAATAAGAGTGCAGTATCCACCATCTCTTTATCGACTTCAAGGCAGCATGCGGTAGCCCGATAAGGGATCATCTATACGACGCATTGTCTGAAAACTCCTGAGACTTTGCAGAGCAACGTTGAGCACTCCGCGCAGCTCCACCAAGGTTGGAAGTGACCTTTTCGACCCATTTGATACCATTCAAGGCTTCAGACAGGGCAATCCTTTGTCATACGACCTCTTCAACTTCGCCATGGAGAGTATTCTGCGCAAGGTCGTTGTGCATCGTAATGGCACAATCTTCAACAAAAGTGTCTAGCTCCTTGCCTACGCCGATGACACTGACGTCATCGGACGCAACAAGCGAGATGTCACCGCTGCCTTTGCCGCAATCGAAAGAGAATCTGTTAAAATGGGTCTGGTGGGAAATGAGGGCAAGACGAAAGGACTCGCAGCGGCTGGGGTCTCACGTCGAGGCTGGCAGATATACTTTCGAAGTTGTCAAGGAATTCGTCTACCTTGGCAGCCTGGAGATAACTTTTGTTTAACTCGAACAAACGCGCAGGGGATGACCCCTATTAATGCGAGGCATTGCGTTGGTTCAGGAAGGATATAAAGGTTAGGAAATAGGGTTAAGAGTGAAGTGGTTATGGAATCTTGCCTTGAACCCATCGAGATCATAAGTGCTGGGGAAAATATCCACAGGGAGACCATTCCACAATCGCGCTGTACGGGCCAGAAACGAACTTTCTCTGCAGTGCGTAGTGCGCTGGAACATCGTTTCTACGTGGAATGCATGGGCGCCAGTGTTCAAACGGGTTGCCCGGGGGAATACCCAGAGTGATGGCATCAAGCTCCTCATCTCCACTGAGCATCTCCACTCTTGCCAATAGATGCTACTACGACCTCGGTAGGCAACTGAGTAGCAGAAGCGGCTTTTGAGGTGTACGAGTGGACGGTACTTCGCAAAATCTTCGGTCCTGTTCGTATTGGTCATGTTTGCCTTATGGACGATGAAGCTCCGACGAAAAGGTGTTCGATGCGGTAGTTGGAGGTCGACGACGAAGAGGGAGGCCCTGTCACGCGCTACCTCCTCCACGTCCTATCGCCTCTTGGTGTGGCCAACTGGAGAAGGTGCGCGCAAAGCAGAAGCGCCTTGAGAGAACGTTTGCGTTAGACCCTAACCCGTTAACGGGTTGTTTTGACCAGTTGAGTAAGTAAGTCTCTACTTGGATCACTTGATTTAGTTCACTATGAATTTTTCTGTTCTTTTGATCCATAAATTACTAATGATTACATGATTCAGATAACAATAACGAAGAATTGGCCGATGCTGAAAAGACATTAGCTACATTGGGACGAATTACTTCCTTAGTTAATTTCTACATAACAAAGTGATTTTTCGGTCCCGCGTGATTTCACCATTCAAAGTTTAATTGTTTATACGAATTGTTAATTTTTTCTCAATTAAATCGGCTTTTTTGAATTAGAAGCAAATCCAGAACAAAGGATCTCCCTCTTTCGGCACAACGCGTAGCTTCGTAGAATCTCTCTTCGTCGAAGTTTCTTTAAAAAACATAAGGTTTGATCTTCGCCAGCAAACTTCCTACATTCACAACGTTCTTCTTCTTCTTCTGCTCGCATAATCCGCGCAATAAATTTTGGCTCAACCCAAACGGATTGCGACACGCTTTCCAAGCACAACGAAATGCGAACTGAACTGAAAAAATAAAGCACACAATGCATTTCTAACAAATTGGGGCACAATTCGCCAAATGCGAAATGACGGCCATTCATTCAGGAGCGCAACAAAAGGGCCAACGGCTGCATGCCGAGCAGAAAACGCAAAGATAACAACAACAACGAAAATGTGCCAAGCAAACAGATTTATTCGAAACAACAGCGACGTAATGCCACTTGAATTCATATCAGCCACCGCCACGACAAGTGGCAGCAACACCAACACAGCGCGAGAGAATTGATTAGCGTCGTTGATCGCCGCGCGACTGAACGCGTAATTAAATTGAGATATTGTGCGCCAGCAGCAGGCGATGGCCGCAGTGGCCGCGAGCGCCGCGCACCAAAGACCAACGCAGCAGCGGCGGCGGACTCGCAATTGAGAAATGAAACGTTCTTCGTTTCGCGAGATTGCGTGCCGCTGCAACGTGTGCAACTTACAAATGTCGCTGCGCTGCACTGCGTCTAATGGCCACAATTTACCAGCGCCACGTAATGGGCACTGGACACCTTGGCGCCGCGGCCGCCCAACCCGATGCGGCCGCTGCCGCAATTATATTCGCTGGCAAAACAAGTAATCGCCGAGCGGCGAAATTAATTTCCCTACTTAACGGTACTTATTGTGAAGCGCAGCGCTACTGCCGTTGGGTGGCCGATGCTGCCGCGGCGCACGGATGACGAGTTGGATTCAGTACGCTTTCAATTGTTGTTGTTGTTTATTGTACTGTATCGAGTTGCTGGCGAGGAGCAAAGACGAGCGATTGTCACTCGCGGCGTTCACTTCGCTGCGACGCCGCCGAGCTACGTCGACTTTGATTTGGGATCGCGATCTCAACGCTCGTTGCAGCAATCGCTATCCATTGCCGTTAGATTTGTTATCAGCGTCTGCATTGTTGTTGCTTTTTAGTGAATTCCAAGACTGTATTAGACCTGAAGACTGAACCTAAATCTTGGCTGAAAACATTGGATAAAGACCGCAACGGTGAATCGAAAACGGAGAACAACAATTGGTGGGTGCCGTCGGCTTTATATTCAAAATGTCCTTTTTGATCCCAAATTTTCAACGAGGATATTTCTCAACTAACTGTTATATTCAATAACTGTTATATTACATAAAGAAATAAATCATAAAAAATGTAAAAATTGCCCGCAACCATTTCTCATCAAAGTCCAGAGCATCTATTTCTTCTTCGGGTCCTTAGGCGGATCTTTTTTGGGGTCCGGTTTGGCCGGCGCTGCTGGTTTGGCCGGAGCTGCAGCCGGTTTCGCCGGGGCTGCACCCGGTTTCGCTGCGGCTGGAGCTGCACCCGGTTTCCCTGCAGCTGCAGGTGGACACGGTTTTCCTGCAGCTGGAGGTGCACCTGGTTTCGCTGCGGCTGGGGCTGCTCCCGGTTTTCCTGCGGCTGGAGCTGCACCTGGTTTCGCTGCGGCTGGGGCTGCACCTGGTTTCCCTGCGGCTGGGGCTGCTCCCGGTTTCGCTGCGGCTGGAGCTGCACCCGGTTTTCCTCCGGCTGGAGCTGCTCCTGGTTTCGCTGCGGCTGCACTCGCCTTCGCCTTCTCGGCTGCTGCCTTCGCTGCCTTCTCTGCCTCCGCCTTGGCCTTTTCGGCAGCCGCCTTCGCTGCGGCCGCCTTCGCCTCGGCAGCCTTCTTAGCGGCCGCAACCTTCTCGGGGAAGTGGAGCATATTCGTGTCCAGATCGGGGTTTGGCTTCTTCTTGTACCCAGCCAGCAGCTGCTTCAGCCGGACGATCGACTGCCCTGGGTTCAGGTTCTTCGGGCAAGTGTTGGTGCAGTTAAATATGGTGTGGCAGCGGTAGATGCTGAACGGGTCGCGCAGCCGGTTCAGACGCACGGCCGCGTTCTCGTCGCGCGAGTCGATCACCCAGCGGTAGACCTGCATCAGCACGGCCGGCCCCAAGTACCGGTCGGCGTTCCACCAGTACGACGGGCAGGCGGCCTGGCAGCACGCGCACAGAATGCACTCGTACAGCCCGTCCAGCTTGTCGCGATCCTTGATGCTCTGCAGGTAGCTCGCCTTGCCCTTCGGCTCCTTGGCCTCGTTCTTGCGATGCAGCCACGGCCGAATCATGGTGTACTGGTTGTAGAAGTGCGACAGGTCGGGCACCAGGTCGCGCACTACGTACATGTGCGGCAGCGGGTAGATGCGCGTCGGCTTCGACGACTTGGTGTCAACGCGGCAGATGCACGCGAGCGTATTGACGCCGCCGATGTTCATGGCGCAGGAGCCGCAGATGCCCTCGCGACAGGAGCGGCGGAAGGTCAGCGTCTGGTCGACCTCGTTCTTGATCTTGATGAGCACGTCCAGCACCATGACGCCGCACTTGCGCATGTCGACTTCGTAGCAGTCCATGCGCGGCTGTTCGCCCGGCTGCCACCTATAGATCAGGAACTTCTTCATTAGCGGACCCGTCGGCTTGGGCGGGGGCGGCGGTGGCGGTGGCTTGGCCGGAGCCTTGTCACCGCCACTAGGCGGCTTGGCTGGTGGAGCTTTACCGGCGGCTGGCGGCTTGGCCGGTGGGGCCGCCGGTGGCTTTGCTGCGGCTGGTGGAGGAGCGGGTGGCTTGGCCGCGGGTGGTGGCGGCTTAGCGGGAGACGGGCAAGTCGGTTTCTCCGGCCCCTTGCAGGGCGGCTTTGCACCCGCGCCACTGGACGGCGGGCATGTCGGCTTCTCCGGCGGCTTGCAGACGGGTGATTGCCCACCAGGCTTGTCACATGGCGGCTTGTCGCCCGCCGGCTTGGCACATGGCGGCTTGTCGCCCGGTGGCTTGGCGCCCGGCGGCTTGTCGCCCGGCGGTTTGTTGTCCTTCGCCCAGTATCGCTTCAGTATGCCATTTCCCAGTCGTGTGCAATTTCGGAGCAGAAGCCGCGACATGCTGCTGCCGAACTTTTGTTTCTATCAGTTACGCGATAACTTTCAAATGCCACAAAAGTTTGACTCACGTCAAATCGTTTTATGAAATGAAAAAAAATTGTCAAGCTTCGCTTTGGATGCTAAGAATAGATCTGATTTTAATTTCAACAAGGCCAAAACAAGACAAAACCTTAAAAAGGTGGACGAGGCTCAACGACAGAACGTTGTGTCAACACTAAATGTAACAAGAATTTCACAATGAAGAAATGTTTGCACGAGTTTCGGAGGCGAAAAACAAACCGTTTTGTTTTTTTGTTTTCATTGACTCAAAGCGTTGGTTTTGTGAATGAAAAAATTATTAAAAAAGAAGAAGACGTATCGTTTCGAAAGCATTGGATATTCCAGCGAAAATAATATTCCCGATTTTTCAATTATTTACTTGAACTATGATTATATTTATGTATGAATATTTGTTTGTGTATAGTTCGATTTGGAGCGAGGGACTCATTGGGGTTATTTGTCGTCCTTCTACTTTGAAATCCAACTATTCAATTAGCGATTTCCTTAGACTTCAATTTCCTACGTTATATCTAGAAAAGACTCTGCAAGACTTGATTGCAAATCGACCACTTAGGATGTCTCTTTTCTGTATGTCTTTACCTCAGCACTGAATAGATAGTTTACAACTCGTGGTCTCATTACAGAGTCCTCGGTCGTCGTGTTGCTTGCAGATCCACCTGAACTAACAACAACAAAACTTTTCCTCCTGATCTCAACAATGATTAACTTCGACGTGGTACTTTTCGCTTTCTGTGTCGTTTTCCATGTGTTGCAACTCTTCCGCGGACAACACACAGGAAACTCGCTTTAAGCCAAATTAATCGGTGCCGTTTGCTTTGAAGCGACAAATCACTCATAATTACCGCAAACTGCTGAATGAAAATTAAAAATGGAATCGCGCACAACAACAAGAACCATAAATAAGACCATAATGCCTCCAACGAAAGTGGGGGCAGCGAAGTTTTAATAAAGCGTGAAACGCATTTCGTCACAGCTCCAACCGTGTTGACATTGGGAAATCAGGCAAATCAGCAGCCGCGGCAACAGCAACAACAGCAGAAACGAATCTCAACACATTCGAAAGGCGACAGGCAACATGTGAAAAAACAATTACGCACACCGCAGCAGCACGTCGGCGCTACACGAGGCAGGGAAACGGCCTCATTCCTCGAAATTTATTGACAATTCAAATTAAAAGCGCGGCGCTGCTGTCGGTGCCACCGCGCAACGCACGCGAGCGGGATTAGCGGCCGCAGTGCCGAACGCGATCTATCGCTGCGCGGCGATCTTCAATCTTTAGCCGTGCAACACTGTCAGCCTGCGCGAAAGCATTCCAACAAATTAACAAACAATTTTGTCGAACACAAAACAGCTACATACACCAACAACAACAGGAACTCGCATGGGCCGCGTTAAAAAACACGCGGCCACGTCAACTCGACGACAACTCGAATGTGATCCTAAATTAAAGGCGATTAAATGCAAACGCAGCAATACGCAAGAGGGGAGCAACAGCAGACGCGTTTCCCTGAAATCGCGCGCACTGATCTTGAAAACGGGTGACGAGATTCCACAGAACGTCGCGCTGCTTCAGGTTGTTTTCTGATATGCCAGACGAGACCGAGTGGCAGGAGACGACGCACCAGACACGTGGCAGGCGTGTTCCTAAAATAGCAACGACAGCAACAACGCGAGTGGCGAAGACAGCAATTTGTTCCATGTCGCGGTTGCTGCTGTTCCGCGCACTCATTGTCAGCTGACTTTAATTATGGAGGATGGCACTTTTGGTGTTTGGCTCTGTTGTTGTTGCTGGCCCGACACTGGGAACATGAAAGAAAGCGAACGCTTAGCAGGAAGCCTGCGAGATTAAGAGCTCTTAATATGAGGCAAAATACGTGCGCGCCGCCTCCAGTGCGAGGAAATCGAATTTCGAACATTCGAAAAGGTTTACAAATGAATTGCACTCGAAAAACAAAGGAATTGACATTTCACAATTCGACAACATTTTCATTAATACACCAATACCTCACTTTGCGTCGTGGTTACGTTCCAAAAAAACACGACGCAAATTGAAACGACGCGAAGTGAATTATGATTTTCTATAGCAAACCATGTAAAGATCGAAGATAGGTTCCAGGGTTACGAAGTAGTATTACTTTTTAAAAAGAAAATTTAACAAAGTAAACATTTAAAAAACAAAAATAATATAACTCTGCCAATAAATAAATTGGAAAAATATTTACCTTTTTTGTAACCAGAAACAACCCGTAAAAATGTATACAAATTTATTATTCTCTTTTAAAAAAAGCACAACACACTTATTGAAACGTTACAAAAAGCAAAACACACTAATTGAAACTGAATTCTAAAATTAGCAAAACAAAGTGAAAATAAAACTGTATTAAAATTGCGTTGACTTTCAGTTAGAAAGGGAATCCCCGAGTTTTGATGGCAATTAGAAACATAACTCGTGCCATCTTTTAGAAAAAAAAGAAAATTTAAAAAAAAAAATTAAAGACTCGAACCCAAAACACCGCAACTTCGAAAATCTAACGACGCACAGTGAAAATTAGTACTAATTTAGCAGCGACGCAACTTTGAAAAAACGCAAAACGAAACGACGCAAAGCGAGGTATTGGTGTATACAAATTTCAATTGAACCCAACACATGGCGAATTCATTGATAGCATAGCGACAACAACAAAATCACAACATATGATGTGTTTGTTTTTGTTCTTGCTTGTCCAAATAACACTGTACAACACAAAAAAAAATAACAAGGTTCTGACAACGGATTCTGGTAGAGGTGGCCAACAAAAAATATACGTGTATCGGCGTTTTGAAAGTTTACGTCTGAATTTTTTTTAGGGGGGTCAAAGTTTTCCCCTTTTTGCACATTCTTATGGTAAATCGGCATACGAAAACCATGCAACTTCACATTTTAGGTATATGATGTGTTCAGCAATTTGATGTAAAATACTACGAAGAACATTTTTGTGGAGCATTTTAACCCTGTAGCTCCTATTTGTATGGGTCAATTTGACTGAACAGGACTTGATTGAACAGGATTTGATTTGAACAGGACTTTTTAAGGACAAAATGTACCACGAAAATATTCGCCATACAATTCTACTATAGGTCCCTGAATACATCAAAGCTCACAAATTAACTTGAACGCCAGAATTAAGCCAAAACTGAAAATGTGTTGAAGTGTTTATTTCGTACTTATTCAAAATTGGTACAGAACCTTGTTATTGTAAAAAAATTTGATTTTGTTGTGCAGTGTAATTTGTTGTCTTTCATTAACAGTTGTATTAATTTAGAAATTAAATTCGAAATTTCAAATTGTAAACAACTTAATAGTCATCAAAATTTTGACAATTGAGACTTTGATAAAAAAATCAATCAGCTGTTCGGACGCGTTACTTCTTCTCAAAAATCAACTTTTAGATCGAAACGATGTGTGGCTAGTGAGCTGCAACTGAAGTCGGAGGGTCATCGGTTCGAGTCGGGAGACTCGACATAAAAACGTAGTTGTAATAGTAGTTTTCGACGACGTTTTTATGCTCTAATTGAGTCTCATCAATCATCAATTTTAAATTAAAACTTGCACACCTTGTAGATATTTTGATCTTAAGAAAATTAAAAAAAACATATTTTTTTAATAAAATAACACTTTCAAAATAATTTCAAGTAAAATACATTAGATTAAAAAATTCCAAGAAATTCTTATTAAAAATCACCCAACTCGCACTCGCACGAAATTTAATTATTAGTCTGCACATTGTTCAGCTCCTCCCGGCGCCTTGAAACTTTTACAATCTCAACTTATTCATTCAACGCCATAACCTCACTTAAAGTTTTCACTGCATGCCAATGCATATTTTTGTGGAAATACTTTAAAGCCCTAAGGCGCGTTTTAATCCCCACTTGTCAGCCCCGCGCTCCCCACTTCGTGCGTTTTGACGCATTGGAACGCATTGAGCACACAAATTAGTCTCGAATTCGAGGCGTTTTCGAAGCCAAGTCATTTGCAGTGTTTGTCTTGACGATTTGCGGCTGCCACAAGCCGCAACATAAAACGTCGCGCCACACCACACCACCGAGCGTTGGGGTGAGACCCCGTCAAGAACCACTCAAACTTCTGACAGCCAGTCAGCGTCTGGGGCGGCCCCTCCCCCTCCTCCGCTCAGTGGGCGATGCAACGTGAGCGCTTTATTGGACGTACTCCATCTTCTTCAACTCGCCGGCACGCGTTCTTTTTTAATTGTCAGCTCGTCTTGACTGCAGCCATCGCCATCGCCCCCCCGTCCCCTCCCTGCGCGCATTGGCAGCGCTTGACGCGTGTCGCTTTCGAATTGTCATCAAAGTGCCGCGCAAATTGCTCGATGAGTGCGTATTGGAATTTGTGTAATTTGCTGACAGCGACGAAACAACAACAACAACAATAGCAGCAGTGTAATGGCAGCAGCAGCCGACATTCCAACGCCCTGGACCGGCTTCCCATTGCGATGTGACTAGCGTACGCAATGCCGTCGCTGTCGTTGTCGTTGCCGTGTCGAAGTTTAATTTATTTCTGTTAACAGCATTTTTCGGCAACGCATTGCCGCTGCCGCAAATCGAAGTTATTCGGCGCATGCAAAGCAGCGAGCAGCGCCCCGCATGCAGCAGGACTTGATTAATTACGCGGCGCTTTAATTAGTTGGCGAGTGTGCAATATTTCAGCGCTGCTGGGCGAAAACATCACAGCTGACAGCTACAACGACAACAAACAGGCAGCTAGAATTATGGGCCTAATTTGTTGGCTCAACCACCAACGAACTACTTTGTCGCACGAACCTATGACGCGACTTGCAACTTGAGCGCCGTTGCAGCATCAATCTTCAAGGACCCGTTTTCCAGACTGACCCAACAACAAAACTCCACAGCAACACTTTCACACTTATGGCGCCGACAGCTGTGCCGCTTAAAGACCAGCGACACGTCAGAAATATTCGCACATGACCAATAAATCATTGCCGCAAGGAGCAACATTAGTTGGCGGCAGTTGCGTTGCGTTTCGTTTTGCTTTGCAGCATCCGCAGCTGTTGCTGCTGCTGCTGCTGCGCGTGCACATCTAACCTGCAGCACTTATCGCAGACTCTCCGCCGCCGCAGCCACACTCACACTTGGCCCACGAACAACGAATGAACTGATAAAAGCGCAGACCGATTTTTTGCCGCCTGTGCGACTCGTGCGCGTGATTTGCGCAAAAATGCATTTTCGATGTTGCGCTGTGATTGTGCTGCCGCAGCGGCAGCAGCAATTGCTGTTGCGCACTTTGATAAATTGTTGCCGAATTTTGCGTCGTTTTATTTTTGGCGACTTTTAATTTTTTCCGGCTTTGTTTCTAGGTTCTCAATTTTTTGCTCCGTGCCGCCTGTCTGGCAGTCGCTGCGTGTGTGCCGTTTGTCGCATTTTCTGCCAGCCAGCCATCGCATATGTCGCACTCTCATGGCCGGCAGCAGTAAAGCAATTCCCTCGTCTGTGCTCCAACTGTTCGCCTCGCCACGGTCGGCGTTGTTGCTGGCAGCATTTGTGTGTGGCGTTTGGCGCATGACTCCAAATTTGATCGGCGAGACGAGATAAGACTTGGCATTTCTTACTAGCTGGCTGGCCGACGTTCGAGAAATGAGCAAAAAACCGCCCGAGCTGTAATTAGCGCAAAATTAACTAAATTCTATTAAAGCTTGCACACACAAATAATTAAAAAATGCAAAAAATAATAAAATTAAAGTCGTAAATAATCCGACTCAAAGTCTTTGCTGGATAAACCAAACAAGTTCTTCTTATAGTGAGTTGATTTCAAGAAGTCGCCGAACCCAACGTCGGTTGAGTTCGAACCCACGGCCCTCTGACTCATGAACCACTGCAACCATCGCTACCGCCGCCTCGCTTCAATGATCTCCCAAACGTGCACAACAGCATTTCGAAAATGTCGCGTTGCTGCCAATTACATTGTTTTTACTGTCGCACAAAATTTACGCCGACATCTCATTAACCATAATTTTACAGCACACATTAACATTACCGACAACAATAGGCAGCAGCCACTTTTTATGTTGCGACGCCGCTAATGTGCGACAAATGCAGCGGCTGGCACGTTCGAAAGCCAACAAAGAAATTTACGCCGACGGCAATTTCAATTGACAGATGACATGCAATAAAATGCGGCATCTGCCGCGAAATGCGCACAAGCAGCAAATGCGGCAAATCGCCTTACGTGCGCCAACTCACACGCGCTGCACTGCGCCGCGTCGCCCTGAAAATGTCGCACCTGTCGCTGGCGCATCAAAACGCACTCGCACACATGTCCTAACAACAACAACCAACTAAACAAAACTTTTATCGCCCCAAAGTGCCTAATGACAATGACAACAACAGTAATATTGTAATAACGACAATCATTCTTCGAGCGAAGTTCCGCCCGTGCGGGAAGCTGCACTTGCGCCGCCGCGCCCCGCCGCCGAAATGCCATAAAATCGTGTTTATCTCCCGACTTGATGGGCAACGCAAGCTTTGCGTACGCGGCGTGGCAGTAAAGTAGCTGACAGATACGCGCTGATTATGTTGGGATAACGCTGATGAGGCCGTTGATGCGACGCGCTGACACTACAGCAACAACACTTCGACTCGGCCGAGGTAGCTGACAGACCGAAAACAACAGCGACTGTGGCTGCTGCGCGTCACTCAACAGCTTCGACTGCACAATCACAACACTCAACCAAAACAAAAACACCATTCGAAAACTTCCAAAACAATAAAGACAGCAAGCTGCAAGTATCGAGCACAGTGGACGACCGCATTTAGCAGCAACAACAATTAAATCGTCGTGGCCTGTGTCCCCCCCCCCCCCCGCCCCAGGCAAAACCAATGTCGTGTTTGTTGTCGTTCGCGTCTTCTGTCCTTCGTGGCTTTTGATGATTTTAGTGCCGCGCTGCGCAGTTCATAAAAACATTTCATGGCATTTTCACATGTGCTGCGCCGCTTTTATTGCGTCCTCGGCTGCGCCAACGCTGACAGGTCATAATAGTTTGCGGGCTTTGCCGTCCGCGAAGCGAATGAATTCATTAACTGTCGCAGGGAAATGCGATTGCAATTATTTGCGCTTTGATGAGGCGACGAAATGTCTCACGCGGATATTTGCTAACGGAATTTCCAGTTGCGAGTTCCAGCGATGACAACTCACTCCGAGCAACAGGCTTTCGTTATTTGCCTACGACTGGTGAAGGAAATAGTCCGGGAAGAGTTTTATCAGTGAGTCATTGAAAACGTTGCAACATCGATTCTTACTACAATCTGGGACTGTATTGGCTTTTGGTCCCAGATTTCTCCCAAGACGAATCGGCTGCATGCGATTCTTTTTGACTTGGTCCTTCTTTCCTTCTGTCTCTCTGACTTCTTCTGTATTTCTTTCTAATCAATCTTTTTGTTATAATATTTTTAAATGTATTTAAGTAGGTAACTTTTATTAATTTATAATTTGCAATTATTTTCTACAAACTATGCTACCGTCAGTGACATTTTTAACAAAAACAAAAACTGAGAACTTTAGGGTTAAGGCACCTTATGAACTTTTATGTCTACGATACTCATTCATCACGTGCCCCTTCTGCTTCTTCCATGCCATTCCCCGAATTGCGAATTATTTATTATCGCCTGTCAGGCACACGCTTTCGCCCGCCTCGGATTCGCCACACGTCATCAGCAGTGCTTGGTGCTCTGAGTAGCTGTCAACAAACGGCCCGAGGACCTCTTGCATCACCAACGCCACGAAGCGACTTTGCGACTTATTCAAATTTATACATTTATCTGACAATTACACGCGCCTGCTCCCATGCACAACAACAGCAACACCAACGAAAGTAATGACTGTTCACACTATCCGAAGGTAACAATTAAAATTTGCGCATTAGTTGCAGACACAGACGAATGCGGCTCAAACCTGCGAACGCGGTGCGCAGCGAAGGATATGCAGCAAATCAGCGCGCAAGCAGCCAGCAGCAGCCATTACCGCCGGCCCGCGTTCCACCGTCAGGTGCGGCAGTAAGCTCATCAGCGACGCCGTCGACGTGCCACTCTCAAGTGCGCCTTGAACGCATTTCAATGCCGTTCAACTGCACCGGAAGCAAAACCTAACCTCGATGCGACTTCTGCTGTTCGTCTCTCGATCGCTCGGTACGTGCGTGTGGGCCTGCTCGTTGGCGTTAGGGGATTTCTTCTTCTTCTTTTCCATTGTGCAGCACGTATCCAAGCGGAGCATATTTTGTCGCTTTGCTCGCAGCGCGGATTTAGTCGGCAGTCAATTGTGATTTGTCGCGAATGCGCGCCGCTTTGCACGTCCTAGGCACCGTATCAATTTATGGACGACACACAATTGGGCTTTTCAGCTTTTCGAGCGCATAAGCCCGTTGCACCCAAATGCACTTCGAGTGCTGCTGCGACGCGATGCAATACGGCCGCCAGCAGCAAATTGTGAGCTCCGTAAGCGCCTCCAATCTGCGCGATCGACTCGGTTCGCGCTCCACTTTATCCACGTTGTCGCCAACAACAACAACAACGGCAGCGCCAGCGCACGTGGCGATGACAGCTTATGTCGCAATAACTCTGAACTCGCAATTACTCGCCGCTGTGGTTGTTGTTGTTAGTGTTGCGGTTTTTGCAATATTCTAATGTCGGCGCGCATACTTTTTTCCCGCACACTTTTTCCCCGATTTCTTGTCGTTGTTGCTGTGAGTGTGTGTGTGCTGCTGCCACCTGCTGTTGAATTGATGCCAATTATGTCGAAACTTTAACGTCAACACACATGCGCCACACTCGCCTGTCGCTGTGGCATCTGCGCAACTTTTACAATGTTTGAGGTGTGCGTCAACAGGTGAGGGAACTGTAGCGGGGGGTAAATATTTGGATTTCTTGCAAACTTGACAAGGCAATTTATTTTAATCATTCGCAAAATATTTCACAAATTGACAACTTGGTGTTGGTTGTGTTCGATCTACTCGGCTCAGATGACACAAAATCCGTTGAACGCTTTAAGCGCAATTTATGCACTAAAAATGTCGCATGCGACAACTTTGTTTTGTCTGTGAGATTTAAAGCGACGCGTTTGCTGCAATCAATAAAATCTCACCATCGCCATCGACAGGCAGCTTCGCCTCGCTGCACACCTACAGCGCGTTCTCATTAGAATCAAAGTGGCGGTTGTTGTTGTAGTTGTCTGCTGCTCATCATCCTGCCCGCTTAAGTTGCGCGCCAATGGAACGCACGCCAACGCCAACAATGAACGTTTCGCATTTTGAATTATTACGTTTGTCAGGAAATGACATCTGAAGACGCAGCACCAACACCACCACTAACAACAACAAAAACACCAATTATAACTACAACAACAGCACAACTCACAACTGCCAGCCAGCCATTGAGCCATTGAAGCGGCGAGGCGAGGTGAGGCGAAGCGATGTTGGCGCTAATGTTGGTTTTTGCTGCTGGTGGGGTTTTCGCTATTAACGATTGTTATTGTTGTTGTTTTTGTTTTTGTCGACTAAAATGACGTGAAGCACAGCGAAGGTGTGAAGTCTCAGCCTAACGCTCGTCAGTGCTGCGCTGCAGATTGCAACGGGCGGATGTGGGTGGCTGGATGGTTCGATGGGTGGGTGCCACATACGCAGAGCACTGCGAACCGGCAGACGGCTAGCCAGCCAGTTGCAGACAGATGCGGGTGCAATTGCAGACAAATGCGCGCGTGGCGGCGCGTCGGTGAGTTGCCGCCTGCCACTTGAGTGGCTGCTGGTGGGCGCAATGGTGCGACTGACGCCATGCGTCGGTGCGGTTGGCGACAGCAGACGGCAGGTGAGAATGTGTGGGGGCGGCAACGGCATTTGTGACAAGACAATAATAAATCGCTTTCACGCCGAAATTGCGGTTAATGATGTTTCGGCAGGAATTGTTGGTGCGTGCCCTCGACGCCCCGCCTCTGCATTACCGCCATCTACCTGTTATGGTGTGTGTGTGTATGCGTGTTGCAGCAATTAAAGCCGCAATAATGCGATTTCTAATATGTATTAAAACACTGTGTGGCAGTGATGCAACGGCGCCAGTGATGCCAAACCGAATGACGGCAGCGTTGCTATCGACGTTGCCATCACAACCGGCGACGCAATGACGTTGCTGGCAATAATCATATTTGCCATTTGTGCTGCAGCACGCAGCCTGCGTTGCGCCCATTTAATAATTTACACGAATTTACATGCGAAATTTGCAATTGGAAAACCAACAACAACAACAACGTAACAGCAACGAGCACATCGAAATGTTAGAACGCCGGCATGCAGTTGATGAATTACGTTGACAGCAGATGAAGCGCCCTCACCGGTGGACGGTGGACAGCAGTGTTTACCGAATTAAATCGAGCGACAGTTGCGGTCTGAATGAGTTCGCCGCAACCTGACATTTGCGCCTAAGCAGCCGTCTGCCTATTTGCCGGGAATTTCCTATCGTTGGCAGCTGAATTTTCCGCTTCTTAAATGGATAAGAAATGCTTCAAATATTTGCCATAAAAATAAGCATTTGGCGCAATCGTTTAATTTGAAAAATATTCCTAGCAGCATTGAGTGCGCTGCCGAAACAAAGCCAATGCGGCACAGCAGCAAGGCCGGCCCGCGCTGTGCGCCCCTGGAGCCTGCGTCGGTCAGTGGCCACAAGCAACGATGAAGCAAGGCACCACAAGTCGCAGCACTTCCAGCGGGCACATTCATCAATTCATCAAACAATGCCCACTCGAGCGCGAGTACAAAGCAAAATTACGCTATTCTTTTTCGATTTCTGTGCCACACCGCACGCACATCTACACACACGTACGTATGGATGCACATTGTATGTCGCAGAAAAGGCCGAAAACTGCGAAAGGGAAAGCAAAGCAACGACATTCAACTTGGCAGCCTTGCGAACTGTAGTAATTTCCAAAATTGCAGCCAATCCACAGTCGCACACACACATACAGCCACGCATGACTGTTCAAAATTATGATGACAAAACCAACAACAACGACATGCTTTTGAAAGAAAACAACAAAACACCCGAAAAGCACGCAAAACCCGAAACAGTTTTTTCTTTGTTCTCCGTTAAGCTGGCCGTGCATAGTGCACAAAAATATGCAATAATGCTGCAGCTCGCCACAAATGGAGAGCACAAAACGGGGCGGGACTTTCGCTTTCAACTGGGACTGCACGCAAAAGGACCTTTGGACCTTTGATCACACACTTTCATGGTTGATGATTCCGCAAATATGGCGTCGTCGTTGAGTAATCGCAAGCGCAGAGTTTTGAGTTCGATTGGCTTCATAGCAGCCAAGGCAGTGCACGCTTCGCCGCACCTGGCCGCATAATTTACGCAAATTACACAAAGCTCGAATGTCCGAAAGTATGATTTGAACTAAGCTAATTTGATGAGGTCTTTTGTAATACCAAAATATAATTTTAGTAATTTGATTCAGTGATTCATTATCTCTTCGTATAATTTTTTTAAATAATTAATCAACAAATCCCAATGATCGATCTTTCGATTTTAATCCGTTTTGATCGGCTTTCATGCCCCCGCTTTCCTTCAAATTCATAAATAAAAAACCAATTCGATTTTTCAATTCTAAACAGGAATATCCTTTCTAATGTGGTAAGTGAAGGATGTTTTTTACCAGAGCCATACTACCCAAGCTAGTGAAACAAGTCCGTACACTTCTTGGTTTTCAGACTCATAAACTTACGCTTTGGTCTGACTCGTCCATCGTACTCGCATGGTTCGAGAAATGTCCTCACACATCAGTGTTGCCAGATACCTGAAATTACTTTCTCCTAAATCTTAAAAAAATACTGAAATTTCCTCCCAAAAGTTAAAAAAAATCTCGTAAAATTTTTTTATAATTTGCGTCATTTTAAAGAGATAAAACTTCTCATAAAAAATAAAAATATATACATAAAATTTTGTTGATGCCGCCTTTTTTATTCATCTTAAGCTTAACAACAAAAACTTAACAAAAACAAAACATATAACAAATTAATTAAACAAAAAGTGCCATGTTGGGCGGGATTTCATTGTTACAGCAATAAGTGAGAACGAGATAGAACGAGCTTACATTTTGTAAGCTTACAAATTTTTAACACAATAGGGTGCTTTGACTATTAAAATAGTTTCCAAAATATGTTTTGTTGCCAGTGTTCCCAATACTTCGTTATCCAAAAATCTCCTAAAAATCCACTAAGGATCCGAAAATCCCCTAACATAAAATATAAATCTCCTAAACTTTCTCCTAAACAATTCTTCTTCCTAAAAATTCTCCGAAAAGGCCAAGAATCTCCTAAATCTAGAAGGAACTCTCCCGATCTGGCAACACTGCAATGAAAGATCTTTCGATTTTAATCCGTTTGGTCGGCTTTCTTGACCCGGCTTTCCTTCAAATCTTTATAACTCTTTCAGTTTGCGGATTTTTAATATAATGGAGTTTTCTTCAAATTTCAAATGCCCTAATCTCAAAAGGTGAAAACCCGAATAACTTCCCTCACTTTCCCGATGAACATGCCACGCTTTCCGCTTCTAAGCTCATTTCCAAAAGGAGTTCCTTGCTCACTCTAAGTCCCTTTATGGATAAAGATAGGCTTATGAGGGTCAACGGTCGCCTCGCGCACTCAGGTCTTACTTATAATGAGCAACACCCAATTATCCTCTCCGATAATTCGATGTGACATTATACAAAGATTGATATCAACTCAACTGATATTTGTTGACTTTGGACCCATAGACCATTGGAACACAATCAAAATCTGCTCAACTGTTTTCGACCTGTCAAGGCGCAGAATATTGCAAGCCGACGACCAATGTGACGCCGCCAAAAAACTTGCTGCTGCTGTAGAGCGCAGATGAATGAATGAGCAAGTCAGATGAATTCGAGTTCAACTTAAAAACTTGTTCGGAAGCCCGCGAAGCGCACTCGTTTGCATTTAAATTACCAATTTAAGCTTTAATCATGTCATACGTACCACTGTACTCATGAGCCCCGCCACTATCCGGCTACCTGCCCGCCCATAGCCCACTTGTGTTTTGTTTCCTGCATTATTTCCTTAATTCCAGAGTGAAATCGATACGCCTGTTGTGTGGGTATTATGCCGAATTTCGGTTAATTACCGAGCATAAGTAAGCGGGCCGGAATATGTCGCTCGTACGAGTGCTGGCCGCCCGATAATTGGCGGCAGGAGCGCAAGAGAGCGCGCGCCACAATGCCAATAAACGGATTACGGCGCAGTTGCATGCAGCGCCGCTGAGCCACTCGGCAACGCGACCGCTTTCAAGTTGTATTCAGTTCATTGGTAATTTGAGCGGCGGATACGCGCCAGTCGCGCAGTCAGCCCGTAAATAAATGACTGGCTGGCTGTCTGAATAAACGAGCGCAATTACTCATTTAAATCCTTACAACGGCCCACACTGCAGCGGGCGAGTGTGCCAAGTCCTGGCGCTGCTTCGTGCTCCTCTTTGCTCACTTCTTCGGCCAACACGCGCGACGCATAAGCGTGCTTAAGGCGGCGTGTAAGGTCGTATTGGATTCCACTTTAAACCGCTGCACCGCGGCGTTCAATTACCTGAATTCCCGATTGCGCGACCCTCGCGCGTAATTTATTGCCCCAACATTGCATAACTGCGGCCATCGCTGTCGCCGTGTTGACTCCAAGTCAATTTGGGGTCAAATAGTCAAATGGTGAAATTAATTTGCTTCTCGGCTGTTTGTTCGCTCGTTAATTGTAATTAAATTTCTTGCCGCTCGAGTGAGGGTTGCAGGGGCCGAAAAAGTCACCGGCCGCACTGTCAATAAATTAGAACAAATTCATTCAAACAGGGAAGCGTGTCCCGCGTGTTCGCGCCCCGCAATTGCACAAATCGAGTCGAATCGGATTCAAAGTTGGAATCGTAAATGAAGTCGAAGTCGCAGCAACACCGGACAAGGTGAACAAGTTCGGCTTTTTCAGCGCTGCCCGACTCCCTAAACTCAACTCGAGAACTCGAATCACTTCAGTGGAAATAATGGTTGCAGCGACATTTCAGGGAAGGAGGCGAGCACTATTCACTGTCAAGCTGCCGTGTCGCGCCGAGCCGTGCAACGTGCAACTTGCCATATTTTGCTAAGCTGGAGTTGCGCTTCATGCAAATATGGCGATTGGTTGCTGCGTCAAGTAACCAGAGAGCAGTGCGCAAAAACAGGGTGCTGCCAAAATCTCTGAGCTCAATCGTATGTCCTGACTGACTGAGACATCACTAAGAAGAGATTTTCCAAAACTCAAATTTTTTAAGAATTTTCGGCAGCGACTCTATTCAGTTAAATTAGAAAAAGTCGCCAATGAGTAATGGGTCACACACTGAAATACCCGAAGTACAAATATTTTCGCACTGACATTTCAATTTGTAATTTCACCAGAACTCCAAACACAAACATACGTTGAATTACATTTATCAAAGTCTTCCAGTCGTTAATTAGAGTTGAAATTCATATCGCAAATAATGAATAATCTCCTCCACACTGTGCATTCGATACACCCTGCAACATTTGCCGCACCAACAACTCCCACTTTGCCATCTAAGTAAATGACGACGCCAAATGCCAAGTCGCTCTCAAAATGCATTGAACCCAGCAATTGGCAATGTTTGTGTATTTTCAGCTATTACCCACTGCGCCCGCAACCCACTCCGCACTGTGCCGCACTCGGAGCAGCAGTCGAAATGTGGCAACTTGGTTAATTGCTTGCGAACCTTAATTTGCGCCACGAGCGGCGCTGCACAGCCAGTGGGTCGGCGGTCGCAGCGCGCTGGCCCGGCAGCGGTGGCTCCGAGGTGATGAAATGCACTTGTGGCAGCGCGCGGAGCGTGCAACAGCCGCAGCAACAACGTCAACATTAACAATAATGCTGCTAACAACAGCAGCCGTTAAGCCGAACGTCAACATTCCAGCATTGCAACATTGCAAATTCCGCAATTGCCACTTGCCGCCCGCCGCAAATCTGCACCAGTTTCGCGCTAATACGGCCAGCAGGACGTGTGACTGGTGGCAGCGCGTGTCGACTTCATTTCGCCGGACCGAGAAGCGCCGGTCAGCCGGCCCCCGTTTTGGTTGCTGTCAATGTGCATTTCGAAAGTTGCAAAATGTGGGCGTCGTACGGGAGGGGGCGGGTGGGTGTGTGCAATCGGGAAGTTCGCCCATTCAAGCCAAGTATTGCTGCTGTTCGTTGCACTTCAATATGCAAACTTCAAATTCACAAATTCAGTCGAGCTTCAGCACAACTAAAGGCGCCAGAATTGCGAAAAATTACTTCAACAGCATTGCGAACAAACTTTAGGAAATTTCAATTTGAATAAAAATGTATGCGCGGTTGTTTTCAGTGTATGCGATCCGACTGGCGACTGAGTGTGGAGAATGTCGTCAAATGCCTGTTGGCGCTTTTCGAAATGGAATTTCGTCGATTGACAGTTCCATGAGAACTCGTCCAATTTGTATGGAAAATCAATTTCGTTGGCATTATCTTGCGACGCCAACAACAATTCGCACAAATCTCATTTCCAGCGCCGAAGCTCATTAAAGATTTGCGCCAATGATTCTGTAAATGAAACAGACAATTCACAACAACAATAAAACGTTGAAAAAGAAGCGAACAACTTTTACGAGAAATCAAAAATATGCAAATCACGTTGGCTCCACTGAAAGATTGCAGAACCCGGGGAGAAGGGGGGAGGGGGGCACTTGCCGCCATTTTTAGGAGCTTGTTGTGCCATATTTTGTTGTAGTTGTTACTTGTGTGTGTGACGGCTTGTTTAATTTTAAATGTTGCTGCTGCCAGCAGAGTTGTAACGTTTTGATGGTTGTTTTTGTTTTTGTTTTTGTCACATCAGCAACACAAAGCAATTTCAGAGGGAAAATGAGCAAAAAGTGAAAAAAGTCAACCAGTCGACAAGCAACGTTTGTGTTGTTTTAATAAAAATGCGACAAATTCTTGCACAAAAACACAAAAACAACCACAGCAATGAGACATTTTCGCGCTTCAGCGCAAATGCAAATCAGAATCAACAGCAACAAGAACAACGCGAGTTGTTCGTGGCGAGCGGTGGCAGCGTTTGTGCGGTCGCTCGGCGTGCGATATTTTCCACTCGAGATCTTGTTGACATTTTACATGCAACATAATTATCTGACTGGCAATTATTTTCGTTGGTGCGGTAACAAATGCAACAACAACAACGGCAACGGCAACACTTGGCGGCGGCATAATTCTGGACCCTACCCAGCACGGCCGCCAACGTCTGTGCAGCCTGTGCCGGCAGTTGTTGCAACAACAACAACAGCAACAATCAAGCACAACGCAGACTGAACGCTTGTCAAGTTTGCGCAGCGTTTTCCTGTGTTTATTTTGCGTTTTTATTGCTGCTCGCCGCGTTATTGTTGCTACATTATGATTTGTCACTACGTCTGTTGTTGCTGTGCATTGTTGATGTTGCTGTCGTTGTTGGTGTTGGTGTTGGTGTTGGTGTTGCCACTGCGGCCGCGGCAGCTTAAATAAGATTTATGGCTTTTAAATTTCACCCAATTGCAACCAGCGAGTTCAAGTTTGCGTTGCTTCTTCCAGCACGTCTGTCTGGCTTGTCTGTCAAAGGCGACAGCGTTTGATTTCAGTTGCACTTCTTTGTCAGTTTATTTCGTTGATTTAATTTAATTGCGTTTCAGTGCATTTTCCGCCCGGCGGCCGGATGCACGCCGGCAGACGCGCTGGCTGCGTTTCCCACTGCTGCTGTCACATTGACATTGTCGTTCTGGCTGCCGGTTCGCCTGCAGTCGGCAGCTACCTCAACAGCAGCCGCAATGAATTCACGACATTTTTTGCGTCGCCTCTTTATTGCATTTGGGCGCATTTTGCACTTTGTCAGCTCGACTTTTTGCATTGTGCTGGGTTGTGTTTTGTTCTTGTTATGTTCCAGGTTCGTCGGTTGCTTTAGTGATTTACAAAAATTGTATAATTTACAATTTCATTGATTTCCCTTATCGGCATCGCGCGCTGACCCACATTGCGGTCACGAAATCAGCAAACGACCCAAAATTGTTGCCAAAAGCCGAACAAAAGCAACGACAATAGACAACACACAAAAGACAATGACGATACAGAAACAACGAACTGAGGCCGTGAACTTTAAAAGTTGGACCAACTATTTTGTAACAATTTGATGGCAAGTTTTTGCATGCAAAAACGCGGAGCGGCGCCGAGACCCGAGACTTGTCGACTCGAGAGTGGACGGAGTGGTTTGCGTAGTGAACTTTATGAATTTTCTCTAAAGTCAGCGCTTCTTGTTATTGCTAGCGAGAAGAAGAATAAAATTACGACTACAACCCTTTCCGGAAATTTGTACGATATATCGTGCAATTTTTTCCAAGATTTTTTATTTAACAGCGAACGCATTTTTTATGGAACGGCTATTTAATTCGTATTAAGTAGGCTGTGTTGTATCATTTTGTTTAAAAATATAAATCATTATAGCCGTGGCTACACAGTATGAGTGCGTTTTGTAAGCGGCTTTTTGCAAGAATTTGAAAAACCGATGCTTCTGCAAATTTTTAAATAGGTAATACTTTTTGGTAGCAGAAAGCTAAACAATTTCCAAGTTTGAATCTCAGTTGATTTGTAAAACTTATTAAATTTAACATTTTTTGCGTTTAAATATTTTTCCCGAGCCTTTAAAAAAATTTTACGATATATCGTACAAATGACCACAAGGGTTGCAAAGCTTTGTACGATATATCGTACAAATGGAAGGCAAAGGTTGCAAGTCTGTTTGCATTTTTTTAAAGTTATGGGTTTGGTAATAGCATTTTTGCGTTTGTATGCTTGCCACGCCCATTTGTAAACGACTTGACTAATAAAATTCGACTATTCGGCAATTTTCGCATAAAAACAAGAATTACTAGACGATAGGGGCGTAGCCAGAACTTGGTCATGGGGGGGTTTAAAAAAATGTGTTTTGCCAGTTTAGTATTACATGTTTTTAAAGTAAAGTGTAGTGTCCGACCGAATATTCGGTTTCGGTTTCGGTTTCGGCCCAAATAAGTGGTTTCGGTTTCGGTTTCAGTTTCGGCCAAAAAATGGCCGAATAGCCGAAACCGAAACTTTCTAGAATATTTTTTACATTTTATTGTGTAGCAGATATATAATGAAAGGAGGAATAATTTAGATGCCACCAATGTAAATAAACTTCTTTTTTTAGCATATAATATTAAATTATTTAATTTTGAATATTAGCGAGTAAGGTACGAAAGGGTGATTTTTTCATGTTTACGTTTTTAAAAAATGAATAAATTGTTTTTTTTTTAATAAGTATTTATTTATTTATGCTATGTTTGTTTGTGTGTTCTCTATTTACTTAATGTAAAATTCGTTTGTTGAAAAAAGTGCTTGATATGGTGATTTTTATTTCAACAAGAAAGTTTCGGTTTCGGTTTCGGTTTCGGCCGAATATTAAAAAAAAACCGAATATTCGGTTTCGGTTTCGGCCCAAAAAAGTGGTTTCGGTCGGACACTAGTAAAGTGCACTTTCCAAATAGGGCATTTTGTTGTGGCTTATGTGACTTAATGCATTAAAAATTAAATTTGTTCCCTGATTTTTAGTAAAAATTTCATGAAATTTGGTGGACTGAAAGCGAAGTTATTGCATCTGAAGTGGAAGTATGTTTGTGTCATCGTACAAAAATTTGCATCGAAATGTGCATTGTTTTAAAAATGTTTAAACTTTAACCGAAGCATATTTGGCTATCGAAGGATGCCATCCCATCTATTGGCACTTGTTTTGACTATTTTTTTTACTAAAATCGAATTTTAACCATCAATCACTCCTCGTTTTCACATAATGTGGCACCGTGCGAATTTCACTTTTTCAAAGAATGCATTTGCCGATGAAAAAAGCGTTTTTAGAACGTAGAAACCATCCAAAAGGCTTGTACCGACATCCTGAAGGACATTCCGGTCGACGAACTAAACTACTCTTTAGACATGTTTTTAGAACATGCAAATCGCTGTATTAAGCCTAAACGTGACTATTAAAAAAACAAATTAGTTTCGGTAAAAAAAGGGTTTTGTTAATATTCGTTTAAATATTTAAAGACGAAAAGACCTTTTTGCTAATGTGGGAACGTACGATGCATAGTGATTGAAAATGTTGACAAATTATAGGCTATGGGGGGGGTTCTGACACCCTAAACCCCTCCCTTGGCTACGCCCCTGCTAGACGATTTTGTGTTTTACTGGGCAGACACAGGTTATGTAAGGTTAGACATGCGTACTTGCCACTCCCACTACGATAATAAAAATGGGCTGTATTCAGTGCCTTTCTGTAAAACTGTATGAATTTTAATTTATTCTGTGTTTAATTGAGAGGAAAAGGGCTTTACAACAACAACAACGGTTATATAAGGCCGAATAAATGTGAATCCATTGTTTATGTAGATAATTTATATAAGTTTCGATCAAAATAAAATCACGTTTTGATTTTTTGTTTTTATAATTTATATTTTCTATCAAGAAAATCAATGAGTTGTTCATAAAACTTAAAAAAACGAAACCAAAATTACATGCATTTTTACTCCTTTGCGTACCATTGTACGATATATCGTACAAAATTGAATGAGCTATAATTCTTAACTGAAATTATGTTTTTATATTTTTTTGTATTTTATTGCTAAAATGTTCAATGAGAGTCAATATTTTCAAGGAAAAATGTTTATCTCAAGAAATCTGAAAATTGACCGGAAAGGGTTAATAATTACTTTTTCACTGCTGAAATTTCAACTTTAACTCTCGTCGCATTTGATTAAAAAAATGGACATTTTAAAAAATCAGAAAAATCAGAACGAAATCCAACATTGAACGAGCTGGAATTGTATGCTCACATGTACATCTCCCAGACGGCAAAAGACGTTCCCAACAACACAACCTGAAATCCCACATAGCGCACAGAATTCTCCATTGATGGTCCAAAGAAGTACTCGAAAAATGTTCGCCCCGATTTCAATCGCACTTTTGAGCTGAAATTTCATTGCAATAAATAGCTCGGCGATTTCCAGCTAAACGAAGCATCGCTCTCGCATCGCTTTTGCCGCGATCAGGATATGTGTGAATGTCAAACTGTGCGCCGGACGGCGAGGAATGCGCCCAGATGCTCACAAATATTCAGCTGCGATTTTCATTTGCGCCAGCAGCTCCTGCTCTGTCTGCCTGCCCGCCTTTTTGTTGTTGTTGCGATGGCTTTTCTCTTATTGCCGCCTATGTTTTCGGTGGCATTTGCAGCGTTTCTCTGCGTACGCTGCGTGGCTGCTGCGCATCGCACTGCATCTGGGAGTGTGGCCGCCGTTGCGACTTGAGTTCATTTGGAGTTCAGGTACTGAAGCGGCAGCCCGGAGCCAGCAGCCGCAGAGCGAGTGCCCGCTGCCAGAGTTCTTGCGTTCAGCAGCGGCCAGCCGCATCGGCGCGATTCGCTGGCCAACTGCAGCAACAATTTTCGGTCAGGCTAAAATTGAATTCGTGACTGTAATCGACTCCAAGTTCAATAAATAAATTTCATATTTGAATCTGCGCCGCTGCGCGTTGCAATTGCAGTCGCCGCGGCTGCATGCAACAAGCGCGCCAAAGACGGCATTTTGCGTTCGCATTGCTGTTTGTTTCTGCGATTGTGATTGCAATTTTGTGGCGCGTTGTCGTTGGCCTTGTTGTTGCTGGTGCTGTCGTTGTCGTTGTTGTTGCTGTTGTTGTTCCTTTGGCGCTATCTTGTATCTCATTTGTCCGTAATGCATTCGACGCTGCCGCAGCCTCAATGAGTGCAATTCAATTTCTAATCCGCTCGCCGTTCGGCTACTACAGCAACAACAACAATTGCTGATTTCAGTCTGTGATTTTTCTACTTGCAATTCCGTCCCCTCGTGCACTCGCTCGGCGAACTGGCAAAAAATATCATCATTAAATTAAGCAAAACCGCAAGTTTATTACGGCATCAATAACGTCCGCCGCCGCCGCCCGGCTTTCCCTCTCCGGGTTCGTGCCCATGCGCCGACTATTTTCGCAAATAAATTTTGCGGTTTCTTTCACTGCGATCGCATGTTTGCGGCTCATTTTTTAATTTCAATTGGCGGTTTCTGCTGTCTTGTTGCATTTCTTCGGCGTCCCATTGTGTTGGCCAAAAGCGCGAGTCATTTTTCTAGGACTCCGCCGGCCGGAGCAGAAGGAAAAGCGCAAAAACGAAAAGGAAGACACAATTGAATTGAGTTATTCACAGCGTCACGGCATAATAAAAAGGCAGCAGCCACTTGCCTGGAATTATTATCATCATCTGCGGCACTGCAGTCCCCATCATTCCCATCATTGTCCATATTTGTCCGCTTTGCCGCTCTGTCAATTGCGGCCAAACTATTTTAATCAGGCACAGTCAATTAAGCTGAAATTATTTCGTGATTGTGCAGCACGGACGGCGGCTTGCGGTCGCCGTGGCGCTTCGGAGCCGCACCAAATTTGAGATCAGCTTTTGCTGCACATTTAACATGGAAAAGGTGCATATATAAAAATATGAATTATGTAAAAGTATAGATTATGTACTACGAAAAGCATATACGACATTTAGGCGTATAAGTATACAGGGTATCCTATTTATTCTCAGAGATTTTCCATTCATTGCTAAGAGGTCTACTCGCGAAAGGAAATATTTCGTTATGCTCTTTATTGAGCCTTCACGGCTATCCGTTTGTTCATTCTTTCAACAGTAAGCCAATCCAACAACAACACTCAACCAGCTGCAATTATAATTTTGCTTGAAGTATGGGAAGAAGTTGAAATATGTAGGCTGCTTTTTATGTACGTTTACGTTTTGAAAAGTTGAAAAGTTTGTCATTTTTTACCATAAACGTGCTTAAAACATTTTGATGTTCAAGCGCTATTTGTGTTGTTTACACTGACTTGAAAAATTCATCTCGGTCAAAAAATGGATTTAACGTGAACATTTTCGAGCAATGATTTTTTACGATTTCCGAAGTGAATTATCTCAACAACAGTGCTTCGATCGCCTTCATTCGGCATTTGGTGATGAAGCATCAACCCTCAAGACATTTTATAACTGGTTTAACGAATTCAAGCGTGGTCGCCGCTCGCTCCAGGACGAATTTCGTGAAGGTCGTCCAAAATCGGTCATTGTGCCAGAAAACATCGATGCTGTGCGTGAACTGATAATGAAAGATCGTCATGTGACATACCGTGAGATAAAGGTATCCTTGGGTATTAGTTCCACGGCCGTGCATTCGATATTGCATGAACATTTAGCTGTCAGAAAGATTTGTTCTCGTTGGATCCCGCATAATTTGGCAATCGCTCAAAAAAAGGCTCGTGTAGATTGGTGCAAAGAAATTATGGAAAAATTCGATCGCGGTACTTCGAAAGACGTGTATAAGATCGTGACAGGTGACGCATCATGGATATATGCGGATGAGCCCGAAACAAAAGAGTAATCGACCGTGTGGGTCTTCCACGAGCCAAATCCAACAAAAGTTGTACGGGCACGCAGCACATCGAAGCAAATGGTCGCCTGTTTCTTCGGCAAGACTGGTCATGTGGCTACTGTGCCGTTAGAGGAACGTAGAACGGTCAATTCTGAGTGGTACACAACAATTTGTTTGACAGAAATGTTCAATGAAATACGGAAAAACAACCGCCGACGCAGAATCATTCTTCACCATGACAATGCAAGCTCTCACACATCGGCTCAAACAACCGCCAATTTTATCGACCAAAGCCATACAGCCCTAACCTGGCACCCAATGACTTCTTTCTATTCCCGCACATAAAAAAAAAATTGCGTGGTCAACGATTTTTATCACCACAAGATGCTGCTGAAGCATTCAAAAACCATGTTTTGGAGGTGTCTCAATCGGAGTGGAAAAAAAGCTTCGACAATTGGTTTGAGCGCAAGCAAAAGTGTATAAATCTTCAAGGAGAATCCTTTGAATAAAACCATTTTTGATTAAAACAAAATGCATTTTCATCCTTTTTGAAAAAATATAAAAGGCAACCCTCGTATCAACCGAAAATTATTGAAAGCTTTAAGGCGAATGTTGACAAAACAAAATGGCAAACATGTTCAAGAAAAATTAGAACCGAATGCACCGACTTCAATTTTATCAAACCAAAATGTAGTCGATTACTCGATTTTTACTTCTTTCCATGCCGTGCCACAAGAATTGTTGCACTAAAATAACCGCCCATTAATAATAACAACGACCCATAAACGTACACACGTCCTTACATACGAATTTATTTGTATGACATTTATGAGATAAGCTCGAGATTGAGTGAATTTTATCGCACCTGGATTGATAACAATAAATCAAACAGCGCGAAAAGTGCAAACGTGAGTGCAGCCAGCACACGAAACTTCTAATGGCCAACGAAACCCACAAACACGACCCGAACCTTGAAAACTGACTGCGTGCTGCTTGGATTCGTTACCAGCCAGAATTTGGCTAACTGTCAGCGGAATAAAAGCGGCAAGACAGACCGAAAATGCAATGCAAATTTCTGCCTTTCGGAGCAGGCCGGAGCAGCTGCCGAAAAATGCGGGGAGAACGGGGGTTGAAAGCACCTGCCAATCCCAAAGTGTCAACGTTCTAAAACCATAAACCGACGCAAACTGCACTTGAATTTATTGCAGCGTGCGTTCGGCCGCTTGTCCGGCTAACATTGAGTGGCGGGTGCCGGTGCCGGTGTCGGCGTGTTTGTCACTTTAGTTATTTGTTGGCCTGTTTATCTGTTTGCGCAGCGGTAATAAAATAATCGAATCGAGTTTGAGTTGAATGTCTGCGGCGACCGGCAACGGCGCATTCCCGGCGCGTCGATTCTGATTTACTGCGTCGAGTGGCAGTAGGCGAGGATGGCTGTGCGCTGGTGCGTCGGTGTGCAATATCACTTAACTAGACAAATAAAATATTAAAAAGCCATTAGCCGGAAATTATCTTTATTAATTCGATAAATGCGCGCGTCTAGGCTCGCCGCCCATTCGATACGATAGATGAACGATTTATGATATTGTCGACTGCAAGACGGCAATAAATTTGTGCTTGAATTTGGTGCAGACCTCGCACAAGGTAGCAGGAGAAAAAACCGTCTTGACAGCGCCATGTTAATGCAAAATGTTACTCCTCGAGTTCAAAAATTAATCCCTTTTCTTGGAGCTTCCAGCCCATTGCGCCTCGACTACGTGCGTGGCATGTGAAATGCTTGCGTCAAATTGTGCTCATTCCGAGGGGCGCGCACACGTCACGCCTAATTAGCCCTCGAGAGGCAAATGAATCCGCAATCATGCTCAATCAAGATTCTCCAAATCCGAATGTAGCACTGAAGACGCCAGTCTGCGCTGCGCACCCACCAACAGCTCGACAGCACCGCTGCCCACACCACTCGCCACTGTTTGCGAAATATTGTCTTACATGTGACAATCGACAATCGGCAGCCTAATAATATTTTTACGATTTGTAATTCTGCACGCCATACGCAAGGGTTGTCGCTTTTCACAGCATAACGCAGAGGGCTGCGCACCCCAACAGCGCCAGGCAGTTCGCCCCCAATGAAAGGCGGCAGCACACCGCGCGCAGCTCCAACTCCACCCACCGTGTGTGGGAATTTGCTTTGATGAATTTCCCAGCCGCGGCGTTTGGCCGCCACATGCTGTGGTTTCGTGTTTCTGCTTTATTTGATTTCCTTTCATTTTTACGATTTCGTCGAGTTTTTAGGTTTACTATTTATCGCTTTTTCCGGCGCACTTGCAATTTTTTTTTATTGTGCAGTGTTTTCTGCTGCGCCTCGTTGTTCTTTATTTGTGTTTTTATGCCAATAACGGTAAATTTATTTTTATGCTTGGCATTGTTATGCAATATTGGGTATTCGGATGCTGTTTGCACATCAGATCCTTTCAACGCACGGCTTGTGACAATTTAAACTTACGGGATTGCGGGGCTTTCTTAATCAGCACAGGGTTGAAAGACCTTTGAAAGATTCTCAAAATTCTAAAGGAGAACAAATTTTTAGCTTAATCTTCTGCCTGTCCCTTGCTCAAAATTGCGTTCGCTGTACTTTGGGGTCAACCAAACGGTTATATAATTTACTGACAAAACATGAAGAAATGTAACATATACATCAGAAAAGAAAAGGGGAAAGCCCCGAAAAGTGTTTTTCTCGATTTGTTATTGGGTTGTAACACGATGAACACTAAATAACACAAGTAGACGTGCGCACAAAACCGCTCAACCGTTTTTTTAATGCCGCCTGGGGTCAAATAGGGACAGGCAGAAGGTTAAATGACGCAAATTGACGCCCATAAAAGGGCGTCTAAGAACAATTGTTGAAAATAAGATTCTACCAGGGTTGATAAGTAAGATCAGGGGTTAATAAGTTTAGTTGAAACACAGCTGGAGCCGGAGTCCATTCATTTACAATCACGCCCGGACAATAGAGCTGTACAACTATCGACAGTACTATCGATAGTATCGATGGTTTTATTTTAACGCCACTTTTTTAGCACTATCGATACTACCGGTTTTTTATGAAGTGACGTCAATGCCTCCAGAATATTCTATGCTGGCAGTGCTGCCATGGATATACCGCTGTGGTATTCAAATATGTGGGTAGGAGAAGATGGATCTGGCAGTACCCAAATTTCAAATTCAAAAATAAATACATAAAAATACTTTAAAAAAAAACAGCCGTAGACTTTGCTTACTTTGCTTTATTAAAGCCGCATCGTTGACACCGCGAATTCTAATAAGTGAAGCATAATTGATTGTGAAAAAATAATTTTAAAATCGTATTTCGGTCGTATCGTATTTTTTTTAGTATTTTTCTATCGATAGTTTTACAGCTCTACCGAACAATATGGTTGGCGGCTGGAAGCTCGATACACAATCCATATATATTTTTTCCATGACTTCGCAATCTGATTTATATTGGTGCTATATTGGTAAACAGAAAATATTAATCAATTCGCGCAAAGAAAACAATCCACACCGGTTGAGCGTCTTAATGCCTCCTTTGGTAATAACGATTTTTTTGAAGGAAGTGTAGCGCATTTCCAAGCTTCATCGACCCAATACGATTTTCCACTCACTCGCTTGCAGGTATAACAGCTGATTCTAAACGTCAACACATGTCATCGAGCCCAACAAACACCTCTGAAAAGTTGACAGTTCTGAGACAACTGTTTTGACCTTCTCCACTTTGCTGTAATAAACAAAAAGCGTCGCGCAGAAGTAACAAAGGAAATGGCAAACAACATCGACAAGGTGCGCATCATTGTGGTGGGCGATTCAGGTAGGCATCGTTTGATGTAATAACAACAAAGTGGCCACGGTAAAGCAGTTGCGTCCGCTCTCCGCGCTAGGTGTCGGCAAGACCTGTCTCACTCATCTGATAGCACACAACGAGTCGCTGACGCACCCCGGTTGGACGGTGGGCTGCAACATAGAGGTGAAGCTGCACGAGTTCAAGGAGGGGACGCCCAAGCAGCAGCCCTACTTCATCGAGCTCTTCGACATTGGCGGCTCGCTGAGCCACAAGAACACGCGAAACGTCTTCTACACACCCACACACGGCATCGTTCTGGTTCACGATCTGACGAACCGAAAGAGCCACGAGAATTTGCGCGAGTGGCTCTACGAGATAATGAACAAAGACGGCAAGGATACGTACAAACCGAACAACACAGGCAGTGCAGCGCACGGCGACGCCAGCAGCTTTGACCCGGAGCAGTTTATGGGCGCCACACAGATACCAATACTGGTGTTGGGCACCAAGCTGGACCTACTCGACGAGAAGCGTCAACCCAAGACTGTGCAGAAGACCGGCGGAATAGGTAAAATTAGTTAAGCGCACCAACAGGCCGGCGTTGGCCACAACAGCGAGGTAATAAAATTTCTTTCTCGCGCATAGCAGCCGAACAGTGCGGCGCCGAAGAAATTTGGCTAAACTGTCGCAATGCGCGAAGTCTGGCGGCAGGCACCTCCGATGCAGTGAAGCTGTCGAGGTTCTTCGACCGGGTCATTGAGAAGAAGCTGCGAACGCGTGATACCTCCGGCGTGTTCCACGACAGACGTAAGTACACAACGCCGTCACCGTACATAAGTCCCGAGTCGTCGCTGCTGATGGATTCACCGCTGCCCGTCGAAAAAATGAGCACGCCCAAGCTGCAGCCCACGGGAAATGTGCTGATGCAGAGTAGTGGACTGCAATAAAATGAACTAAAGTATACGAACCAGAATAGTTTTATTTCATTCTTGATAGTAACTCGACGAGCTTCGGAGAAACAGAAAATGCAAAGACGTAAAAGCCACTTAGCCGGGTGGCCACTGCATCTGGCGACCGCCCAGAAAGTGTAAATGCAAGTGGTACACGGATTGTGCACCATGCTTTCCATCATTGATGACCACACGGTAACCCTTCTCCAAACCCAGATCCTTGGCCACTTTGCTGCCGACGAGCATCAGGTGTCCCAGAAGACCGACGTCCTCTTCGCCGGCCAGTGAAAGCTGCGCAATGGTTTTGCGTGGAATCACCAAAAAGTGGGTGGGTGCTTGCGGATTAACATCGTGGAACGCCACACACTGTAAATCGAAGTGTAACAAGCGCTCATTGTTATGTTATAGCACTCACCTTTTCGTCCTCGTAGATGAATTTGCAAGGAATCTCTTTGCGTAAAATCTTTCCGAAAATGGTGTCTTCAGCCGGCGCTGCTGACTGCGCCTTCTCCACTTCGCTAGCCATTCCAGCAACACGTGTTGGCAACGACCTCAAACTGCAGTTGATTACGTATAAATAAGTCCTCCGCAATACTTCGCGAAACTTCACTGCTAATCTGCAATTATTTTTCGATGCTATAACTCACCAATTTGACCGAAAAATGGCCCGGCTATGGGAAATTAAGAAACTCATATGGCAAATCTCCTTCCAGAAGGGTCAAATATTAGGCAAAATGAGTCCAGAGATGTTCAACATGAAAATATAAACCAATTATTGGTGTCAGCTGTTGCTGGCAACGAACAAAAGATAAGGCAACAAAAGATATTTGTTCAAGCAGAGACTTTTATAAGGGGCTATAGAAGGTACTAAACCAAAGTATATACCTTGGGTACTACCTACCAGATTTTTTTGAACTCTGTCAAATCCTAGTTTCCACAAGTTCATCCTATACACATTTATCTACACATTTGGTTACATCGAAATTAATAGTACTCCTTTGCAATATAATAAAAGTTGAACTTTACACAAATATCTGTGAACTCAGTTTCTAAATTGTCTGATGCAAAATTCAGGACCGCTGCTCGCCTCTATCGAAAGTTATCGATAACTCTGCTATCGCTAATTGCGCCGTCCGTTTCTCGCTCATTTGTTTGTATACAGAAATTTGGCAGCCAAGGGAAGTACTAAGCAAAATTCTGCGCTGATTTATATAAAAATAATAGATAAATTGACTATCAGCAATTGCGCCGTTTCTTCGAAAAGACCGTAAGTAAAGAAGCACAACGTTATCAACAACGCACTTTGGCCAATCATGGAATTAGACTGGCAGAACAAGTTTCACCAAATCAAGGACCGCGGCCTGTATCTGCTGCAGTCGGAGAAATGGTCAGATTGCCATTTTCTGGTGGGCACACCGCCCAACCAGCGCTTATTAGCCGGACACCAGCTAGTGCTGGCTATGGCGTCGCCCGTGTTCGAGCGCATGTTTTACGGCAATTTGCCGGACAAGAGTGACCCCATTCCCATACCCGACGTCCAACCGGACGCCTTTTATGCCATGCTGGAGTACATCTACTCGGACCGCATCAACATTAGCTCATTCGACAAGGCATGCGAACTGTGTTACGTGGCGAAGAAGTACATGTTGCCGCATGTGGTAGAGCAGTGCACGCACTTCCTTTGGGCGGATCTCAGTCCGAAGAATGCCTGCCGTGCCTACGAATTTGCGAAGTTGTTCGATGAGCCGCGTCTAATGCAAAGCAGCATGGGCGTGAGTAGCGTAAACGAATTGCAAAATGCATCCACCAAACTTATACTTGTCCTGTCCATATCCAGATTATTGCCGCCAACACGCGCGAAGTACTTGCTGATCCCAGTTTTAACGACATTGAAGTGTCTACACTGATGGCTATACTTGACCAGGACCGGCTTAACATCGACTCGGAACTAGATCTTTTCAACGCATTGCTCAAGTATGCCACCGAGCGCGGTCTCTTCAGCGAGGACGAAGCGAATACAGTGCCGCAGCCCAGTGTGGATTTGCACAACGATGTGCCCGTCGATGTGGAAGCCATGCACGATCACGGCGACGTGGAGGAAATAAAGATGGAGCCTGATGTGGCCGCCATGATGCACAATCATGAAGAAGAGGACTTTACTTCGCATCTCGTTGATGACGTGGTCGTTGTAGACAGTGATGCGTCCGGCCCGGAAGGCGACGGCGACCGGGAGCGTTCTGCATCGCCCAGCAGTTCGATGGCAAGCAACATGAACAACAGCATGGACGCACAGCGCGTGGTCATGGACGAGGTGATGCTGCGTCAAGCCATAAAGAAGATACGTTTCCTAACGCTGACTCCGCAGCAATTCGCCGAAGGGCCAGCGCGCTCGAAACTACTGCAGCAACACGAAGCGCTTGCAATTCTTATCAAGATCTCGAGTCCAGCCATAAATGACTGCCCTATGCCAGAAGGTTTCTGTAGTTCGCGTTGCAGTCGTGTCTACTATGAGCCACGCAGTCAGCGGGAATTATCCTCATATCGGCACTCAGCGCTATCGAAAAACCCGTCGACGTCGCGCTTTACGCCCTTCGACGATGTGATTGTGCATGAAGTGATGGTGCCGAATTGCGGCAGCGACACCAACCTGGCCACCAACGACACGCGGCGCTCCTACTGCGTGCGCACCATGAATCAGCAGTTCGACTACCGAAACACTAGCGTCACCGACTGCGGACTGACGTTTCAAGTGGACACTAATATATGGATTACAGGTAAATTGAACGGCTTTCGTGACGGTTAATACTGACTGAGGTACTTTTTGACCACAGGCGTTCAAGTGCCTACACAGGTGCTATGCGGCGAATTGATGAACTCGGCCGGTTTCTCCGAACGCTACACGGAGATACTGTACGCTCACATACAGGACATGCAGGGCTCACGGCTCACCTACACGCACTGCACGTCTCGCGTGCGCTATGACTCGCTTTTGGAGATCACCTTCGATCGTCCCGTCTACATCTACCGCAACCAGATCTACAAGGTGTTCGTGGTGTTCAACAAGGTGGGCTGGTATCCGATGTACAGCTGCGTGCCCGATGTCGTCTGCAATCGTGTCAAGTTCATGTTCAACGTAGGCAATCCGAGCGAATCGGTGCGCGACGGCCTCATTCGTGCTATCGTGTTCTCCTCGCCGCAGGAGCTTTCGCGCAACGACTTTGAATAGAAGTAATGTAAAGGCGACGTGGCGAGGGACGAACGTGCAAATGCAAAACGCAGCAAATGGGAAGTGGCACAAGACGAACCACTTAATTGTCTAAGCGAAATCGAATCGATCATTGATACCCTGTGTGTCTTCTTTCTTCCGTGTTTATTTTCGAATATATTTCCTTGCAATTCTTATTACGAGCTGTGATAAGCAACAGCTGAATTATTGCGGATTTTTTTTACTACAATATTTTGACCATTGTATTCCCAGAATGACTACGCTGGCAAGTAAATGAGAATTTGCGGCCGCGTAAAATTAGCATAAACCTTTCGAACAATAAATAATACAATTAACTTTATTGCGATTTCTTTTACACAAGCCAATACGAATACAGTGGTGAAGGAAGATTATTGTTGTAGTACGAGTAGTGTGCGGAACGAATATATTTACAAAGTGCTTGAGCGCTCGGCACAGAAAATCCAGGCAGTAAGAAGGTAAAAACCAAAGGATGTAATTTTTTAACAATTTTATGCAGTGAAGTGTGTGTAGTTGTTGAACAAAGGGACCATAGATTTGTGGGCGATTATTTGCCGAAGCCGCCGCACTTGGCGGATGCGTATTCCGGGTCCTCACACGTCAGAGTGTTCTCATCGAACACCTTATCCTCGCCGCAAGTGATCAAACGAGGATATCCTTCGACGCAAGTGATCAGGCGATGACAATCGCCCTGTACGGCAAAGCGTGGGAAGGGCCAGAAGCGAGCAGCAGGTGAGCCGGAATCCACCTTGGTGGGACACTTGAAGCCCACAACAGCTGGAAAGTAGCGAGAGGGGTTTTATTTGGTTGATTTCATAATATTTGTAAAGCTTCTTGCTTGCTCACCCTCAGGGTTGCAGGAGTCCAACATCTGATCGGGCCAGTTGCAGCCGTGTATGCGATCATCGTAAGCCAAGCCAGCGTCACACTCCTGCTCGTGCGGCTCGCCATAGGCGCACTTGATGTACGTGGTGGAGCATTCCTTCGCCACTGGGTAGATACCGAATTGATATTCGCAGCCAGGAGTGGAAATCGGGGTTGCTGTTGAGAGCAATTAAAGATTGAAAGACTGCCTTGACCGCTTCACTTTACAACGGCGCGTAGCGTATACTTACGATCAAACTGCCGACCCTTGCAGTCCACCGCCCAATTGTAGTTGCAGTGGTTGTGCACCGCACCTTTCCCGTCGAACAACAAACCGTTCTCGCACGTCTCCAGTGTCAGAGTCCCATTGGTGCAGAGGAAGAACTGATCGCAGTGCTCGGTGTGCGCGTAGGCCTGTTCGCCGATCTTCTCCGGGCACTGGGCGTTGTCAACGGGCACACAGTTGGCTGCAAGCGAAAACGCAAAATCAAAATGTTAGGAGTTGTGTGTATAAATGAGACATTTCCAATTTAGTTGTCCTTAAAGCATTACATGTGCCTGTGAGGTGTCTACTTATTTTCTCTTTCCGTGTGTTATCATTTTTGGCGTTGTTGTAATTAGTAATTTTGCTTTCAGCCAACATTTTACTCTTCCTCAATTTCGAAACAGTTTACGGAAATGTCGCAGCAGAAATTGCATGACAGCAGTCGAAATGGCTTCCTACATTCGCCAAAGCGACAAAGGCAACGCCGTCGAAAGCGGCGATGTGAAGCGCATCTTCGGCGCGGCACGTCTTCAACTCGACGGTTAAACAAAATGCGCAGACAAACCAACACACAAGCACCGCTCGTGTAACCAGCCACGTTTGCGCCAATGCCACAAAACGCTGCGACGCTCACGGCTCATGGTTTTAGCGGCACGAAAAATGCCGTTAAGTGGCCAATAAAAGCTCAACAAATTTTGAGCGCTGCTAAAGAACCGCCGACAAATCGCTTCAACGCAACAACAAAGCATATTAACGCCCAGACAGTGCAAACGCCACTCGGAAACAGTTCAATGCGTCAACAGCTGTTGCGTGTGTTGCATTTGTTGCATTTAGTTACGTTGTTGGTGTTATCTTCGTTTCCTCGCAGACAAGTCGACAATTGGGCGCGCTTGCATTTTCCTTACTAAACTTGAACAGTTTGTTAATGGCGACGAGTCATCGCAATCAAACAGTTAAACAGTTAAAAACAAAAACAACAAGCTGCTGCTGCAGCAAACAGCAGGCCGACCAACAGGTTTATCGTAGCGCAACTTATATGTAAATAGTCGCCGCTTCTTCTGCGGCGTTCCCGGTTGGCGCCGTCGAAACGGGATTGCTGCTCATGACTGCACCAACAACACAGCACGGCGCAGCGCAGCCAGCGGCCACAGGCCCCTATGATGTAACAGCGTGGAATGTTGTCGATGGTGGCTAAGGTGACAACGTGTAAAAGTAGCTGCACACAGCCGGACTCTGGCGCAAGTTTTTGTGTGCGTGTAGGTGATTTATTGCATTTGGAGGCAATTTTATGTAGTAACCGTAATTAATGAAAAGGTGGTGCCGGTGTCAAAGGCTACAATCGAAATTAGCCATCATGACAAAGCTCAACGCTTTTTAGCGCCACATACCTACGCCAATTTGCAATGTAAATCATGAGAAATATCGCAACGCCTGATTGTGCAACGTATTGCACGGATGAATGTGTACATCTGCGCCATATTTACTTCATAATTCTGATTAAATCTTCGCTTTGGAATGCGCCTCAGTGCATTTTGTATTCATTCAATTTTTTTTTTGAGTTCAATTTTATTGTGATGCATTCAATTCAACTTTGTTGATTCGCGCATAAATATGGCAGTATTTAATTTAATTACCAAAGTTGCCGATAACCGCTCGTTTCGTTTCCCACAACAGCGGCAAGCCAAATTTAATTGCCAACAAGTTGTTGGCACTCGCGCAATTTCCTCAATAATCATTGCAGTTTGTTCGGCTTTTACTTTTGCTTTTGCGCCGTGAGTCATAAGCAACGCGCAAGAAAATCAATACATAGGTACACGAAATATAATTTCCATACAGACAATTTTACGGTCTTTGCCTGCTTAACTCATTTCGTACTGTATGCATGTACTTTTGTATATTAACATATATATTTACTTGGGCCAGACCACGTGCGCAGCTGTATTTAGCAAATATTTACTAGGTTAACACGCCTTTTATAGCCACAGTGCTCGTTTGGCGTTCTTGCAGACTCGCCAACCGTGAAAGAAAAAAATTCATTTTCATTACGTTTCTATTTGTGGCGAGTTACACTTGAGAGACTGGCAGAATGCAATGCGTAATGAGCGCAAGCGGCTGCAATAATGATCCAACAACTTGAAGAATGAATTTAACTTCAAACTCTTGGTTCACGACCCATTAGCATCTATCAAAAACCTTCTTTGCTGAAACTGACAGCAGTTGGTTGAGGATGGAATCCCTCAAAAGTAGTAAATCATTCTGGCCCGAATACAAAAGAAATAAGTTCACAGAAGTTAAAGAAAAAGTGGGTGCCGTGAATTTCTTTGATTTTATCGCAAAGGAAAGAGACGACGATGAGCGTACCCAACGCTCCCCGACAATGAATAGAGAGCGAACTGCAAACTGTATTCGCTTGTCACCTTCATTAGCCTCCTTGCCTGGTCTCCAGAATAAAAACGTGCTCGAGCTTTGTTCGTGCAACCAATCATTAACAAACTTTAAATTGAATAGCAATTTTGGCGTTTAAGAAAAGCAGTTATACTCAAATTAGGACACTGTCGTGTCGTCAACTACGAGAACTGAGTACGGATTTCTCGATAATCCTACTTTGCTGTTAATTATTGTCTTCAGTGGCGTTGACTAGTGGATCCAAATAGTTCCCCATCAGTCGGATCCAAGCAAATGCTTTTCTATTCCACTTCAACAGCTGACAATTAAACTCGCCAACACTGAACGCTGATAGAATGTTATTTTTTAATGGAACTTCTACTGTACATAGACTTTACTAAAACATAGACTTTACTAAATGATTTAATAAGTGGTTTTCAACTGGTACGAAAGCGAAAACTTCGAACATTCAGCCAACAGCATCATAACTTGTAACCCGTAAGCTGAATATTGCAAACAAATACGCCAAATAGCTAAACACTACCATATCAAGGCGCGACATATCGCATATCAAACAACTCTGCAAGGCATTTTGTAAGCCACGTGAAATCAGACACTTGAAATCCACGAGTCAAGACCTTCCAGCAAACACCATTCGACGTCACGCACAAGTCGCACACAAACACAATCAGCACACACACTCTGACGAGTTGTCGCCGCACCGATGCCAGCCCTGTCAGTTAACAACAGTTAAGCCGAGCTTTGGGTGGGTGTAATAAAGCGTTAACGGTTAGCGCACAAATTCGATCGCTGCTAGCCAAACGCTAATTAAATTCAAGCGACGACAACAACGTCTCAACTGACCAATTAAAATCGCACCAACTGGATCTGATTTTGGAAGATAATAAAAAGTAAAACATAATAAAAAACAAAATCAGCCAAAAAGTGGCAAACACGATTTTTATCAGACGTCAGAACAATAGCAGCAACAACAAAGTGGAAAAATTGTAAAGCAAACAAGATCAGCGAACGATCAGCTCGCCCAAACGAACTGGTACAGGCTTTGACTTGATTTGAAAGCAAAAGTCAAAAGCTAAGCTCGAACGCGGGCTCAATCGCCGAGCAGGTTTCTTGGCTCGACTCGACTCGACTCGCCTTGGCTTGGCGTGCCGCGTCCGCTCCGCGCAAAAGATCTTTGCATGAAGGCGCGGTCGAGCCGCGGAGCGACTGCCCGACTATCTGTCTGTCTGCCTGTTTTTTTGCCCGCCTGCCTAATGGCATGAAATGCGGCAAAGGCACACATTATCGAATGTTCCATTTTGATTGATATAACAGCAGCAATAGCAACAACAACATAGTACGCTTGAAATGTTGAATAGGTTTTCTGCTGTATTTTTTTTTTGCAGTTTATGCAATTCGAAATTTGAAAGTAGGCGAATACCTCACCGAAATTGAGAGCATTTGGTAACGCGAGCTGTGTGCACACGAGCTGCACTGCTGCACTGAATGCATTGCCAAATTGCGGGAGGAACAGGGGCCCAGTGGCGCAAAAACTCTGAACAAATGTGCCAAACTGAATTCAAGCAGAACTGAATTCGAGTGAAGCTAAATCGAATGGAAAGCGTTTCTGGTAGATGGATCGTCGAATGAAACGCTTGCCGTGGTGGCAGGGCTTGAAAGTATTTGACGGCAAATAAATTTAGAACCAAACACGATCATGTTATTGAGTGGCTTTGGCAATAAATATAGCTAACTAAATGTAGCTAACAATTTGTGTGCCTGTTTCAATGCAAATTTTGTGTCCATGGAATTGAAAAGTAACTGAATTTTCTTGTTGGATCAGCCCATTTACTCTCAGTATCTTTTTCCCAGCACCCACTTGACCCCAATAGCATAGACACCATACATCTCGGCATTTGGCCGCTTCTTTACCCACTTACCGTAGGTCGCCAGCGTCACCACGACTAGGAAAATATTGCACTGCCACTTTTGCATTTTGATTGCAGATTACTTTCGAATGTCTTTATGTCCTTTCGAGGCGCCGCACTAATCAGAACTAACAGCGTCCACACGAACACAACAATCGCGACTAGGCAGAGACAGAGGCACGTCTCGACACTTCCGTTCAAAGGCAGACACAGAGGTTATAACAGTTATGCGTTCCGATCTGAACTAAAATAAAGTTTTTCCAAACAAACTTTACAAAGCTTGCGCACTGTCGCGACTGTGCAAGAAACGTTAAAACCCCAACTAAACCAACGCAAAACACAATAAAAAAATAATAATAAAACATCAGCAACTGCTCGGAAACCACAGAAACGTGATTTGTGTTTATTATATTTGCCTAGCTGGCTGTCGAGCTCGGCTCCAGCGCCAACATGTTTGATTGAAAGTGAAACCGAACTTTGCCAGTTGCGGCCCGTTGCATGCAGCCCCGACGATAGTGAAAGCTTTTTTGCTGCCAGTTATGACCGAAGCTTGCGCGCTCGACTGGGCTTGGCTGCGCAGGCGCCCAGCCGAACTTTGCCGCCCGTACCGCCAGTCGAGCAAAGCGTGTTAGTTAGTGGCGGCCGCAACAGAAGAGCGTTTGACTTTTTTAGGTTGCATAGGCACTTAAATTTGTGCTGCTGCTGCCGGCATTGTTGCTGATCTTATTTTTGCTTTTGTAATAATATTAGTATTGTTATTGGTGGTTGGGGCTGCACGAGTTGGCCGCGGGCGCCGCTCGTTGTGGCCATTGCAAAATGTTGCGTGTGTACAACCCAGTTTCGGCGGCGATTGCTGCTGCTACAGCTCGTCTGGCCATTTGCCGTTTTTATCAAACTTTTTGATTGCAGATTTTTTTCTGCGCGATGAAAGGAAATGCACAACAGAAAAGGTTTCGAATTTTGATCACATTACATAACACAAACAATATGCGGCACGTTGAGATTTGTGAATGGGTTTCGTCGTGTACAGTGAACGCGAAAAGAAACGTCCATGAAAGTGAAATGTTGTTAAAATTTGCTCTTTGTAGTTATAAGGTACTGATGCGAGTTATGTGGGTTCTTAATGTTAAGACATGAACATTGTAAATTGGAAGAAAAAGAAATAACTTAATTAATTTGTAGAATTTTTGGTTAGTAAGTTCGGTTACATACGATTCGTCAGAGTTTCATGATTTTCATTTTAAAATCAGAACGAATGACGATTTTCGCCCTTTCGAATAGTACTAACTACAATTAACGGTAAAATGAAATATATCCTTTAAATAAAAAAAATACAAATAGGAACGCTAGCAGCTGAGACTGTTGGCTTTAAAATGAAAGCCAAGCAATTGTACAACACAGCAAGTTTAAGTGAAATTTTATTTTGTGCTACATTAAAATTTGTCTACATTTGATATATTTTGCCATCATAGGTGTTGCATATAGAGAAGTGCCGATGAGAGGAGACTACACGCAGTGCAGTTTCAACGATTTTATTAGTGCCTCGTTCAGTAGTATAACGGTTCTCAAAGCCAACGCCAAAACCAACATCGCCCAGTGAAATAGGGAGCCTTACCACTCTCCACTATCTACTGTCCTCTAAAGCAATTTCCAATTTTTCCGCGAGCAAGAGCGGCCTCACACCTCCATATTCAACATTAGCGCGTACAGACTGTAGGCGTTGTTTATTGTCTACAATCAGAGACACGATTTTCTACGTCAGCCTGCATTCAACGACAAGCAGCCACCTACCTGCGTAAAGACACGCAAACCAATGTCGAAAAAGTTGCCCGCACGCACCACAACCGGACGCTGCAAGTACTCCATGTAGACGAAGATCTGCCGCTGTGTGGCCATCGGCAAATCAACCCAGTCGCACTTGTAGACGGCGTTCATCACACCTGCCGCGCTCTCTGTCAGGTCGTCGCCGAAGGTGCAGGGAATGTAGATTTGCAGCGCCATGACGACGGTGTAGCAGAGGAACTTGAAGAACAGCGACGGGTCGGTCAGGAAATTCACCTATGAAGTGGAGACCATTCATTAGCATTAGAAAAGCATATTCGAAGATTGCGCGACACGCACCGCCTGCATTCGGTAAACGGTGAAGCAGAGAACGAGGGCGCTGATCAGTATTTGCACCGCGACGGGCCAAGATATCAAACGCTCCGAGGCTGCAGTCGACCTGTGAAGCGGCGAAAAAGTCATTGCATACTTTCGGGCTGCTTTCGCGGTTGTCGAAAATGTCACTCATACGAGCCGTTGGCGCGCGCTGGTACTCACCGCGCTATGAAAGTGTGGAATTCGAATAGCTCGCTGAGCTTCGCACTCACGTCCTCGGTGCCCTCTGTCACGCTGGCCAAACGATGGCACAGCAGTTTGTAGTAAACCGACAGCTGAAAGAGCAAGTAGGCCTGCAGCAGGTCCATCGCGCAGTTGCTGGCCGCCGTCACCACCATGCCGCCCAGCACGTAGAAGTACGCATAGTAAAAGTTGTCGCCGTCGTGGTAGTCGAATGGCAGCCACGTCGGATAGGGCAGCGAGCGCTCATAAAAGGCCATTGAGAAAGCGAGCGATAGCTCGACCGCCGAGGCGCCAATCAGGTAGTTGCGCAGACGTGCGAATCCGGCGTGAGCACGCGCCACCAGGCACAGCTCGTGGCTGTCGCGCGGCGTGGCCTCAGCACTGCGCTCGAAGAGGGCCAGCAACTCGACGGCCACGCGCGACTGGGCCATAATGTTGACGGCTTTGGCCAGGAGCGCCGTCTCGGTGAGCGACATGTACAGCGCATCGGATAACGCGTCCAAGTCCTTGACCAGGCCAACATTGATGTACATGCACAGGATGAAGAGAAAGGTGAAGACGCAGTGCAGCGTCCAGCCGTACAGATGGTAGTACTTGTTCCAGGGCTTGTGTGCAAAGTCCCACATGCCCAGCACTTTCATTTTCCAAATAAGCAGCCGCGCGGACTGAATGTTGTCGAAGTGCAGAATGACCGAGGGCGGCATCTTCCAGCTGCAGCGAGACCTGACTCCTGATGACATTTCGCCCACAAAGCAGCGGTTTTATATGGAAGGTGATGTGAGAAGACCAGTCAGCAGGTGTCAAGTGGATAATGGCTCGTCGTGGTAATCGATTTATAATAACACCTTGCGGCTTCGGGAGTGGCGCGGAGTGTGCGAGTGATTATGGAAATTGAAATTGTGTGCAGCGCTGGGTCTTAAAAAGTGTTTCAATTTTTCTTGCCACACTTCAACAATTAAAACACAAATGCTTAGAATAGATTTAAAATTTTATTGAACTCGAAAGGCGAACAAACGAGGTTGCACACAAGGCACTGATAAACATTTAATAGTAAATGAAAGATGTTTATAGAAAAATATGCAGTCGACGTTTTAAGAAGAATTATTTCGATGCAATGTTTAACAATGTTTCTTTAAAACAGGACAAATGAGATATCAAGATAATGATATACATATATATATATATGTATATATTCACTGTCTCGGACGTCGATACGCAGGTGAAAACTTGAAAGCAAAAAGAAAAAACATTGCGTAGCCAAGTCAAGTTCGAGTCAAACGAAGGAATAGAGAGCTGAAGGAAGCAATGTTTACAATAAATCAGATATGTTGCTTGCCTTGAGCCGGTCAACTATTATTGCATATTGAATTCTAATAGTTTCCCACATAAATGTAAGTGATTCGAATATGGCAACAACGTATGGAAAATATAAATATTTTGGAGAATTACAAAGCAAAGAATTGCATGCTTTCGCTATGAAATTTTTTGTTTTTACACTCTGAACTGCAGCTTACTTAGTTAATGAAACTGAAACATTAGTCCAGAAGGGAAACAATAAGATTAACAATAAGCAGCGGAAGTCTTAAGTTTTGCATTATTAAGAACAAGATTCTAAAAGCAGAGAGAATAAATGCAGAATTTTTTTGTAGCACTGCAAGTTTAAGTTTCAAAACCAGTAATAGAAGCAGGAAAGTGAATCAAAGAGATTATGTAATTTTTTTAAAAGCTGTTTGAGTGGTTGTAGGCGTAATTTATAGGTAAGCACTAAGAACTGAGTCAAAAAAAAATATTAAAGAATCATAATAATTATATAATAATTATTTATGCATTAGTGTGGAAACAGTGAACCGGGAGAAATAAGTTTGCATTCCTACTCAGCTGATAGCACAAATGATGGTTAAACTCTCTGAGAGATTTTCATGGTTGTCAGAACTTGTATGTTTGTAAAAAAGATTTTGTTCAAAGATTTGTTAAAAGAAAGTAAGCTGTTTAAATGGGTATAAATAGTGAGCAGGCAGACAAATATTTGAGGTCGAAAGGTGTTATGATTACAATGAAAATGTGTGTAAGAGTTATAACACAAAGGCTTTGATTTAACAAATTATTAAATTATGATCTATATAAAGAAATCAAAGTTAAGCTGAAAATATTTTCAGATCCGTATCTACACAAGTAGAGTTTGTTTTATAGAAGGGAAAACATTGACTACTGAGGTTTGGGCCAAAACTTAAGAATAGAATACAAAGTATGAAAATTTGCATTAAGGAAGTCATTCAAAGGATATAGCTATATATTTTGTATTTTTACGGATATCTCATCTCACCGACTTGTTAGTGATGAGTTTAATGTCCAATCATTCAAATGCAATTATAAGAAGAAAGAATATGGAATGGAGAAATATAGGCAAATGTAAAATCTTAATCAGAAGTTGTTTGAAATACCAAAGTGGCCCAAATGAGATAAAGTGCGCCATTGTCTCAACTTTAACCCATTGGGATTTTATTTACTGGTGCCATGCTAAGACCATAACAGCTTACGCCACAAGAAATACGCCAAGTTGTAACTCAATTGTGCAAAAGGAAGCACGTATACGAGATAAAAGTACACGTGAACACAGAGACCAGTAGAAAAGATGGAAACCGTGTAAGGAATGGACGCGTTTCGGCAGGCATTTGCGTTAGAAAGTAACCTGGATGGATAGAGGGTATGGGGGAAGAAGAAAAAGACGTTTTAGTTATGTGTGTTGGTTTTGGTGTTGTTATAAACTAAGTGATTTAATGTTTAGTTTTTAAATATTTACAACAAAAAATGCTCACAGACTTTACACATACAAGAAATAATAAACTGCACTCCACGGCCAGCACGAGAACGCGGCATCACATGAATTTAGTGTGATTGAACATTACAAGCAATCAGTCAAAGTCAGCCGTGGCAGATGTAAGGTAGTTGCGGTGGACGACGCAAAGAGCAAACAGTGAATGTGGCTTTTCAGCGAAGTCGGACAGCGCCAGAAAATGAACGCAGAGCAGCGCACAACGACAACTGCTCTGGAGCATCGGCTTTGCGCTGACATTACTCGCTACAGGAAGTAAACTAATTTATGTATTTATGAGTATGTGTGGCTACGCTCCGCGGCGAAACTCAATTCGCAGCGCTGGTGGAGCGTTAGACTGCCATCGGTGCTGATGCAGTCAGCGGCGCTGGTGTTTACTGCTTCTTGTCGTCGGCATCTTTGTACCAGTCCTCGCAGCCGGGCACGTTCTCGGGCGCATCGCACATCTCCGTCTCCTCGTTGTACACCTCGCCCAGCTGGCACGAGAGATCGCGCGGATCTTCGCCGTTCAAGCAGACATGGAACTTCTGGCAGTCGGTGGCGTCGGGGAACTTGGGATGGCTGACCACCTGGCCGCGCTCGTCCATCTTTGAGCGGTCGTTGGGGCACGTGAAGCCGGTGGCTGTTTTCTCTATTGAAAGAAGTTGCAGTGTGAGTGGTTGGCGGGTGAGGGTGGGACAGCATGAAACTCACTCTGCAGTGTCTCGCAGCCCTCGCGCTTGGCTGTGTCCGGCCACACGCAAGTGCCGCTGTACTCGTCAAAGTGCAGGCCAACGGTGCACTTCATTTCCAAGGCATCGCCGTCGATGCAGTTGTAGAAGAGATTGCAGACGGACGCGTCGGGATGGGCGAAGAAGCCGTTTTTACGCGGGCAGAACTTGTTCGATTTGGGCTCCTCTAAAATAGATAATACCAACGCAAACATGTTTTTTTTACCAAATTTTTCTCTTGTCCCTTGCAGCGAGTAGCTCGCGCAACGTTCGAACTTGCAATGATTATTGAAACACGACTTACGCAATTCGCTGCGGTCGCCGCAGTCAACATTGAAGGGTTGATCGCACTTGTTGACATGGCGATTCAGCGGGTCGAATACCAGGCCGTCGGCGCAGAGCTTCTCCTTCGCCTTGCCGTCGTCGCACACATAGTACTTGTCGCACTGCACCTCATCTGGATATTGGCCGTCCGGTTTGGGGCATGTGAAGTCGCCTGCAACAGAGTTGAAGAGAAAAACGCAAATTAATTCAGTTTGGTGCAAATTGCTGCATAAATTGAGCGCATTGTGTCTGACTGCCGGTCGGACGATAAAATCCCTCACTACCAGCGCGAAAAAAGGTTTCACTGCAATTTGTTGCAACGCTAACATTTCCGCATTCCGAACGCGAATACGGAATCGTTGAGTAGTGGTTAACCCAGACCAACAGTGGAATGAATCGATGTGAGCGCACTGGTAAAACGAACTTTACACTTGCGCCGCAAGTCGGCCCAGGCGTTGAGAATTCACGTAGACGCCGTTGCAGCGGAGCGATGTCAACACATACCACGCGCACTGCAGTTGTTAGTGCATTATGCAACATTAAACAATTGATCGAACTTTTAAAAACCCTGGTGCAGCAACAGAATATATAAAAGCAAGCAAAGCCGTCGGCATGCGAGACATTGGTGTTAATACCAGCAAAAACCGGCTGGCATTAAGTCAAAACCACACTGAGCCAACTCAGCCAAGGCGGCGGAGTCAGTCAGTCAGTCAGTGAGTCGCTCGCTGTCAGTCGGCGCAAGACTGGTTTCCGCATCGTCTTATCCTCAATATCTGCCGACTACTGCAAGCTAGCAGTTAGCAGCCAACAGCCACCAGCCAGCCACCACTGTGCACCCAGCCGGTTTGACTGGCATGCCGCGTGTACGTGCAGTGGCTTGAACTGCGGCATTTGGCATCTGGTCTTAGCTGTGTTGATTTCAGGCAATTGGTGTGCAAGTCTGCGTGGTGAGTGTAAGCTGCTAAGTGTAAGCGTAAATATTTGCAATTGGCGCTGCTGAAGCACGTTCGAAGGCCCGGCATTTGTACTATTTTTGCCACAAATATTTGCTGATCTGGTAATTGCATTCAAATTTATACTGCGAAATCAACAACTTAGAAAACATTTAGCTCAACTCGCAAAATCGTATCGCACAACTGAACATTTTGCCACCTACGTAGTCACTTGTTTCTCAGCGACAAATACTTGAACAAATACCCACAACCCATTTCCCATAATTATTTATATCCATAATTCATAATACCCACTTCATTGTGGCCACAATTAACCAAGCATACACCAGCTGCCAGTCAACCAGCAGCGCCCTTAACACGTTTCACTTTCCTTTGGTTGGAGACTGCGAGCAGCACTCGAACGTCGCGACAATGGGCACAATGTCAGCTGCCTGATTTGCATATCCACATTTTATAATTCAAGTTCATATTTTTGCCAAATAGAATTGAAGAGCGAAAAAAATATAAATTAATATAAAATATGCTAATTTCGCTACTAGTTCGTGCGTTTAACGCTCATTTCGTGGAATTGGTGGCATCGCTCGGCGGATCGCGCCAAATTGACGTTAATTTCACTAATAAGAAGCTATATTGGCAGCGTTCGAGCTAATGAATGTCATTAGCTTGTTTGGGGTTTGATGTAAATTCAACTCGTATACACAACAACTAATAAATATGTCAGCTATTCGAAACTCACCGCAGCTTGGCGGTAGATGCTACAATCAATACAAACTCTGCTCAAGACATTGGTTTTTTTCTCACCCCTACCTCATTTGACTTTATAAATTCCGAGTCTTTACTGGCACAGCACAAAATTGTAATAACTCGAATTACTAGTGACACATTTTTTTAACCTTTTTACAATTTAACTAGAATCAATGTACGAGTATGCAGTTCCGCATTATATTTCAAGCAAATACTTCTATGAAACTTTAATTTGAATTGCTGTCGGCTGCTCACATTTTAAGGGGTAAAAAATTTATAATACGTGGAGAGCACTCACTTTCCGCTGCCACACACAGCGCAGCAACCGCAATAATGGCGCACAAAAATCCTCGCTTCATTTTTGAAATATCCTGCTGCTGAAGTCTATCCTTGAAATATGGCACTTGTCAGCAGTGAAAGCCAGTATCACGCTTAACACGCTCGAATAAACTGAATTGGCCGGTTAGTTGGAGTTCAAGCCGCTCGATCGACTCTTCTGTGTGCTGGTTACACTTAAACTACCACGACTTCGTGTGCGCGGCGCACTTTTGAAGACTTGTGCGCCAGCAACCGCACACCACATGGCCGCATTTGTGCGTATGTGTATGCGGCTCGTTGCTTGTTGTTGTTGCAGAGCCATTGCTAAAAAGTCGTTTAAAGCAAGTTGCAGGAAAACAAAGAGAAGAAGCAGCAAATGGCCAACAGCCAAGGAACGAGCAACCGGGCGCTGCAGACAAGTCAAGCTGAGCCGAATGCAAATGCTAAGCGAGCCAACAACAAACCGACACTTATAAATACAAACAATTAGCTATAAAAACCACAACGCACTCGCGCATGCTGTCACCTTCGGCCGACAATTTCGCCAGCAAGCCGTTGCCACGTTTTATTTTGTGCAAGTCTCCTTGCCCCTCTGCAAAGCCCACGCCCCCGCCCAAACCAGCCAGTCAGTCAGTCGCTTGTGCGTTTTTTCTCTCGGACACACCTGCGGCATAACAATTAGCGCAATGGGAGCCAAGCAAAAGACAGTCGTAAATAAAACTGCATTTATTTAATTTTAAATCACAGTTCTGCGTTCTTCAGTTGAGCTCGCGGCGTCTTCAACGTTCCAAACTGCTTCAGCGTTAACGTGTCGTCGTGTTAAACGGCCGCACCTGCGGCGGCCGGTTTTTGCCGCTGCTCGCGTCCTCAACTGTGCAATACATATCCGAACTAATCACCGCAACATTTTCTCCCCTCCCATTCCTCTGCAGTTCAACGCTTCGATCGACTATGGAAATTATTTTCTTCGGTTGGCAAAGCGTTTTCGCTCAAGTTTGACCGATTTTCGCAATTAAAATTTGCATCTGTTGGTGGTTGCTCCGCTTCGACTGGGTCCGATTCATTAATCTCGTGTACCACTTCATGCCAAATGCGATCATGGGTAATGGGGCAATTCGCTGACACTCGCTGGCTGCCGTCACTGTGCGAAGTCAAGTCGGGATAGTAAAAGTAGACGAGGTAATTCACTGTGTTTCGTGCAGACGGTGGCGGTAAAAGCGCGTTGTGTTTTGAGTTGAAACTCAGCTGAAAGGCGTGGCCCACATAACGAGAGTGGCGATAGTTGCGCCAGCATGATTTCTGTCGTTCATTTACAGTTGTTCGCATAGTCAGTTAAGTGAACTTAACATTAACTTCGTAACACATAAATTCACATGTTATATGTATATATAATCTAGTTGAGGCAGCGTTCTCCAAGTCCGTAAAGAAATCGATCGTTGTCAGCATTGAGTTTGATCTTGTTTCCTGCAAATGGTCTTCAGTTTATATATTTGATCGCATTTCATGTGACATTTTCAGCGCAGCATATACCATGAAGCGTACGTACTGTACTCTTCTCCTGCAAACGTCGGCTCCCACTCTAAAGCTGTCATCTTGGATATGCATCGTCCACGCTTTTCAACGTCGCTCCGCCGAGTGTGTTTCCATAAATTGTCGTTTGTTGCAACGAACCAGCTGTCCTTGGTGCCGAAACCGGCATTTTTTAGTGTGCGAGTATTCAAAAAGACAAATCAACAGCAATAATCGAACTAGTTGAAGATGATAACACTTTTACATATTTACATACAATTAGCGAGAGCAGTCGGGCACAAGCGACCCGATTAAATGCTGAATTAATCTTCAGTTCGAAGCAACGAGTTCATAGCAATATTTCTAGTGAATAGTCAAATATTTGAGCCAAGATTCTAGAAATTGTTTGTGGACATGCACAGACGCTGCCGAAATGTAAACCAACACGTCGAGTGGGTACGGCCAGCCCAATAAATTAACAGCAAATACAAATTCTTCACAACTATGTACATACATATGTACATACATGTGTGGGAAACTTGATTGACAAACATTTCAAATATTTCCAATGCTATTCGTCGACTTTTTTGAGGTCCACACAGCTTTCTTAATACCCCAGGGTGGGACAATCTTTTTGTTAGCAACTTTATTACCGATAACCCAGCACGTGTTCACGAACGAGTGTGAGAGTGAAATCAGTAATTTCGCTATAATTTCATTTTAATAAGAAACATTTCGTTCATTGAATTATATAACAAGTATTTATAACTTATAAATGTGAAGCGCACGTAAAAAAGCAATCGGTGCTTGTGCTTAATGGATTCTGATTTGATTATCTGCTTTCTTCCTGTTATTTATGATTTTCTTAATGAAGTGTGTGTCGACATATTAGAAGATGGAGCAATCGGGTAAGTATCTAAGTTAGAACGATGAGAATTTTTTAAGACTTCAAAACATTTTCTTACATCTGTGACAATTCCAATAAAAATCAACTCATAATCTTAATTCTTGATTATATCGGATATCAATTAAGGCGCTCAAAATGCCAACATAGTGCAGCAGGTGTAAGACAATGTAATGCAATTTTCAGGTATGAAAATATTACTCAAATATTTCCTAGGAACGAGCATTCGTAGCTTACGATACATCGGGCATCCAAGGCAACGCACGCAAGGCAAAGGCCTGTCCAAGGCGATACTGCTGGGAGCAGAGAGGGTATCACATTTGCATTTGATTCTTTGCATTTGATTCAATTTCATTGTTGCGCTGCTGCACGACCACACCAGCATGTTAATTTTTTCAAGCCAATCGCGATACGTTGTTGTTACCAATGAAGCCAGAACTAATTTCTGACCGACCAAATTGAAGTTCATCCAACTTTCTTTCGCACGTTGCTTTACGTTGCTCATTCAGATGCACACAATGTCAATCACGTAATCATACAATAGCTGGCATAGAAAATACGTTACAAAATTATGTATGTACATATGTACAATTTCGTATTAAGTGCGCAATGCAGTGTTTACTTGCATAACACGTCTGCTCAAAGTGCTTTTAAAAATTTCTTCTTCAGTGCACAAAGAAAAACGGAAGGCCTCAATTTCATTTACTTCATTTATATTAGCGAGCAGTAGGAAAAACATTTTTAAACATTAAGTTAAGCTTGCGTAGAATTAAGCCTCAGCAGTAGGCTCGCCCTCAGTTGGCTGTGCTTCTTCCCCAGTCGGTTGTGGTTCGCCCTCAGTCGGCTGTGCTTCGTCCTCAGTGGGCTGTGGCCTGTGCTCAGTCGTCTGTTGCTTACCTTCATCCAGCTGTGACTGACCCTCAACAGGCGCACCTTCCACTTCAGCCGCTTGTGCTGCTTCCGCACCAGGCTCACCCACATCTTCAGCTGGTTGCGCTGGTCGCACCTCGTCCTCCATTGCAGGTTCATCTGGCAGACCCCAAATCTCTAGAGGCCACGGGATCTCAGTCGCCACTGCCTGTTTAGGCATAGCACTGTCCAATAGCTGTTCGGATACCTCTGCACTTAATGTAGAATCAACAGCCGACGCTAGAAAATGTACTCTAGCCTCGTCTTCGTGCTCCCACCAATCAACGTAAGCGAGCACAAAGCTGTCGTAGCCCCATTCACATTCGTCCAACACGTCCTCTTCCTTGGCGCACTCATACCAGAACTGTCGCTCCGTATTGCCGCCCACCGCCTTGTTCAGCAGCAAGCGGCGGTGCACGCCGCGATCCAAAAAGCTAATGTAGTTGAGTGTGTCGAACATATCGAAGTTGTTCACCGTTTCGTTGGCCTCCGACTCAATGTCATCATAAGTCTCCGCCGTTTCCATCAGCTCGCGCACCGACGACAGTATCATGTCGATACGCTGCAAGTCCGGTTTCTCGGCCGGCAGCAAGCGGGAGCGCACCTCGGCCACCTCCTCGCCCACGTGCTGCAGTATTCTTGCCAATGACGCCCTCTTGGCAGCCTCGTAGGCCAAGTGCTCCTTCTCCAGCTGTGTTTCGCGCTCCAGTTTCTCCTCATTTACCCGTTTGCGCGTCATCAATATGCCCAGCAGCCGATTCAGATTCAGCTGGTCCCACTGATGTTTCATGCGCTCCGTGTAGGACATGAACTTCGTTTCGTCTCTGCGGAAAATTACACAAACGAATTCTTCAAAGGACTGTTAACATTGCTGTGGTGTGCATATGTTCCCCAACTTTTTCTCGTCCGCCTCCTGCTTGATCTTGCGTGCAGCAATTAACAAATTCTCCTTCTCGATGCGCTCCATCTCCTTCCGCGCCGCAACCTCGGCCTCGCGCTTGTCTTCGATGAACTCGCGGTTGTTTTCAAAGTACTTATGCTCCCATTCCTGTATGGATTTCTTTCGGGTCTCTTCTTTGTAGAAGTAATCTCTGACGCGCTGTAATTGACAAAACACGCATTCGATTCGTACAGGGCATTAAACTCGCGCTTTACGGAGAGCGTAATATCCGAAACTTTAGTCTCACCATCACTTCGTTCGCCTCGGACACATAAAAGCTGTGCGGCAGTTTAACCATCCGAAAGCTGCTGTTGTAGTCGCCAATGCCAAGCAGCTTCTCGGGTTCGTTTGGACGATGCTCCGAAATAGCGGTGACAATACCTCCACCCAAAATGTCATCGTAGCAAGCATCATCGTCTCGAGCTGCAAGCAAACAATCCGTCTCGCCCGGATTAATTCCAGTACTTCAGAAAATGTGAAATGGGAATGACAAATTACCGAGGATATCCCACGCCTCCATGTTGCCGTCAATGCGCGTCAAGAACAGAACTCCGGGCCGTGATTCACTCCAGGCGACTGCCGTCAAGTCGGCGGCGCACTTGCGCCAGAATATTGGCGAATAGTTGTAGTCCTCCTTCCACACCGCAAACACTTTTCGGCCAATCGACACGAACACCGCCGGATAGAAGGGGTTCTTCTTCATTGCAATGACCGGCCCGTCGTGCACGCGAGCGAAGTTTATCGCCGAAGTCACCAGCTCGCGCCCGTTTGCATCCGCGTACATACCCAGCCAATTGAGGCGCCCTACGCGTCCGTAGAAAGACGACGTAATGACGGACTGGCGCATTTCCTCTGGGTCGATAGATATCAGCTTCGTGCGAGCGTTCATCGGGTTTCTACTCTGCTGCGGGTTCTCCAAAACCTGGCACGAGAAGACAGAGGTGTCGCCGACAATGGCCGTAATCGGCTCATTGAAGGCCACTGTAAACACTGGTTTCAGGACTTTGCCCTTGTAGCTCGACTCGCTTTGCGTGAGGGCTTTCGGTTGGTCGCGCCGCGACGATGACGCTTGTTTCTTTTCGGCCATAGAGTCCAAGTCCCAGAAGTTGATTGTACCGTCCACAGCGCAAGTGGCGAAGAACTTATGGTGCGCCTTTTTGTCAGGGTTGTTATACACCTTCCCGAAGGAATTCACGTAGAAGTGGCGGCCCAACCAATAAATGCCCGTAATAGCCGCCTTCTGCGACACATCCAATTCGGTGGTCGCAACAGGCGGCACCACTGAATCCTCATCCGTCTGTATCGTCCATTTGAAGAAATCGTTTATCAAGAGCCGATATTTCGCCTGCGCCGCTGTTAACACCTCCTCATAGTCCAATTTTTCGGCACGGCCCTGCAGATCCCATAGTACCAGTTGGCCGTTTTTGCAGCCACCAAAGAGAAGGTTCGAGTTGTGCGGACAAAACGACAGAGTTACAACCTCCTGCGCCGATTGGAATTCCAGTTTGTAATTTAAATTGTCCGCAAAGCTCCACATAAGGATAGGGTTGGGTTGCAACACAGCGCGTTGGACATGGTCAACTTGGTAAGACACTGCAAAAATCCAAGCAATAAAAGACTGCGTCAACGAATTTGGCAAATTAATTCACAATTCGTAAAATTTCAATAGCACTGTCCGAATTTCAACGGAAATATCACAATTTGCGCCACAACCAGTTCTGGATGCGCTTTTGAATCAAGTTACGAAACTGTGTCGGCAAGTCGGGTCTACTCGAAGCCACGTTAACTGTGCGGTCATCTAGTACTATTGCTTGTTTTGTTTACCCGATTCGATTGTAGCGGGCGTAGTAAATGTGTACGAGGTGATTATCAGCCCCGATAAGCTCGGATACCAGTCAATGCCGCAGACGTAACGCTCATAGCTTTTCGTTATGTTTGCGAAGCAAAGCGTCTCCTCCAGATATGGTGTGGTATAATGTTCAATGGCCGAGTCACTGATGTGTTTATAATCGTTCCTGTTGCAACGGGAAAACAGAAAATGAAGTCGTATGAGTGCACCTGATCGGTTTAGCTTCAGAATGGCTCATCACAAGGTTTGATCGCGATATCTGGATAACTTCCAGAGTCCCCGAGATAGACCACAAATTCAAAATGTTGCAAAGTGAAGCACGTAATAATTTTTATTCCCCATACTTTACCGGTACATATCAATTATATTGAAATCCAGCATATCTAACAAGCGTTTTACGTTCTCCGACAATTCTGGTGGTGGTTTCGGTTCTTTGGGCTCCTCCGGTGTCTTGGCGCCTTTGGCATGCGCCTCCTGGGCAGCTTCATCCTCCGATGACTCGTCCAGCTCCTCTTTGGAGCGTTTAGTGTACATATGGCAGACAAAAATGCGGTCATTTCAAACCAACAAGAAAACTGCTCTCGATGTAAAAACGTTACCTTCCTCGTTAATCTCGTACAAGTACTGCGACCAGGCATTTGTCGGAAACGTGGGATTGGTTTGCTGTTCCACATTTTTCGTGATCGGCGTCACCTGGAGGCCCAGGGTTAAGCGCTTGCGCATTATGCTCTCGTACTTGACCGATTCGTTAGGCAGCAATTCCACGTACCCGTCACGCACATCACTCGTTGTGCGGAACTTGAAAGTTTTGTCCGCGGGAATGGCCAGCGGGTACACGCTCTGTATTTCTATCTCTAGAGGATCGATGACGGCCCGTTCAATGGTGAGATTAACTTCGTTCTCGCTGCCCAGCGACACCCATCGCCGTGGTTTTTTTATCAGCCGCTTGTTCATCATCCACCGTTCGTATGCTTCAATGTTACGTATGATAGCCAACGCCACCTTCGCCTCGTCCGGATCAACGAAGATTATGAACGGATCTCCCTCGGGTACGTCGTCCTGATTCTGCGTCAATAGTGGCGCATAGCCGACAAGCACGTGGTTCTCGGGGTTGAAGCCGACCAGAGCCGCCGTAACCACATCGCCGCCCTCGATCTCGTCGAGAGGACCCATCAGGTTTTTGTACTTAATTTGCTTCCACGGGAACTCTTGGCTGACGTTAAGGCCCACAACTAAGTCCAGACGCCGCTGTGTGTTTTCCCTGCAAAACCGAGAGTTTGTTGTCTTTTTTTTGTGATACAAACGCGCATATGTTAGCTGAGTACTTGATCATCAGTTGTTGGCACGAAAGCATGCCGAAAAGCGCCTTCCACGAGTCCGCCACATTGTAATGAGAGGAAGGATCATCTTCAGCGTCAGAGCCAGGTTCGATCCATTCCTTGATCTTTGCCGCTCTGGCACTGCACAGCAACCAGCAAACAACATAAACGTAGTGCAAGTAACCAGTTCGCATTCACTTACGGCGTTGCTTCTGTGTGCTCTTGCTCTAGCCCCACCTCGACCACTTCTTCAGGATGGTCCTTGCCGGCTCCTTTTGCTCCCTTTCCACCCTTTGCGCCCTTTCCGCCTTTCGCGCCCTTTCCGCCCTTTCCACCCTTTCCACCCTTCTCAGCCTTTACACCCTTCTCAGCCTTTTCACCCTTCTCAGCCTTTTCACCCTTAGGTTTCTTTTTTGAACTCATCTCGACGGGTTCATGTAGCCGGTAATTAAACTGGGACGACAAAGATTATGTCAATATGTCACAAATATTTATATTTGAAAGTCAATAGAAGAAACAATTAAAACAAAACTCGAAGCTTTGCTCGGAGAGTAACAGTTGTGTTTTTCTTTTAAGTTGCATTTCCATGTCAACGGCACTGTGCGGGTGTTTCCGGCACAAGCGGAACAAAACTCTCGAACTGCACTACCGACTGTGAAACAATCTGAATTGAGAACAGTCTTGCCAGACCCAAATCCTCTGCCTGCGGCGTAAATCTGAATGCGATTTATCGTAACTGGGAACTAGCAGATTGACTTTTCCGAGCTGGCAGTACCAACAACGCAAGTGAGTAATTTGCTGACGAAGAAATTTAGACAAATTTTTACAGGGCGGAGAAAATGTTGATCTAAACATAAATCCTTCTGCAAATTTTTATAAAGTTTGCCGAAAAAGGACAAAAAAAGGTGTGCATCATATAATGAACATTAGGAAATTCGGGGATTTCAATAACTTGTATTGGAAAACAAAGTTTCTTGATTCACTAATGGGCCAGCAATGTCAACGATTTTATCGATTTTCGGTGCATTGTAGTCCGACGGTGCTCCACAAACATGCCGTAGTAAAAGCGAAAGATTATTGTGAGCGTATTTGATTGCGGTGCATAAAAGTGTGAAAATAAATATAAATGTTGGCTGTCTGAAAGATTTTTGTTATGGCTCACATTCGACATGACATCATCGTCTCGTCATTGGCCAATTGCCCATATGTGTAGTTGCGTCTCCTCATCCCCCTCCGCGTCTCTAATTCAGTTTCCATTCAACCACTGTATTGCAGAACTCGCAACACTAGTCTCTGGCAGCAGGCTGTAATCACCGATTACAATAGAACTTTCCTCGAAACGCTTCTAACTAAAAAAAGTCTCCTGCACACACACCCAACAACAATGGATCGTAAAGCGGAACTGGAGCGCAAAAAGGCCAAGTTGGCAGCGTTGCGCGAGGAGAAGGATCGCCGTCGGCGAGAGAAGGAAATGAAAGATATGGAGGAGGCTGCGGGACGTCTGGGTGGAGGTGTGGGCATTGATAAGGATCAGCGCAAGTGCGTTCCTGCTGGCATCATTTTTGAGCAGAAATAAAAATGGTTCTTATTTGTTGCCCACTGAACAGGGACCTCGATGAAATGCTTTCGTCGTTGGGCGTTGCTCCTGTGTCGGAGGTGCTGTCGTCGTTGTCCTCGGTTAATTCGTTGACATCGGACAACTCGAATACACAAACACCCGACGCCAGTTTGCAAACGAACGTGAATGCTGCAAGGTATGTTTGTTGCACGTCCCCAATGAAAACACGACCAAAGTGGAATGCGGAGAAACATTGTACATTATGATAATTATTCCACTTTGCAGTGCTGGCAAGAAACAGCCCCTAAATTTGAGCATCTACAATGTCCAGGCCACCAATATTCCACCAAAGGAGACGCTCGTCTACTCGAAACAAACGCAAACCACCAGCACAGGTGGACATGAACGTGATGGTGGGTACCTTTGTTTACTGAAGTTGTTATTGTTGATGTTGTTAATTGCTTAGCGTTCCCGGTCCCGCGTACTTGTTGAGCCTTGTTCAAAACCGTCGTTTCCTGTTCTTTAGACAGCAAACATTAAGTTTAGATCAGTTCAGCAAAACAGTTCCCGGAGGACACTAAAACAAAGCAAATTTTCAATTTCTCGATGTTGACATTATTGAAAAATGTGTGTTAAAAATGGTTAATTTAGTAAAATATAAGTCCACAGTGGTCCATTAATGTCGTAGAATGGTACTTCGATTCCACCTTTCATCGATCAATTTCAAAATTATTTTTTGAATAGACAAAACTTGGTGTAAAAATTAGAGAAGGCTTTGTACAGCTGCATGTCTGTGTTTCATGCCCATTCTCATTGAGTACTTTGCCCCAATAGTCACATTGATTCAATAAGAGACCGATTCGCTTTTGGGAATCTGCAAGCACAGCTCTGCAACTTCTGATAAATAGTAAACGCCGTGCATGGTTTTTAATTGAGCTATAGACTAGCATGACCGCATTTGTTTTATACCCTAATTGTTTTTCAATTTGCAATTCCTCTACATACGCCACATTGAGAACAAGCTATTTGAAAAATTCGTCCACCCAAACATGAAGTACCCTGCTCACATTATTTATTTCTACCCGCGTTTCTCTTTGTACATATTTGTGTCTACCTGTATCAGCTAAGAGTTTGACGTTTGCCGCAGCGTTGCGACTATTTATCCTAAGCAGTATATAATGTGAAAGTCGTAGTGAAATAAAATAACAAATACAGTTCTTTCTTGCCACTCCTCACCTCTGTCAGGATACATGGAGGATTGGTGGAGACCACGCAAAGGTACTTTGGTGTTTTTAAGTTCCAGCAAATCAGGAAACCGAATAAATTATGATCGATAACGAACGTATTTTGTTATGGTTTCAGTTCTGTTTCCATTTAAATTAAAACTACAACGCACGCTTTAGCTATTGCACTATTTGTTTTAGTTTTTCAAATTTATAGTTTTATTGATTTGATAGCTATTTAATGCTCTTTGATTTCCTTCCACTACTCCATGCAATTCGTTTAATTTAATCGATTTTCCCTACCCTCTCCTCAAACAATCAAGCGCGAGCAAGCTTCCATATTTTTGCTTTCACACTTTCCGCCTTTCATAAACGAAAAGCAGAAAAGCAGACACTTTGAGGTCGAGGTTTAAGTTAAGTTGGTTTTTCGTTGTTTTTGGCTTAGAAATACATACTAATAAGACTTTTTCCTCCCTTTTCTTCCCGTTTTTGGTTTTAGCTCATGCGACGGATTACTATGGTGAGTCAATACTCGCATTGCAACTGGTCCATCTGTTGAAATGTGTGTATGTGTGTGCAGAGTGTGTGCGTGTTTTAGAGAAAATATACAGCAAAGTGGTAATTGCAGTGATTATGTGATTAGTTTTTGTAAAGTAACTGAGCGCCATATTTTCCTCTAGTCAATGTTTACTTTTAGTTCTTACTGTGAGTTGTTTTTTGTTTCGTTTTTTACTACTCTATACGCCAAGCTCTCGCGCCCTCGACGGAGGCGACCACTTTGGTGGCCCCGCTGCGGGTGTTCCATTTTTATTATTATTCTTCAACTGTAAAAATGATTCACCTTAATTTTTCTCCACCCATTTTATAATTTCAATTGGTAAGTCAGCAGCTGCAGCGACAACGTATTTTTAAGTTAGTATTTTTAGCCTAGAACGGATTGGATTTTTCAGTCTCTTGGTAGATTTGGACAAACAAGCAAGTTATGATTTTTCAGCAGCCTCGCCATTCTTAGCCTAATGTAGCGTACCTTTCGACAATTTTAAGTTTGCTTTAATTTTATTTGTAGACTTTTAAGCGTCGTCATCATTTTTCGATCGCATCTAAGCATTAAGCACTAAATTCTAAGCAAAAATCATTAATTGGCCGTCATGCGTACTTGACTCAGGTGTTCGCAATATATATTAAAAGTGTTGAGCGTGACCCAACCGCGCGATTCAATTGTTGCATGTTCATTATCCATATTCATTTTAAAGAAGTCTTAACTCTTTCACTACTGCCCTATTGGAAAGTTGAAACCCGATTCAAAATATTAAAAAAATTAGTGCGTTTAATAACGTTGCAGTTGACCCCGATGGCTGGCTGCAACAGACCGAAATGTCCAGCGCATGTGCGGTGGCCATGGGTAGTGGAAGAGTTAAATCATCACCAAACATTTTGTTTTTAACTTAGTGGGCGAACTTGTCGTTCTGTTTGCTTTAATTAATAACCTTTTGGTACTCCCACTTATCTCTTGTCTTTTTGTTTTATTTTTTCGCATATAAATTGGGGTCCTGCCAAGTTTTGTTTGAAACCAAAATTTATTTAACTAAAGTCTTATTTTCGAAAATATTATGAATTCAAAATTCAGCAGCAGCCAAAAACCATTTAAAAACAACCAAACAAATCTTCATTTATTTTCTATATTTTTCAAGACGAGTACAATCTTAATCCGGGTTTAGAGTGGGAGGATGAATTCACAGGTAGGTACTCTCTTTCGCTATCTAACAGTGACGGAATCGACATGAAGCAAAATAGGAACGTGAACATTCACTTTTGATATGCGAAACGCAAACAAAGAATTCTTTTGCCATTAAAACTACACAATTTCCCAACGCATTCTTTACTCCGGAAAATGATTAGCTCGAACATTTTTAACACGGCTAGCTACTCTACGACAGGTCTAAGCGAAAATTCAGATAACGTAGTCAGTAAGCGGATAATCCGAATCAACTCTGGCGCGCTAATGCTTTCGTAATGTTTTTTGTAAATGTCTCCACCTACACGCCTAACCGCCTGCTCCATCCGTAACTCGTGCATGTTGTCTCACTGCATCCCATGAACCAAATTAAGCCATCATAACCAAACCCATTTAACACTATGTAACTAAATTCAAGTACTTTCCAGCGTGCTGCGCAATTTTCCGAATGCGCCAACCGCAGCAGTAACTATAACTGAAAACGTGCTGCTGTCTTGGCAGAGCATTTGAAGGATTGCGGTCCACTTTAGTCTGCTTATTTTACGGTGACTTTGGCCTGTATACTACTAATTCATTCTGAAGCACTTCTTGAATAGCGCTAAAATTGCATTTGTATGCGTATTGCGTGCGCAGCTCCTTTCACTTGTTTAGTGTCGCTGAAATGTAAACTCTGACTTTCGTAGTAGTGCTGTGTGTTATTACTCGTAAAGAAAACAATGCATTCCAAGTGAAAAATCATCTCCACTTATGTCTATTTACTTTTGGAATGATTCACGAACAAAAGACTTGTGCAAGTTATGCTTCATGGCTCTGTCAGTAATAAAATTATTCAATAGATAATTGGATCGTCACGGCACTCAATAAGGTGCTGCACATAAGTTGTGGAAAACGTGTGTTAATATTTATTAGTCCATGAAAAACGCCGTAGCATTAATGGGAATTGTCCGAGACAGGACACGAATTTGTAGCACCATGCTAGCGTCATCGTCACGAAAGGCAGATCAACAAGTCATGCATAAACTATTCAAATAAGTGCTTTAAACTTTGCGCCAAGTCAAACAATTTCTTTCGCTACCGCTTCCCGCTAACAAGTCCCAGTACCTTCAGCATCTATTACCAGCATTCCGCCCTACCTAACCACTCGATTTTCCTACAGTCTAACCCAACGAACACTCACTCACCCACTATGCACACGACGCAAAACTGTTCGCCCCACTTTCGAATTGTACCATAAATACTTCTTTTGGCACACACCTCTTGGCGGCTTTAGGCGGCAGATTTCCGCGCATTCTGCATATTAAAAATTTCACATTTTATGTACTCGTGTTCATGTCGCTTAACACAGCGCAGTCCTCCGACTGGATTTTGCGTTTTATTTGTTAATTGTCGTTTTGCCAACGCTGTACTTTAACAACTTGAATGAATGTGTAACGAAAATCCGGGTCAGTCACGGTGCAAATTCATTGTTCCTTATTTTGTGTTCATTGGTCGGTGTTTGTGCCTTCACACAGTCACACAGTTACCCACGCGTGTGAAAATACTTTTGTTAGATAAGAACTCAAGCAACCACCCGCACACCAACATTTTCACACGCCGAAATGGACATGCTTCCTCTCCTGTCTTCCACCACGAACGATTCTTCTCCCGCACCTGAGCAGAGGTCAATTCATTTTTACTAATTTTAAGCAACTTATTTAATTTTAAATACATAAATATCTACATCTGTTCCATGCGGTAAGCGCCGGACATTATTGAAATTTTAAACTGGGTGGAGAAACGTGCAAATATGAAGTCAAAAGTTTATTTTTACTTTCGCCTATGTACGATATTGTATTTACGATATGCCCACATACCGTTCGCAACGAAGAAGTGTATCGAAAAATTGGCTTTATGTACATTAGACTTAGACTAAACTAAAATATTGTACTTGTAACTTAGAAAGTAAACCTATGGATCGTGTACAGAATTCATGCTCATCTAACACGTCTCAATGTTGCTTCGACCAAGTCTGCAAGCCAACTGCACGCCTTCGGCAGTGGTCGGGCCGTGGAATAGCGCACGCCGGCACCGAACTCGGAAGAGTGCTCAAAGCTAACCCTCCAGTCGTTCCGTTCACTACTAACCACGGCGCACAGTTCGTTGTAGTTGCCATGCAAAGTGCGCACAAGACCGCCGAAAGGTGGACCGCCACTGTTCAATAATTCACTCGCCCAGTCATCGAATAAGTCGCGAGCCGCGGAAGCAAAGTGTCTGGAAACACTGTATGTACATGTCGCTAACCACACGCACACTAATTCTGCCAGCTTGTTCTCATTGCAGATATCGATATTGATTTCTTGTTAATATTCTTAGTTGATTTTGTGTACATTTTATCCATACCAACTCACGAATCCTCACATTGCACGCCTAGCACGCCCATGTAACCCAACGCCCCATCAAGCGGCTCCAGCAACGCCCGCTCCCACGCATTCTTGCATTCTTAGAAACCGTGTAACATAAACTACTTGAAGTGACGAACTTTAAAAAAATATTCTGGCTCTGCGGCCATAATGTTCCACTTATCCCGCCCACTCCAACTAATCGCCGAATCAATCAACTGAGCGAAATTGTGCTGGTATTTTCAATTAGTTAATATGCAACCAGATCGATTGAAATGCCAACGCCAATGCAGGCTTCATAAATGAGACAACTACAAATTTAAATTTTCTATTAGTCAACTTCATGACTTGTTGAAGTAGCTATGAAGCAACTATTAGTGTGACGAATTTTCAAATGTACAAATTTCAGTTAGTAAATATTATTGTTTTAATCAAATCTTAAAATATCAGCACAACATTTCGAAAGTAAAGCCAAACAGCCGACAATGATGCTTATTTGTAGATTTCAAATGTACAAATTTGCCTTAGAACTACATCTAAACAACGGTTTAATTAACAATTGGCTACTTCAATTGCAATCGTCAGAACGCGCTGCAGAGGAACCATGCAGTTAACAGCTGACCCTACGGCACCAGCCCGCTTCCCTCATCATCACGCACTTGTATCACTCACACGTCTTAGCATAAGTGTTGTCAGGACTGTAGCTCGGCAAGCTAAGGTGCAAGAAAGCCAATTTTCGCCTCGAACGGCATACGATAATTGAAAGGCGACTTTCAAAGGCGCCGAAAGAAAAAACGAAACAAAACGAAACGAAAGAAAAGAAACAAAACAAATATCAAGCGTGCACATTGCAGATAGAGCAATAAGCCGAAAAGTAGAATTGTTCCTGTTCTGTCGATTGTCATGTTCCTCTAGCTGTGTTAGTTTTATACCTTAAACAGTGCTTGCATTTGATGCCCAAGGAGACGACGAAGAGAGTTCGTTGCCGCATTTGGACCACGGCTTCACATCAAAACTGCCGCCCGGCTATTTGACGCACGGCCTGCCGACGGTGAAGGATGTGGCGCCGGCCATTACACCCATGGAGCAGAAGAAGGAGCAGGAGGAGAAGAAAGAGAGTGAGTGTGGGGCCATGGGGAAGGAACAACTCAATGTGACTATTTGCTGAATTGCAGTTAAGGAGCTTTCCGAGGAGCAAAAACAAATGATCATTCTCTCTGAGGACTTCCAAAGGTTTGTATTGCGTGCTGGCCGCATCATAGAGCGCGCCATCTCCGAGAACGTCGACATATACACGGATTACATTGGCGCTGGCGACAGCGAGGAGGCCAACGACGAGAAGTCGCATGCACGACTGTCGCTGAATCGATTTTTCTACGATGATCGCTGGTCCAAGAATCGCTGCATCACTTGCATGGACTGGTCGACGCATTTTCCCGAACTAGTGGTGGCCTCTTATCACAACAATGAGGTGAGTCCTCAGCCTGTTGTTGAGGATAATTAGAATTAGTTTGATGAAATGTGTTTCTCGCTCCGAATTTTCAGGAGAGTCCCAACGAGCCGGACGGCGTTGTGATGGTCTGGAACACGAAATTCAAGAAGCAAACTCCCGAGGACGTTTTCCACTGTCAGAGCGCCGTGATGTCAACGTGCTTCGCCAAATTCAACCCCAATCTCATACTGGGTGGCACCTACTCAGGTCAGATTGTATTGTGGGATAACCGCGTGCAGAAGCGCACGCCCATTCAGCGCACTCCACTCAGCGCTGCAGCGCACACGCATCCCGTGTACTGCCTGCAAATGGTCGGCACGCAGAATGCCCACAACGTCATCTCGATTTCGTCGGACGGCAAGCTGTGCTCGTGGAGTCTGGACATGCTGTCGCATCCACAGGACACCTTGGAACTGCAGCAGCGGCAGTCCAAGGCCATCGCCATCACGTGCATGGCCTTTCCAGCAAATGAGATCAACAATTTGGTGATGGGCAGCGAAGACGGCTATGTCTACTCTGGTAATTTTTCGCAAGCAATACCTTCTCACTCAAATTCTAATCGATGTTCGTTGGCAGCTTGTCGCCATGGTTCACGTACTGGCGTCAATGAAGTTTTCGAGAAGCATTTGGGACCCGTTACTGGCATTTCCACACACTTCAACCAATCGTCACCCGATTTCGGACACCTATTCCTCACCTCATCCATAGATTGGACCATCAAACTGTGGTCGCTGAAGGTATGCACAGAGTCGTTCGGTCGCAATGAAATACTTTGCATTTTCATGCTATTGCAGGACTCAAAACCGCTTTACTCGTTCGAGGACAACTCTGATTATGTCATGGACGTAGCTTGGTCTCCCATTCATCCCGCTCTCTTTGCTGCTGTCGATGGTAGCGGTCGTCTTGACTTGTGGAATCTCAATCAGGACACCGAAGTACCCGCAGCATCTGTCTTGGTGGAGGGTGCGCCAGCGCTCAACCGCGTCTCATGGACCCCATCGGGTCTGCACGTGACCATCGGTGACGACACCGGAAAACTGTACGTGTACGATGTGACTGAGCACTTGGCGCAGCCGTCGCGCGACGAATGGTCCAGATTCAATACGACACTGAACGAGCTCAAAATGAATCAAAGTGATGATGTTTAGATTGCGAGCAAGAGAACTCATTGCATACGCAAATGTAACACGGAAAAACTTATTGAAAAGACTTAATATACGCTATCTCTATATAAATGCAGCTCCACGCCACACCCCATTGGCGGAACCTACTTATTTGTGAAGCGCAGCGCTGGGCAAAATCAGCTGAATTCATTTAATGAATATTATTTTGAGTTTTGTGCGCTGCCTCGCATTTTCGGTTGCATTCAAATGTATTGTTTTAAATGTTAATGCTTTTGTTTTTTCATTAAAATTCTTAAACTGCCTATTTTTAAAAGCGCAAAAATTTCAAAGTAATTCTGCTTAACTCGTAAGATAATTAAATGAAACTGCAATAGCAAAGTCTCAAATTAAACTTATCGTGTAGCGTACCTTAACCCAGATGAGATTTTCGTTCCAAGTGAATTTTGAGCAACTCCACACAAGCACTTTCTTGACATAACCCGGACAGCTAACAGTCCGTATTCACAATTACATAAGTATTCACCGAGCTTTCCAAAAATTGTACATTGAAATATAGCGAATGCAAGAAAGCTGTGCGTTATGAAGAGGAGGGCTCGCAGTACGCCGCGCAGAACTACAGATGGATATTAAATAATTTGAATGAAAGTTAAGGAAAATTATACACAATATACATACATACATATAAAATAAAGATTGCAGGCACCAATGCCTTTCAAAATTTACAAGAGTTGTGAAATGTGAAATGTTTTCTTCTACTGAAAGCCACCGCATGAAACATGTTTAAGTGTAATCTACTTGATGGAAATAGATACTCGAATGCAGGTGTAATGATGGAGTTCTGTTCCTGAGATACAGTTAAGGTCAACATTGCTGACAATGCTACGGTGCGCGTGACATTTACACTTTTTTCATTTATTTACGTGTACTGCTGTACTAATCTTATTTAGCAACTGTATCATAATCTATTCAATTCCAGAGTTAAACCCCTGAACACACATACCTTATGTATGTACATAGTAATATCATAAATGGTTATGTGACAACTTCTCATAAGCATTCCTAGGAATATTTGACTGCCACTTTAGCTTTGCTGGCAGTGTTGTACCCTTCGTAGTGCCGACTTCGTTTTCAGACAACAGCTGAACATTACCAGCCATTGGCAGTTGCGTGCCACCTCATCATGTTATGAGACTTTTAATAAATTTAGACTCAACGTCATTGATGCGCCGCCCCACTCAGCCATAAATGATTCCAATCATTTTATTAGTCAACACCCAAGACCAGCCCGTGAGTATCGCAGTATGGTAATTAAATATGGCGCACGCCGCATTCCAAATGGCTCTTCAGCCATTGCGAGCGGTCACCGTGCTTAGCGTGCCCCAACCAATAAACAGAGACAATTTCTGCAATAAGGCAATGCAACCATTTGGAAATCAACGGCTACGTATTTAAGCTCTTCCATGGAAAGCTTCTTATGTGTACAGAGCGAAAACGCTGTGGAATTTCTTTTCCAGTGTCATTTAGATACGGGCAGCAACAACAACGATCACAGCAAGTTGTGCCAGTAGAAGGTAAACATCGGCGAACGACGGTCGAGCGGACGAGCACAAGTTGTGACCTACAGCGGACAACAGAGAAAAGCGCAACAGCGAAAAGGTGTTGCTGAGAAAAAAGAAAGTAGCACCGTGAAAAACACTCTTCTGATCTTCTGTCTACTCTGAAACTCGAATTTTAGGAAATGGTGGATTACACGGTGAGCACCGACACATTACTAACAGAACTTGTTTATTTCGAGGCAAAGTTTCGCTGAACATATCGATTTTTATTTGTGTTTCCCCTGTGCAATGTGTAATTACGCGCACAGCCCGTCCCGACAGTGGTAGCCGCCGCCCCCTTCGACGCGGCCGCCGACAGCCAAGCACTGCGCGACGCCATGCGCGGCCTGGGCACCGACGAGCAGGCCATTATCGACATCCTCGCTGCGCGCACCAACAGCCAGCGTCAGCAGATCAAGGCGCGCTACGAGGCCGAATTCGAGCGCGACCTTATCGACGACCTGAAGAGCGAGCTGAGCGGCAAATTCGAGAGCGTCACCGTGGCGCTGATGATGCCGCCCGTCGAATATCTGTGCAAGCAGCTGCACGCAGCCATGGCGGGCGTCGGCACCGAGGAGAGCACGCTGGTCGAGATACTCTGCACCAAGTCCAACGAGGAGATGCACGAAATTGTGGCCGCTTACGAGGCCAAGTACGATCGCCCGTTGGCTGAGCAAATGTGCAGCGAGACATCGGGCTACTTCCGCCGACTGCTGACGCTGATTGTGACCGGTGTTCGCGATCCGGTTGGCACGGTGGACGCCGACAAGGCCAAAGAGCAGGCGGAGGCGCTGTACGCGGCCGGCGAGGCCAAATTGGGCACCGACGAGGAGGTTTTCAACCGCATCATGGCCCACGCCAGCTTTGCGCAGTTACGTCTCATCTTCGAGGAGTACAAACAGCTCTCGGGACAGACCATTGAGCAGGCAATCAAACACGAAATGGACGGCAGTCTGCACGATGCCATGATGGCCATAAGTAAGCTTGTCTCGTGACTTCTTTTGCGAACATGAAGGGAAATCTTAACAATTCCGCAACATGTTTACTCCCTTGCAGTCGAGTGCGTTCAATCGCCGGCCGCCTTTTTCGCCAACCGCCTCTTTACCGCCATGGATGGCATGGGTACCGATGACACCACGCTCATACGCATCATTGTCAGCCGCTCCGAAATTGACCTGGGCACCATCAAAGATGAGTTCGAACGCATCTACAACCGAACGCTGTTCAGCGCCATTGAAGTGAGTACCGCTTTCGCGATAAATTTAAAAAATTAATGAACACCTACGAGCTGCACTCTGGCTACATTTTAAATTATTTCATATTTTCATACTTGTTGTTGTTGTTTGGTGATTTAACCACTACGTAGGAAGTAAGTATTGGAGCCTTTTCAAATTTAATAACTATTCAACCTACGTACTGATTCGACCCTAACAATATCTACTGTGGACATGCATGTGTCAAAATTGGTTGCGGTCAAATTTCGACTAGAACTGCACACACCTAAATACCGTGGAAAACTTAGTAACGTACTTCTTTTTATTCTAAACACAATGAACTTCTTTTCAGTCGGAGACCTCTGGTGATTATAAAAGAATTTTAACCGCACTGATTGGTGGCGCTTAAGCGGAGAAGACGTCGTCCTTCGATTGCAGCAGAATTGTATACACACAAAAGCACTGGCAAGCATTTTGATGTTCATGTGGGCACTGCTTTAGTAGCTGCTAAAATGTTTTATGAATCTGAATTGAGTATTTTGCAGAAAATTGTAGTTAACATTTAATGCAAACATCGATTTCATGCAAATAAAAGTATTTAATGTTGTTTAAAAGTAACGCAAAATCCGTTTAAAATCTTGACCAAGATAACTAAAAAGACGTCCTTAACCGTTTACCTTTTAAGATAACTGTCGTCCTCATTGCGTGCCAATGTGCTGAGAAGCGCTTCAACCAATCTTTCCAGAGAACAGCAGCAGATGTTAAAAGCGCGGGCCACTATAAAAGCCCTACGGAAAGGCCTTCAACGCACATAACGTATTTTCGCCTTCTTTGCGAGGGAAGACGCCAGAGCGTCTGTCATGTGCAATACACACTTAACACAATACATACTCACCTCACCACAATCGACTCCTTTTCCAAAATTCGAGTTAATCGAACGTGCAGTTATGCAGACTAGAAAATAACTCGTTTAATCTTCGTTTGTATTTTCAAATTGATGCTATAGATTTTAAGCGGCTCCTTTTTACTATTTTTACAATGATTTGTTTGTGTAGTTTGTTGTTTCATTATCATTATTCAATACTTATTTTCGGCTTAAGGGATTTTGCTGTCGTAGATTGTGTGAACATACCAACAAATGGCGCATTTTTCTGTACTTGCCATTTTCTGCTTTAATGACTATTTACACAAATGCGTACAGTTACTTGAAATATAATTTGTAGGTTTTCTTTTCCTTAATGGGTAAATAGTTCTCAATATCATTGGGTACTGTGAAGAATGGAGGTGGCACCTGCAAGTGAAATAAAAACTCATTCTTATAAACTTAGCTTTACGACATTTAGCGAGCATCTTATAGTAATAGTCACTAAACTTATTTCAAATTTAAATCGCTTTTGGGCGCATTATTTAACCAGGCCAATCAAATTTTGATCTTTTTATTTCCAAGTAGGTCTTAAACACCAGCAAAGCTGTTGTCCCCTGTCATACTTCAAATAAAGACTTTCTAGTGCAGAGTTTGTCCGGACTCACATTTTTTAGTTCTCCATACGTTGCCTCTCGTTTCGTAAATTCCTTAAATATGTAGTCATTCTCAATTTCGTAGTGAAAGCGCGTGTCATGCATCTTGAGCAGCACGTTGTCGACGCGCAGGAAGTGTCTTAGCAGTATGAAGAAGCCCGACGGCATCACTCGCTAAAACACAATAAGTATTGTTTTAGGTAAAAGACACAACTCGCAAACAATCACTTACAATCTTCACCGAGCACGACGAGATGCCGTTGTCGTGCAGCTCGTCCTCGAACAGGGTCAAGTCGTGGTAAAACAAAATCTTCTCGCGCTGCATCAATTTGAATTTATTCAGCGTTTGATTTGACTCCTCCACGCGAAATTTCGCATTCACCGTGCCCTGATAGTCAGATGTGAAGGTCCAGTCGAAAGGCTTGAATTTCTCTTCCATGTGGCAGTCGGGGCGACTCTCCTTCCACTCCTGCGCACACGCCACCTGCAGCGACTGCTTGCCGTTCTCCACCACACGCAACGAGTCCATCGGCAGAAACTCCAGCAGCGCACCATCCTGGTGCTTCAGCGTCAGCTTGTTCTTGTGGAACACCATGTCCGGCAGGTGGGGCAGCTCCAGCGCGTAGCGGTACGTGCACAGCTCACAGCAATCCGAGTCGTCCTGCTTACAACAGTTATCCTGACCGTTCTTACAGATACTCTTCAGTATGTGCGACTTCAGGTAGCTAATGTGCCAGCCCTGGAAGTTGATGGTCTCGCTATCGACGGGCAGCCGTGGCACCAGTTCGTCCTGCAACGAGCACAAACCAGTTGAGCATTGGCGCTCACAACCGTTTCCCACCCCCCTCATCCTTCCACTCACCTCCATCGTACTTCAATTTAACAGTTAACGCTTTTGAATTTTATCCTCACGCTTATTTTTTGTGTATTTATATAGAATTAAAATATTTGCAAACAAAAGACTGCAAACTACAGAAAATGTTTTGACAAATCCGAAGCCGCTTTCGGAAAAGTCAAACATTACGCTCGGCCGGGTTGCAATTCCATGTCAGAGGTACACTATGGAAAATTTTGTAGAAAATTCGGACAACTTGTTCAAAGTTTAATTTACTTGCACAGCGTTTATTCAAACTTTTGGATGTTTTCAGCATTTTATAATCGCTCGTCATCGATTTAATTCTGTGTGAAAACGGACTAAGCTGAAGCAGTGAAGGGAGAGTCCATGGAAAGAGAAGCCGAGCAGTCTGAGAAAAAGTAAAACTATTAATTAAACAATTACTTACTGTAAACGATAACGCTTATATTTATATGAATAATTGGGAAAGTAATAAAATATTTACAAAGCATCATTGCAAAAATTTACCAAATCTAACAAATAAAAACTTTTGACAATGAACTGAAAAAATATCAAAATCAGTACTATCTGGTGCCACTACTTTGTTTATATAATTCCATGACACAATAAACAAGGTGAACTAAGTACGGATAGCCACAAAAATCGGCGTACAAAAAATGACAGTTGTCGTGAAATGTTATGATTTAACATTGACGACGTTGTTAATTCTATCATGGTTACATACAGGGGACAAGATCAAATCATTTCAAACTTGTCTCAAGTAGTCAATAAAATTGTCCAGTAAAGGCAAAATATTAACTTTGAATTTGAAATTTGTGGTCTGGTACAAATACAAACGTAATTTTGGTGTGCGGGTGAACACCCAGTTGTATGACTAAGTAAACGTCGGGCCAAAACGAAAATTAAAAGCAGACTGAGACTCCTCCAAATTTAGTAAGCCTAGCATCGGTTAGAGTTATACGCTGGTATATAATAGACCAACAACTGACGTCGGGCTATAACGTCTGAATAAAGAAACAAGTAAACATCTCGTAAGCCCGTACTCGTGCTTATACCTTTAAATTGAAAACTTGCTGAACATTTTTCCTTATGCAAAAAATTTATTACGTCAATCACAATATTTCAATATGGTTTCAATTTTAGAAAAATAATCAGTTTATGTACATAAATAGTCAATTGTACAAATGTGTGAATGCCACTCAACATTGCGTGAAATAGTCACTGCTTATGGTATGTATCCCAGTTAGTTGAATCGACTTGAGATTCCGAGGCTTTTGTGTAGCAGCCATAATAATTAAAGGTCATTAACACTGCCGGGTTCCGCGGACAGGGAAGCACATCAGCTGATTTACATTTTCGAAGTCAGCTGTCAAGTTTTGAGCGTGTATTATTTGTTCTCTTCCATAGTAAAAAAATACACCTTCCACAAAATTACAAAACCTTTTTTTGGAGCAGCCACAACTTTCAAAAATCTTCAGTGTAAAATTTATCAATTCCTCCCAAACGGTGGACGATGTTTCCCTACAGAAATTTAAGGTGCCTGCGGGTGCTCAAATGCAATGTGAAATTTGGTAAGTTCGCCAATTTGCAAAGGCCGGTGTATGCCGTTGCGATGAAACCCCTATTTGAATGAATTTCTTGCTTAGATTGCCTAGCGCCCTGTCTTGCATCGATATCGTCCTCGTTTTCCTCTTCGGCGTCATTCTCCTCAACCAGCACAAATCAGCCAGAATCGGCGCCTGGTAACAAGAGCGAGATCAGCGTCATCATCCCGCAGACGTACGGTCAGCCCACGTATGCGACGCACCCGCATCTGCTGAACGAAGGCGACTTGGTGCCTGGTGTTGACGTCAAGGAATTCCAGCTGCGCCGCGTGCGACTAATGACAGCCATTCAGAAATTCACGCATGAGAATGTGCAGAAAACTATGCCGAACAAAAAGTGTAATTTGGTATGTGGCAAAGGACGTAGTTTGGCTTGTTTCTAATCGTGGCCTTTTGCGTTGCAGCTCGTCTTACCGTCTGCCACGAAGAAGTACATGAGCGACAATATCCCCTATGTTTTTCGGCAAAACTCGGACTTTTTGTATATGTCGGGCTGCTTGGAGCCGGACTCGGTACTGATGATAACCATTAACAAACGGAACGACGTCAAGTCAATACTGTTTATGCGGCCCAAAGATAAGCACGCCGAGCTGTGGGACGGCCCGCGCACTGGAGTGGAAAATGCAGTGGATATGTTCGGTGTGGACGAATCCTATCCGATATTATTCTTCCAGGATGAGCTGAAACGACGCGTTAAAATGGACAAGCCTCACGTTTGGTACGATTCGCCGTCCTCAGAGCAGCGACACATCACAAGCTACATAAATGAAGAAGTGGGCAGCGCGGCGCTCGTCAATTCGCCACTGAACTTTCTGCAAAGCATGCGGCTTTTCAAATCCCCGGCTGAGCAAGAACTGATGCGACGCACCTGCAGGATAGCATCTCGTGCCATCAATGAAGTGATGTGTGAAGCGCGGCCGGGTCAGTCTGAGCATCAGATTTTCGCTATGGTTGACTACAAGTGCCGCATGAACAATGCCAGCTTTCTGGCTTATCCGCCAGTCGTGGCAAGTGGTCAGAATGCGACCACGATACACTACATCAACAACACGCAACTGACAAAGAGCGGCGATCTTGTACTACTAGATGCGGGCTGTGAGTATAGCGGCTACACGAGCGACATAACGCGTACCTGGCCTATAAACGGCGAGTTTACCGAACCGCAGAAAGTGCTGTACGATGTGGTGTTGCATCTTCAGAAGGAACTTATTGGTGAGTAGAAGTTTGGAGTAAAGGTTCTGTTATTGAATGTTTGCAACCAGCATAAGATGATAGGGGAACATGTGATGTGGTCATGAACCCTCTCCATTTATTTGGTCGAACTTTGAACCATACGCGGAGTGGGCCAAGAGAGTACATAAAATAGTCTCAAGATCATTGCACCATTCTTGCGTACCGTAATTTAAACAATGGTTTGTGTTTTGCCAGACACCATGCTGAAGGAAGGTGGCGAGACGCTTGACAATTTATTTGACACAATGTGCATTAAACTGGGAAAATATCTACAGGAAGTGGGATTGGTGCCGAAAGACATATCGGACAACACTAGCTATGCGAGGGTGCGTGGAGTCTGTGCCGCCCACGAGCATATTCAAATATTTATATGATTTCCAATATTCCCACAGGCTGGCTACAGGTTCTGTCCCCATCATGTCTCCCACTACCTCGGTATGGATGTGCACGACACGCCTCTGATGCCACGTAATCTGCGGCTGCTGCCCGGCGTGGTGTGCACCGTGGAACCGGGTATCTACATCGGTCAGGATCGCAACGATGTGGCGCAAGAGTTTCGCGGCTTGGGTGTTCGCATTGAGGATGATATATTAATAACGAGCGATAATAAAGTAGAAGTCTTGAGTGCTCCCTGCGAAAAGGAACGCACGGCTCTTGAAAACCTATTTAAAGAGAAATCCAGTTCATCGCTGTAAGCAGAAGAAATCCATCAGAGCGTGAATGGAATAAAAATGGGAGCAAAATTGATTAAAATTATGTGCTTTGCGCCTAACGTCCAACAGCAATATTAGGGAAATAGAATGCAAATTTATAGTATAATTTATTAAAAACAACAGTAAAAAAGGAAAACTAATTGAGTAACTTGTTAAAATATACATACATATATTTTTATGTAAGAAGCAAGTCGACGAAAAAACAAAATAAACGTTGTGCAGCCAGAGCTACATATTAAAATGTCAATAATACTGAAAGAGAAACAAAAGCTTCGCAATTTTTATATAAACTCAGCATTGTACTTTTTCTGGCCAATGAAGACCGCCATGCGGGTCACGGCATCTGCATGTGCATGGACGTAGGTTTGTTTCGGGTCATAGAGTTCGGTGACAGTCGCTGAAAATGAGAGTGGAAATTTTAGCTCCTCACTGAAAATTAGAACCAGGGTCAAGGTAAACTCACTTTCTTTTATGTTCGCATACTCCGAGAAGAGGTTGTACTGCGCAGGCTCGATCTGCACCAGGTGTATGCACCGCAAATCGCTCAGAATTTCTAGCAGAAACATTACGTCCACAGGCACCATGTGCACGAAGCGTGTGCAAATATCTTGCACACTGCTACCAGTCCGCGCAATGCACTCGGTCAATATAGAACCGAGCCAACGGTCAAGCACACGTCGATTGATGGAGCCATTGAGGCGCAGCCACGGATGCGGCTTCATTACAATAATGTCCCTGAACAATAATGAAACAGCTTTGAATAAGTTCCACATCTTGTTGTGCCCAGTATCAACAACACAGGGCAATGTATGCCACCTACCTGCTGGTTTCGTTTTTGACCTTTATGGCTTCTTCTCTTTCATCATCGAAACGTTTAACTGGTTTCGACACCCGTTTCCGCGGCTTCTCCGTTAGCATCATCCCATCCTCAGCCAATTTCAACGTTTTACTGGAGCTGCCGGTCACCTCGTCTGCCTCAGGCGCATCGTCGTCCAACGGTTCTAGACTTTCGAGCTTCCTTTTCAGACCCACCGTTGCACCACCCAAGCTCTCGCGCTCCAGTCGCTTGATGTGGAATGTGTGCACCATCCAAGGGCGCATATGCGACTTGTGCGCGTACATTGGTGTTGCCACGCCCACACGTTTTATAAGGTAGTGATCGGCGAGTATTCTCAGTGCACGCACTAAAAATTTAGTGTATGGAAATTCGCGCTGAAACAATTCACAGATAAGTATATATTTGAATATTTTCAGGATTTGAAAACACACCAGCAACTCGGCATCTGTTACACCCAACTTATGCGCTTCAATAAAGTTATGCACTTCCTCTAAATGCTCCACCTCCTGGTCATTAAAATTCAATGCTTTCAAGTGCGGTCTCAAAGTTGCAAAACTGTTGTCCGTGTACTTCCAACAAGCTTCACTGAAAGATAATTATTGTCATTTGTTTTCATCGGACTCGATTTCCTCTCCATCCTCTCACAGTACTCACTCCAAGATTTTCTGCAATATGATCTCTCGTTGCAGCTCAGCTTCAACCATGCACATGGGCACCGCAATGCCGCTGTGCACAACTGTCTCGTGTTCAGCACGCAACTTTGCACTGGCGCCCAACTGCAACGTCGGCAAATTCACCACGAACACGTCCTGGGCGCGTGCGATTCTCTCCTCCTTGTTCAACGTCGGTTCGTATTCGTCGATCTTATCGTTTTCCTCATCGTTTGCATCGAATTCCAGAATTTCGCGGCACAGCTGATGCCAGTCTACCGACTTGTTGACCTTCACATTCCCGGTCAATTTGCCCACATCTTTCCGGTCGTTTGTCGCCTCCTTCTCGCGCCAAAACGATTCTAGCATGCGCACCAGCGTCAGCAAATTCGACGGCTGCACTGTCACCGAACAGCCACTCATGGCCATGTTCAGCAACTTCTGCGGCGGCATCTCGCTTAACTCGTCCAGGTCCGCCCGCTTCTCCTGCACAATGCGCTCGATGGCGTTGATGTAGTTGGCGTTTTTCAGGATGCAATTGAACGGGCATTCGATGGTGACGGTGTCATGCTCATCGTCTTTGTGGTGCAGTCGGCTGAAGTTTATGTCCACCGGCTGAAGTTGATGTAGATGATCGAGCGCGCAGAAGAAGTGTAAGTAGCGCGCAGGCAATTTCGAGATGAAATCATACGGATTGTAATGAATCTTGTAGCTCAGGTTAGCTGGATGAAACTTCACGCGCACCTACCGAAGACAAGCAAAGTGTTAATGGCATAAATTTGTGTGACTTCGCTTAAATTAACTGCACGGCGTCAATATCGACCTTCGCCGCTTCACCTCACCCACCTGCTTCTCGCTGGCCTCATTCTCCAAATTTTTTGTATACTCCGTTTGGGGCGCATTGTCAAAGATGCTCTGATAGTGATCAAGTATGCGATCCATCGCCGACAGTGTTTGCCGCTGTTCGGCGTCCACCGTCAGTATGTTGATGGGCAGTTTGATGCCGCACTCCCAGTAGTCACATGCGAGCCCTTCAGCCAACAGGAACAGCTGGCCCTGCTGTGGCGATTTCAGCTCCAGTACCTGCTTGCTCGCCTGCGACGTGCTCGGGCCGAAGAGCGTGCTCAGCATACGCTGCCAGCACTGGAAGAATGTGTCGAACACCACGTACGGGATGCGCAGGAACGTCAACCGCGAGCGATAACGCGACGACAGCAGATAGGCTGGCCCAGCCAGCTGCGTGGGAATTAGCTGTAACTGTTTGCGTTTCAGCGCCACCACAAGGGCGTCTTTGCGCGCCTTGGTGAAGGCGGCATGTAACACCTCCTCCGAGTAACTCTTGTAAATTTCAAAGGCCTGAGATGTGTAAAGAGTCTTATCGCGCTCGCAGCACAGTGAGCTGTGCAGCACACTTATGGCTTGCTGCACTTGCAGCTCGAATTCGCTGGTAGGGTTCTGATACTCGACGGCCTGTTCGTCTGGCACGTGCTGTCGCTCCTGGAACTGATGGTGAAACTCTGCCAACGTATTCGGTATGGTGAACCGATACTGCATCACGCTGCCGTTGGTACCGTCGCTGCCACTGCCTCTGGTGCTGCCTTCCATTTCGCACACCCGCTTGTAAAGGAACAGCACTAGGCAAACAAAGTGAATGACCAGCGCGTCGCTGTACTCGTTGCGATTGGGATAGAGCTGCTTCAGCTGCTGCAGATAGTTGTCACCGTACTGACGCTGAAGCTGTTCGTTAGTCTGCAGCAAGTGCACCCAGGTGGGCACCTCAGGCACATGCCGCTGCGTCTTCACGATAAAGTGAATGCGACGGACGCACGCCTGCGTTGTCTTATTAAAGATTCCCAGGTGATGGCGAATGATGTCGCGACAGGCACGGCCTACCGTCATCAGGCCCAGCAGCAACACGGGCGCGGCCATGTACTGGTACACGGCACGCGCCATTTTTAGCACGTCGTCCTCGTCATGGTGCCAGCTAACGCGCAGGGTCCGCATATTTTTTAGGGCATCGCGGTCAATGGCGTCACGCGGCATGCTCTTTCTTTTCGACGGAGCCCGTTTAGCTGCTGCCCCACTCCCGTGCTGCAATCGCTTCATGGGCGGCAGATGTGTGCGCGTCTTCCGCATTGCGTGCAGCCGCAGTTGCTTGCTGCGCAGTGCCGAAAGCTGCGGCAAACGGCCGGTGCGCGTCGCCTTCGGCTTGCTGTTCGTATGCAATACCCACGACCAGTTGCGGAAGGTGTGCGCAAACAGTCGCGTTGACAGCCCGGCCGCTCCCAGATGATCACCAGGCACCTGCCCGACGTCATGCAGCGGCGCCTCGTCGAAGTCGACAAAGCGCACGAACTGCAACTGCTTCAGACGATCTACGCGCTCGGGCAGGTTGCGCCGGAAGCCGAGCTTGGTGTATACGCAAATGCGGTGCAGTTGCGTCCAGTATTGATGCACGTCGTCCAAACTGGCGAACTCGAACTGCAGCTCATCATACTTGCGGTCCGGGTTGATGTTCGAGTAGCTGGCCTCCGACGAGGTGGTATCCAAAATCTTGGTGCGTCGATTGAAATACACCCACATTATAAGTGGATCGCGGCCCGTCACGCGGTCCGTCACCTGCACCAGGCCCATGTGATTCAGTAGACGTAGCACGACACCGTAAACACGCTGTAGGTGTATGCGGCTGATCTGACACTGCAGCTCGGGCGGCAGCTGCCGCATCAGCAGGTGTTGCAGCACCGGATGCGCTAGAAATCTCGCCAACATATTGTCCGACCGATATTCGAGGCGGAAGATCTTATTGAAAAGAGACAATGGCATACGATCCATAGCGTCCACGAAGTAAGCCCAGCCGGCTGGTTTGTCTGCATATTTGGGCAGCGGCGGTATGAAGGTACGCCAACTGATAGTCGATGTATATGCCACCGGCCGCGACTGCAGCGCGGACAGCTGCTCCATGCACTCGGCCGGCTGCAACGCGGGCTCCAACTGCTGCCAATGCTGCAGCACTTGTTCGTTGATCTCGTGCGACTGCTGGTACTCGTTCAGCTCCACCACAATGTAAAAGAGGAACTCGTGCATGTAGCGCGAAATAAGGAATTTCGGCGGCTTGTGTGTGTGCATGTGCAGCAGCTCTTTGGTTTTACGCACCGCCGCCTTCTGTGCCTGTTTGGCTGCCTTTAGCGCACGACGCTCCTGGTCCCGTGCGTGTGTTTCGTTGCGGAGTCGACGCTCCTCCATCTGTAGAAAGAGTGAGTTCTTCAACTTCAGCACTTCGCGATGCAACACGTCGTGGTCCTCAACAATTTTCGGATGCGTTACGTAGCGGAAGGAGCGTATGGTTTCTTCGCATTGCAGCCGGATCTCGTAGACCCGCACTATCTCACCCTTGACAAGGTTAGACAGCAATCGGCCCATGGACTTGAGACACATCTCGTCCTTGTAGCCCTGTTCGCGCTCTGCCCGCATTATCGCGTTGCGTAAACTAATCGCCTGCACAATGCACTGCTCGTCCACTGTCTCAATGACGATTGTCTTGCGCGCCAGGTAACGTTCAGTGAGCGCTTCGCGTAGGGGATTCTTAACCACGTATTCGTATGGTTGCACTCTGGCGTCAATTTGCGGAATATCAGCCAGCCGGATGTCGCTTTCGATTTTCTGCAAATTCTAAAATTAAAACACACAATCATGTTCACAACTCAGAACATACGAAGTAATGTAACAATTTAGAGTCAGCAAAACTGACTCAATTACGGTTTAGAAATATTTTCCAGTCAACCACACATTAAGATTGTATTTACCGGTTCCGGTGCACATTGCAGATTCTCTAAAACCAGATTGGATTTTTTGCTTTTCTTGTCAATGTCGGCCGCATGCTCAACAGCCACATACCTGCAGTCGGAAATTTGATTTAAGAAATTGCATTTAAGTCAAGGAGTGCAGGGCTTACATGCTTAAGCGTTGACGTCCTTCGTCAACGCAGTATACTTTAATCAATCCCTCGGCGACCATCTTCTTAATAAGCAGTCGCACGCACAGATAATGCACACTCAGGTAATGGCAAATCTCCGTTTGGCTAAGGCCACGTGCTCCATGTCGGGCCACTGCACGATAGAACTCGTCCTTCAACGGCATATCAACAAATGAATGGCGCTCACTATGGAAATTCGCTGCAGACAAAGTGAAAAATTTAAAACGGAACCACTGTACGTATCATCCAAAAAAGGAGAGAAGGACTTTTGCCAAGCATATGCACACTTTCTATTTGTAACTATTCCGTACCTAATATTTTTTTCACTTACCGCAATTGTCTTCGTGCTCATCTTCCACCTCATCAGCAAACAACTCCTGGATATCTATATTGGGATTGCGCAGGCTAATACACAAGCACACCTTCTCCTTGGTGGCTTGCAAACACTTGGGTCGCTCCGTGCCATGTACCTCCGAATACGGTACCGACTAGCAATGTCATACAATATCTTAATGGAAAATTTCTTTTATAAAAAATAAAACATTGTCCTAACCTTTGTCTCAAAAACGCGTCGAAATAGATGGGTCACCATGATGCGATTAAACCAGTTCTTCCGATCGAATGTCTGACGAACAGTGACCATAGGTATAAACTGTTGGGGCGTCGCCTTAATCATGTGAAACAGTTTTTCGATGACCGTATCCAACATGCTGTGATGTACGGAATAGAAACGTGGTAAGCACAGTAAACTGGACGTGGTTATACGGTCGTTGCGCTTCTCGCTGAAAGACTGCTGTATCACAACGCCATTGCGCCGCAGTTTATTCCTGTAAAATGACAACAAATCATAGTCAAACAAATTTTGATCTTGCAAAACGCACACACTCACTTAATGTAAAAAAGCATCGTAGGGTCCTTGCAGAAGTGCTGCAGTGACCAATTGCCAGCAGTTGTTTCGCCGTTGTAGCGCCCCCTACCGATGGCCTCCCACACGCAGTACTGTATGCTTGTCATTTCGCTGGGAATAGGCACATTTACCGGTGTAAGTGCGCTGTAGCGCAGGTCCTGACTACCCACAATTACGAATTTGGTACCCCAACTGCAAACAAAGCGGCATAAACGAAGGGTTTGCAAAACAATAAAAAATGTATAAGAACACAAACCGTTTCAGCACGTCACTGATATGCATTCCTTGCAAATCGCTGGCTTTTATGGGTTTCCGTTCTTTATAGTATTCACACGAACCCTTGATGTCGCCATCATGAATGGGCACGTACTTGTATCGTTGAACGGGACACTCGTTCTGCGAATAAAAGCGAAGCATGAAGTGCAAAAACAGTTCAATTGTGTTTTGGAATACTCACCGGTGCCACTGGTACTCCGAAATCATCATCTACATTGGCAAACCGATTAAAAAGCTTAACTGTTTCACGTTCTTCAGGTAGCTCATAGAAGTCCAGTTGGTGGTCATTGCGCTGGATAAAACTCCATACTTGTTGTTGCAGTTCCTCTGGCAGGGGTGAGGGCAGTTCCAATGCTGCGCCTAGATATACCCATAGCGCTAAAAGTTTCACAAACCAAATTACCAAAAATCATATTTCGAGGACACTAGGCAAACTTACATGGCAACGTAATGCCTTCTAATCCCTCCAGTGCAATCTCGTCCAATACCAAATAGGATAATGGCCCTCGTGCTGTGCCAGAGGCCATTGTGTTAGTTTCTTGGTTTGTTTTATAACGAATTTATTTTATTGAAAGTCGTCCACGCATCGGTAAAAAATTTGTTCGTGTTGGGCCGTTCTCTTTTTTAATTATCAGCTGTTCCACAACTGAAATCAGCTGAAATGCTGTCGGTTGCAATAATGCTGCCAGCCGTCCAAAATAATAAGGCTCTGGGAAAAAGATATCTGCTAAGTGGCATGTTATCAAATATGTTCATTTTGGATACACAGTATTACTTTATAGAATTTATTTTCTATACATTTCTTAATAACTTTTCGACTTTGCTACTGGCTCGTATATACTTGCAAGGCTAGTACTATATATTGCATAAATAGATTTGATGTGGCCACCCTTCTATTTAACCTCAAACTATTCCAAGAAGTAAATAATTTTTTGGTAAACAATTACCTTGTAGATATTCTGGGCATTATCAAATTATGAGCGACTTAAGTGAAAAGGTGATAACGACAAAGAACGCCTTGATGGGGGCGCTAGGCGACAACGCCACCAAGTACCTGACCAACATGAAGTTGTGGTTCCGTCACAAGTGGTCTAAAGAGGAATTCGACTACGAGTCGCGCAAGTTTCTCACACCCGACAAGATGCACCTGCACAACCAGTTTCTCATTGCCATTCTCAATAAAATCGACGCCTTTCACCCACCCGAGCAAGTGCCCTCGCTGAGCGGTGGACAGTCAAGCAGCAGCACAGTGGTTGGTACGTCTGGCTCAGGGTCAGCGGGCAGCAGCAGCCGCAGCCGTAAGCGTAAACGCAGCTCGCGCATCTACAGTGACCGAGCCACATTCGAGCCGTACGATTTTCTCGACTTCATCGCCGACGACAACATGGAGTGCATCCGACCTGCGGCGGGCACGGATGCCAACGTGCAAATACTGCCTACTCAACGATACTGCGTCCAAGAGCTATTTCTGCCAGATGCAGGCTTTGTGTTGGGACGTTTCCTCATCGGCGCTTGGGAGGTGGGGCTGATCAACGTGGAGGATAGTGTTGCAGAGTACGTGGCAATGGCCGTACAGGTACTACTGAAGAATCTCATAGCGACCATCATCATGAAGCGAAAACACTACAAGCTGACGGGCGACGGTTCGTTCTACTATGATGTGGGTGCGCCTCTGAAAGATCCTTCGCTGCGCAATACTGTGACGCGGCAGAAAATTGACGATGGACCGCTGGAGTTGGACAAGGAAATCACATCACCGAATTTTATGCGGCGCTCCAACGAGGAGGGCATCTTTTTGTCCGCTTGCGAAGAAGTGTAAGCCCTCAGACATCTGCTTGATTTCTTTAATCATTGCTTAATTTTTTGCAGAATTCCTCAAAATCGCGAACTTATAACACTGCGGGATGCACAGCGAGCCTTCAACGACCACAACCTGATAGCCTCACATTCAGTTTACGCAATAAACATGGAGCGCCTAACGCAGATGATGCATTAGACTGTACTTATTTGCATTGTATATTGAACAACTTTATTATCAGTAATAAGCTGTAAATTATCGTATTACATAAACGGAGACGCACTCAACTGCTTACTCATAGCTTGGAGAACACTGGCTTCTCGCCCTTGGTCATTTGCGCAAATGCTGCACTGACGAAGTCCTCGGATTGCAGATACAACTTGTTCATCTCGCGCTGGAATGAATGGAGAATATATGTATGTTTTTCGAAAAACTACTTTTAAAATATTTGGATACGCCTCCACCCTCCATGGCAACAAATTCAACTTGACTTGTTGCTCTAGGTGGAGGCTAATGTAAATAAAGGCCGGAAAAAGGGGGTGGTGCGACATACTGAAGAGCTTGCTCTATTTATTTCTACATACAATTTGATCAAGTCCGTCCTGGTTAGGTCTGCTCTGCGAAAACACCACATTCTTCTTGGTGGCCTGCACCGCGATCGGACTCTTCTCGGCTATAGTGGCTGCCAGGTTGAGTGCCCCTTCCAGCAGCGTCTTCTTGTCGGGAAAGACCTTGCTGACAAGACCGCAGTCAAGCGCCTCTGCACTCTCCAGGCGCCGGCCCGTGTAGCAGAGCTCTCGCGCCAGCGACTGACTGCCAATGGCCTTGGGAAGTCGTTGCAACGCACCCACATCGGCGGCCATACCAATTTCTACCTCCTTAACTTGGAAAAACGCATCTTCAGTGCAGTAACGTATATCCGCAGCCGTTATCAGGTTGATGCCTGCACCAATGCAGCCCGAGTGAACAGCGGTGATGACTGGCTTAGTGCACACCTCCAGTGAGCTAATCGCGTCCTGGTACAGTTTTATAAGCCGCTCGAGAACGACGCCCTTGCGAGCTACATCTGCGATTTCGCCCAACTCCTGGCCCAGTTTCATCATGTCGGCCAGATCAATGCCGGCGGTGTAATGCTTTCCGGCAGCTGACAACACAATAGCACGGCAATCAGGGTTAGTACTGAGATTGTCGAAACATTGATGTATTTCTCTGAAATGCAGCCGAATAACCGAGGGAGAAAAGTGTGAACATAAAATTGTATTTGATAGGTGTCACTCACATCCACATCTCCTTGTTTAAGGCGTTCAGCCGGTTGGGCCGATGCAGCTCGACATGGACCACGAATGGTGTCGGTGTTGAAACACGCAGCGTTTTGAAATCGGTGTGGGCGTTGTGCTGTGGCAGGACTTTTTGACTCATTGTACGATTGATACCCGTGCAAGCAGAAATAACCGTTGAACCTAAAAAAAAGTAGATGTATTAATAGAAAGTTGCAGATGCGAAGATTTATTTGGACTTTGACCCGCAGCGGCTTACTGAGCAAGTTTCGCGAAACGGAAGAGATTTTTGAAACTGCAATCTGAGCCATCGAATCTTCGATTATATGATATTTACTATATTGAGAAAGCGCTTCGAAAATACAAGAATTGGGAAACAATTTCTCAGATTGTTTTGTTTTCTCTGTGAAAATGACAAAAACACTGGCTGTCAGTCAGCGTGAAGAGAGCTAGCGAACAGCTGTTGTTAACAATTCGATTTGTCTCTCTCTGATGAACAAACCATCAAATACAGATGTGTTATCAGATGAATCTGGAATAAATTCCGCTCAAGTGATTCTAAAAAATTTACCTTTTCAATACCAATTTGTACATTGAACCCATGATGCAATCATAAAAGTGAGATCTCCCTTGACAGCTCGTTTTTGACACTGTCTCAGAGAACGAGAGCCAATGTTGTCTAGTTCGCATTCAAAACAAGGGAGCAAAACGACGAAGCAAATTAATAATTAATAAATAGTGATTGCAGCAAAAGGTTAATATTATTTTGTGCATTTTATTTGATTTTTAGTATAGGTTATTTTTTGTCATGTTATTTAAAAAGTATACCGCTAAAGTGAATGCGACATTTAAAAAAGTAAGTTTTTACTTCGCGGGGCAATGCGATAGTGGAAGTTTCGGGAAGAAGTTTGTCGCTTATTTTTTCAAATAACGCTATTTTACAACTATTAATTTTGTTAAAGGCGTGTTCTATTTTTACTATTTTACTGGGAAAGTCTTGTGAGAGCTTCCACCATGCGAAATCTGGTCAACCCATGTGAACGTTGCTTCAGTTGTGTTGTATTGACTGAGATTTAATTTCTTTAAAATGTAGTTATTTGTTTCACCTATTGAAATGTATGCTGAAATTATTTCCCCCTTTTTTTTTAGAAGCAAAAAATACAACATTCTTTTCATCGACATTTCTATAAGACAGAATGTCAACCAATTTTTTCGATTTTCTGTCATTGAATAATTCACCTTTATAATTTCATCATGCATTGAACCACACATCGCCAGAGACTCTGTGGGAAAAGAGTCAAGTTGAAAAAATCAAAAACATATTTATAAAAAACAACAGTATACATTTTTATATATAATATGGTGACAAACTTATTATAACTTAATAATGGAGGTTTTCGAGAAATAAAATCCGTTTTAAAAATGTTTTATACAAAAATTTTGTTTGCTTAAAACTTCTTATTATCTACTTCTATTATCTAATGTTGTGTATCAATAGAAAGGTGTGAAAAATACCTTTTTTTTGTTGTCCATATCACGTAAATGGATTGAAAATTTATTGAGTTGTTTTGATACAATCTTTGTACTTTGACCCAGATCCACGCCTTTTGTAGGCGTTTCCCAAGACAATTTTTTAAGTTCGTTGGATTCAGGAGCCAAACCTCTATGTAAGAGCATACTTATTTCTATTTCTTACGAGGGTTCGCTATACTGCAATCAAGCCGAAATAATAATCGGAATCTTATATTTAGTGTTAGTAGCTATGGTAACAATAGAATTGCAGTGCGAAGTTGGCTGCGTAAGATGACGCTATTCGTTCTTCATGCATTGCCGCTTTTGCGACATTCGGCTGGCGTTTTCATCCATTCTGCTTTGCGTGCCACACTCATCTGGCAGCTTTGCCCGATTTTATCATCCACTGCCCCTCGTCGCTAGCCATCAGCGTCCACACTCAGTTTCGGAATGTCAAATAGTTTTGCTTTTGCTTTCTCCTTCGTTGTCTGCGTATTTTTTCGTCCAATTAATTTGTAAAATTGCTGAAAAACATTAAAAACTCAATTCGTATTGCTGTGCGCGGCGGAAGCGAGTGGAATTCGTTGGAAACGCACATTTGGGAGCAGTGGAGAGTGCAAGAAATGTTGCTGCAGCTCGAGCAACGCCTTCGGTGAGGCTCTGCTGCAACGCCAACCCAACCCAAAAAAGAAGAAAAAATTTCTTGAAGCTTCGTCGGGGAAGCAGAACACTCAGAACAGAGCAGAACGGAACGGAAAAAAGAAAAACTGAATAATAACAAAAGTGCATGAAGTTGTTGTAGAGAAAAAGTGTGTTGGCCAGGCAAATTACGCGAAATAACGAATTTACACGATGGACCCGGACAAGAACAGTGGCGGTCAAGAGACGAAAGTCATCTATCACATAGACGACGAGACCACCCCCTATCTGGTGAAGATCCCCATACCGTCGGCGCAGGTTACACTGAAGGACTTCAAAATGGTGCTCAACAAACAGAACAACAACTACAAGTACTTCTTCAAGTCGATGGATGCCGATTTCGGGGTGGTGAAGGAGGAGATCGCGGACGACGCGACCATTCTGCCGTGTTTCAACGGACGTGTTGTGTCGTGGCTAGTGTCGGCGGACGGCACCAACCAATCGGACAACTGCTCGGAGCTGCCGGCCAGCGAGTGTGAGGGGCGACCCACCGTGCGGGGACAGCAGCAGCAGAAGATGGGTGGTGGCGGCATGGGCATGAACATGGGTGGCATTGGGGGTATGGGTGGAGGCGGTATCGGGGGCGGAGGCGGCGGTATGGTAGTGGGATCGGGCGTCATCACAAACCCGATGATGCAGCAGCCGCTTACATATCAGTCGGCGTCGGTGCTGTCGAGTGACCTGGACTCGACCAGCCTGTTCGGCACCGAGTCGGAGATAACGTTGGACCGCGACATGACCGACTACAGCAGTGTGCAGCGGCTGCAGGTACGGAAGAAGCCGCAGCGGCGCAAAAAACGCGCCCCCAGCATGTCCCGCACGTCCAGCTACTCGTCGATCACCGACTCGACCATGTCGCTGAACATCATTACCGTGTCGATTAACATGGAGGCGGTGAATTTTCTGGGCATCTCGATTGTGGGTCAGTCGAACCGCGGTGGCGACGGCGGCATCTACGTGGGCAGCATTATGAAGGGCGGCGCTGTAGCGCTGGACGGGCGCATTGAGCCGGGTGACATGATCCTGCAGGTGAACGACGTGAACTTCGAGAACATGACCAACGACGAGGCGGTGCGCGTGCTTCGCGAGGTTGTGCAGAAGCCCGGTCCAATCAAGTTGGTGGTGGCTAAGTGCTGGGACCCAAACCCCAAGGGGTACTTTACCATACCCCGCACCGAGCCGGTGCGGCCAATCGACCCGGGCGCCTGGGTGGCGCACACACAAGCGCTCACCTCGCATGACAGTATTATCCCCGACATCCCAGAGCCGATTAAAGAGCGCCTGGACCAGAGCAACCTCGAGGAGATCGTTAAAGCAATGACGAAGCCAGACAGCGGCCTAGAGATTCGCGACCGTATGTGGCTAAAAATCACCATACCGAACGCATTTATCGGCGCAGACGCCGTTAACTGGGTGCTGGAGAATGTCGAGGATGTGCAGGATCGGCGCGAGGCGCGGCGCATCGTTTCCGCCATGCTGCGCAACAATTACATCAAGCACACCGTGAACAAGCTGACCTTCTCGGAGCAGTGCTACTATGTGGTAAACGACGACCGCAACCCCAATTGTCGCTCCAACATTAGCCACGCCGACACAGAGAGCATCACCAGCGACATCGGCCCGCTGCCCAACCCTCCCATCTACATGCCATACTCAGCCACGTACAACCCCAGTCACGGCTACCAGCCCATCCAGTACGGCCTGACGGAGCGGCACATCTCGTCGGGGTCGAGCAGCTCGGACGTGCTCACCAGCAAGGACATTTCCGCATCGCAAAGCGACATCACCTCGGTTATACACCAGACTAACCAAATGACCATCGCTCACGGCTCCAACAAATCGTCCGGGTCGTCGAACCGCGGCACCAACGAGCAGGATGTCTCCGTATTCAATTACGTCTTGTAGAAATTGCAATGAAATTGTGTTTATTCTTTTTATATACAAGTATACATACACACATACATAAATACATAATTTTGAATAAAGTTCAGAGAATTTAGTAATCACAATAATAATTAAAGTAACAAATAATACGAGTAATATACGTATTAAATAAATAAAGTAAACGAACGCATCTCTTACTTATGAACCTGGGGGTGGGACGCTTTGTCTGGGCGTGAATGTAGAAATCATTGGCCTCAGCAAACACGAAATTTGTGAATTTTGAGCGATTTTTTGCGCAAATCTATTAAAATTTGTGTTTATTGTCAATTTGTGTTTTATATCAATGAGGGGAAAAACGACTTGGAAATAAAGAAATTTACTGATATGCTTTGGGGAAAAATTAAAAAATCGTAAACATCCACGTACACTTTGCAAAATGAAGAAGAGGTAGTTAAATCAAACACTAGCCCGACTCGCCTAAGTTTCATTTATATCGTACAACAAAGTCGGTATCGTTTATTTATTGGCTAGTTTAGACAACAATATTATTGAATTTTAATGTAGATATTCATAAAACAAAGTTGAAAAAGGCCGAAAGTTGTAATAGTTCTCTGCCACCCTATATGCCCTTGTTTACTAACAACCATAACGGCAGCTGACCCGCGAATTCCTCTGTGCTGCCAGCTTTCTAAATTTGAAATACAAAAAGACAAGCAACGAAATCACGATTCCTTAAATATGCAAAGATTTGAACATAGCAATTGTAAATATGTAAAAATAAGATGCTTTGTATTTTCGTTGTCAGCCACCGCTGGTTCCAATCCACACAACATCAAATGTATTTTGGTACTAAAGTTTGCGCGAGTTTCAAAACACCAGCGTAGAGCACGGCTTCTTCATTCGTACACAAAACAAGTTTATAGTTCGAAACAGGATATTCACATGCAATCTAAACTATTTTTCTGAATAGTTGTTTGACCTCAGGAAAATAAATAGTTTTTCTTTATTTTTTCGCTAAATTAAAATAAAAGGAGTTCAAGTAAAGTGGCATCACCCATTCTACCCCACAAATTTGCGTTTATTAACACTGAAAGTAGCCAAAACAAGTCGGTTTACATTGGTTGGATTTGGAGTGAAAAAAACCATCGGGAGAAGTATTGTTCGTGTTTAAAATGGACTGGAATGAGTATGAGGAGGTGCGGGATGTAGTTGTGGGCGTCGATGGGTATCTGGGCGAAAGACGCGCAGTTCGGCCGGGCACTTCCTCTGCCCCGGCCATAAGTGTGGAAGAGGATAAACCCTATTACATTCCGTCGGATTGCCTCACACAGTCGCAGTGCTCGACTCAGCCTGAGGTGCCCGCCAAGTACGTGGAGTGCCTGCATCGCGAATTCGGCCACAGTGCGTTCCGGCCAACGCAGTGGACCATTATCCGCTCTATATTGCTGGAGGCTCGAGACAACTGCGCCGTAATGGTGACCGGCTACGGCAAGTCGCTCACCTATCAGTTTCCTGCCGTCTATCTGGACAAGGTGGCAGTGGTGGTGTCGCCACTCATCTCACTGATGCAAGATCAGATGACGGCACTGAACTTGACGCGGGAGCGGGCTTGCTTGCTGGGCACTGCACAGACGGACAAACAGATTGAGCAGCGCATACTCGCACTGGATTTTAATTTGGTGTACATGACTCCGGAACGTGCCACCGGTGAGCTGGGCTTGAGTTTGCTGCGCGCGCTGGCCGATGATCTGGTGCTAATTGCAGTAGATGAAGCGCACTGTATCTCACAGTGGGGCCATGATTTCCGACCTGCATACCGCCGCCTCAGCGAGGTACGACGCGCTGTACCATCTGTCCCCATATTGGCTCTGACCGCAACAGCAACGCTGCAAGTGCGAGATGACATATGCCGCCAGCTCGGATTGCGGCATCCGCAGCTGTTGAAGAGCGGCTTCGATCGCCCTAATTTGGAGTTCATAGTGCGTCCACGGTCGTCGTTGCAAAACGGCTTGGGCGTATGGAGCGATCTGGGCAATCACATTTTATGGGCACTGCGCGAGAGCGGCTCGTCCATTGTATATTGTAACACGTGCAAAATGTGCGAGCTGGTGGCGAGCCTCTTAGCGCAGCACGTGCCTTGCCGGCATTATAACAGTAAACTGTCTACGAAGGCCAGGAAGGAAAACCACCAAGCATTCGCGCGCGATGAGGTGCGCGTGATGGTGGCCACTACGGCGTTCGGCATGGGCATTGACAAGCCAGACGTGCGGCTGGTGGTGCATTATGGAGCACCAAGCGATCTGGAGCGATATTACCAGGAAGTAAGTACTTACGAGTAGGACGGCTGCACCGCGTCGGTATTTGCTCTCATGGCCACATTTACCCTGATTTATTACACACATTGGTAATGTCTGGTTTCTTTCTAGGTGGGTCGCGCTGGGCGCGATGGGCTACACTCGAGATGTGTGCTTTTCCACAACTCCAGCGACTGGAAGACGCACGAACTATTGCGGCAGAACGCCATCCCCACGCCCCGTCAGACAATGCATCGCGAAAACCTGATCTTAAAAATGGTGGAGTACACACGCACCACCAGCTGTCGCCGCCAGTTCATACTCCGCTTCTTTGACGATGAAACATGCGAGATGCTTCAGGTGCGCCGCGACTGCTGCGACAACTGCCAACGCTGTGCGAATCATGTGGACTATACGAAAATCTACGACGGCCTAGATGAGGACGGCAAGCTGGATATTAGCGGCGATGCGAAAACTGTGCTCAGTCTGCTGCGTGATCTGAATTGCAAATTCGGGCTAGGCAAGGTGATATTTATACTGCGCGGGGCCCGACGCAAAGAACTGCCGGCCAAGTACTACACGCATCCACTGTTTGGCAAGGGCGCCGCAAAGTCGGAAGCATGGTACAAGGTTTTGGTGCAGAATCTGCAGACGCAGGGCTTTGTGAACTACATTACGAAACAGAGTGCCTACGGCAGTTATGCGGTGCTTGGTGTGACAAAAAACGCCGAGAAGTGGCTGGATAGTGAACCGGGTGATCACGAACGCGTAAGAATTGAACCCTATACGGAGATTTTACCATTCTTAAAACCGAAGAAGCATACCACAAACAACAATACCAACTTATTGCAACCTGGTGGTACTATGAACATAGTAATCAAACAAGCGAAGAATGACCAGGCAACGGAAATTATGAGATCGCTGCTGAAGTAAGTGTTGATGTGATACTTTTAATTCGGAAACAAGTTGTTCCTTGTCTTATCGTAATTTTTATTCATGCAGATTACGCATAAAACTGGCTGGTGAACTGGATGTGATGCCTTATGTGATTGCATCCAATTTGGCGTTAACAAGACTGACTGAATGTCGACCACAAAGTATGGCGGAATTGAAAGCGTGTCGACTGGATGGTTTCTACGACATGAAATACGAGAGATTTGGAGGTGAAATACTTAGCTGCTTGCGGCAATTTTCGACTGATGCAGAGCTAAAGCAATCTGAAACCGATAGCGTCTTGAAAACAGAGGTTAAGCCCACAGAGGTTGCCTACAGGAGCGCGCTCAAAGAAATTTCAGTAAAGCCGGAGGTGTTTACGCAAGAACAAACTCTCACCAGCACGTCAAATACGCAAGGAAACCATCACACTTCCATCGATGATCTGTGGGGTTCCGACGGTGACAGCATTGAGGCGGACCTGTCACAAATCAGTGAAGAAATCGAGCACCAGCTGCGCCAAAGTCAGGAGCAGTGTAAAAACAAGAACAAAAATGACAGTGATAATGCAAGCACAGACTGCGAGCTTGATTTGCTGTTGGCTGATTTGGAGCAGGTAAAAAAGGGAAACTGAGGAAACGCAACAGAAAGCGGTTGTCACCACAAGTGAGCCAAAATTACAGCCCTACACTTGGGGGCGGAAAAAATCGGCATTCGAATACATCGATTCAAGCAGTTCGGACGAAGAACATTCGCAGTCGACGTGTGTAGGTAATGTACCGTTGCGGTCACCGGAAAGTGCCACCAGCACAGCTACTACGCCATCGCCTGGGAAGGTGCGCGTGTTGCCCGCCTGGATGTTGAAGAAGCGTTTTTAAATGAGCTTGATTTTTACCCATTATATCATGTGTCAATCGAAACGAATTGTTTTCTGTTGAATATCGTTAAATAGTTGAATTTACTGCGCCCAAACCATCGAGTATTTAACTTTTTAATATTACGAAGGTAAAATTAAAGAGACTGTTCAGTAATGATTTTATCCAACTTTGTCAAATATGAATTTAAATAAAAGATAAGTTTTCAGTTTTGGTATATGTATGCCTGAAGTTAAGTTAAAAATTTAAGATTTTTATATATTTTCAAGTAAAGCGTTCATGGTACGCGATTGGAAGCTAACTACAATAGAATGCTAGTACTCCAAATTATACATTGTTGCATTGGACTCAGTGGCGCACGCACGATTTAATTTTGGGTGGTCGGTTCCGTAATAATGTCCGCACATCCATCTACCGCTGAATCAGCCACACATTAAGGGACAGTCGGCATTTGGGAGATCAACCAACAACTTGTGCGACGCACACTCGCCACGGATTTCGATTCTTGTGCCGTTCGACTATTTGCCGAAATGATTAGCCATATTAGTGTGTCGTTTGCGTGCGGGGGAGCGGCGGCAGAATGGCGACGACCATGCCGTGCGTACCCATGTCGTGGGGTAAGGGGGGTATTCAACTCATCGTGCTTATCTGGGAATTTATTGCTGTTCACCGGTTGACAAGTCGATTTGGTCAGCTAGACCTTGTCTAATGGGCCCGTAAGCGCCTGGCCGGCTGTGTGCGTAGCAATTAGCGTCTTTCGTGTTAATCAGCGCTTCTGTAGTGGCGGCGTTTGCGATATTCAATCATTTCGAGCTGAGCACTTGAATGGAAACGTTTGCCGTTTCGACAGAATCTCCGGTCCGGTTTCGGTAGCGTAAAGTCAGCATCGTGGCAGTGAACATGGCAGCGCGTAAATGGCGATCTTTGCCGTTTGCGGTATTTATTGCAGCACTTACTGTGATATTCAACTGTGCTGAATCCGTTATCCGGCCGTCCCAATTGTTGCAAGTGATGGATGGCGAAGGTTTTGTTGCCTATTTGGAAGTGCCGCAAAGTTTCGGCACCGTTGAGAACTGTTGGCTCAAGTTACAAGGTGACGAGAACCTGAGTGATTGCTCAGAGCTAACTGCAAATAGGAGAAACGTATAAGTGGTCCGCTTTGTTGCAGGTAGTAACAGGGTCAAAGTGGAGCTCAATGCCTCCGCCGAGGCCATTGTAACCGAAAGCGGCGAAGAGGTGTTGCCCTTCTCAGCCAGCGCTTGCGGCATACGCGCGAGCAAACTGTCGGCTGCTTCGGCAGCCATCTGGACATTGGAGGCAGAAAGCTCTTACGGCGACTTCGAGCAGGACCATTTGACTATTGAAATCTTACCGGCGCAGAAGAAGCGGTTCGACAAGCATTTGCAGCTGGCGATCGGCGACGGAGTGATCGCCTGCACCACATCCTCAATCTACACGAAGCGCTGCATGGTCGGCGATGTAAACGGCGGCGAGTGGAACAGCTGCAATTTGTACACCGCGATAAGACCGAATCAAAGCTTCGAGTGCTCCACCTACAATTGGGGTCGCATGGAGGCGAGTCACGAGCACATTGTGGTGGACATCAAGAACGGCAGCGTGATATCCACGGCGTCGGTGACAGAGAGTGAGAACAACGTGGTAATGCGTTGCCAGTTCGTGGATCCGGTGCACTCCTGCCGAGCTGTGATGCCCGACCACAGGGATGAGCTTTTCATTGCGGACGGTCTGTATAATGGCAGATATTCCGCCTACGATACGCTGTGAGTAGTTTTGTGTTCTGTTTCTGAAGGTCCGACTGAGGTTTCTAATACGACAAATCGCATTGTAAGATGCAATTCGCATGCACATATACACAAACGTACATATGTATATGGCATATAAGTATGTATTTCATTTTCATATATGTATTTTCATTCTCTAATAGTACATCGAAATCCAGATGTGCTTTGGAAGTACCCAAACCCTTAAATGCCAACGAAATCGGCCTGTGGCGTTTACTAAACGGTGAACCGAGCACTCCGTCCGGGTGCCTCTTCTACATCGGCAAAGCGAGGAAGGAGATAATCGAAGCAGAACTAAAGATCTTGGACAAAGTGAATGTGATCAAAGTGTATGAGACGGACGCCAGCATAGCGGAGATTGCCTGCAGCGTACCGTTTGTGATTGACGACTGCTATCTGCGTGATCCCAACAACACTGTCCACTTTCCCGACAACATCCGATTTGAACGCACCCGTATGTACGGCCAATGCCTCTACTTGAAGATGCCGGTTCTAGCGGGCACCTGGACGTGTGGAGCGCGTGGCCACGATTACGAAAAGGAGGTTCTGCAGGATATTCAAGTAAGGTCTGCTTCGGTTTTCGATCAGTTGCGGAATGAATCAGTCTCGGTCGTCTGTCAGGTTATAGCGAAGCCACCGGAGGGCGAAGTGCTAACTGAGCGGCTTAAAGTGAAGCGCCGCAGCGTCGCGGATCTGATGTGCAAGACGCCGTTCGAGGAGCCCATTTCGCACTGCGTCTTCATCGATCCGCAGAGTCACGTGCATCTGGTGGCCTCGGCGAACAGCATCAAGGCGGCAGGGTTAGTCAGTGTTGTTGCGGCGCTGTGCATCGTTTTCGAACTAATTCTGCGCTAATTTTTTGGCAGACACGTGCGCTACTATGGGCGTGGGATGCAGTGGGGCGAGTGCGGTGCCAGGATCGAGGAAGTCGGCGCCGACGATTTCGGCGAATGGATTTGCCAGTTTGCCAGCTACACGGGCAAGCGGGTGACGTTCGTGATGCGACTAAAGGAATCCGGTAGGCTGCGGTTCAAAAGGAAACTTTGAGGCTTTATCGATTAAATTGTTGATGTTGTTGTTGGTGTGGTGTGGGTTGTTTTAAAGAAAAGTCGTGGCAATAACATAGACGCCACTTTGTTTTCTGCAGTGTTCGGACATGCCACGTTTATTGGGCTGGGTGTGGGCGTCACCATAATCTTACTGCTGGTGCTGGGTGTGATCTTTGCCACCGTTTCCTACAGAAAGCGGAATCTGTCGGCGCAGCACGATTTGACATCGGCGAGTCCGTTGGACACCCCTTCCACAACGTCGATGCAAATGCAGACACCCGCGGTGAGTGAAATCAAAGGAGAGGTGTCAGAGCAAAGGACGGCCGAATGAAGCAAGCGAGAGTGGTGTGAATGCTATTCTACTCACATCTTAAAAGTGATATCAATGTATTGCATTTAGAATAAACGAGTTACTTAGTTAAGCAAATACGAAGAATACTATGCGATACAGTGAGGGGAGTTTTGGGCGAGAAACGGGGTAGACGGGGTAGAACGTCTGAGTTGTTAATTTGAGTTATGTACGTGCGTAACTATTTATGTATAAAAATAAAGCATCTCATAAGGGGGTAGTTCCGAATTACTACCGGAAACTTCGTAATTGTTTAGGTTGTGCAATTATATTATTCATTCATATTGAAATTTCAAGACATGCTGCTGACATGTGCACTGAACATCGGTTAATTTTTTTTTAAACTATTTTTTCTAATTTCTCTATTCAAAACTGTCAATGTTAGAATCCCAAGCGCTTTCAGAAAACGCAGTAAAAGCCGACCAAAAATTAAATTCTGAAAGTACATCCGTATTATCCGTGTTTGAGAGTGCGTGGTTCGCTGTTATGTACACAAGCAAACCGCGCAACGGCTCGTCTCCCTTTCTCAACAATGTGATTTAATTTAGATGCTAATAAGACCACAGCTCAAAAACGAATGAGTCGTCTTTTTCATTGTCAGCGAGATTCAAAGGCGAGCACTTGCAGCGGCGCACGTGTGTCGGCGGGCGGTGACGGAGATTGCGTGTATCATAGGTTGGTTTAATGACTCTTGCTGACAGTAGAGCCGGTTCGGGTTTTCGGAGTTTGGCGCTACTTGCTTAAACTCTCCATTTTCATATATTTGGTAAATCCTAACATCCAAGGAACCAAGTTTTGCAAAAGTTCATTGGGAACAGTCACGGAACCCAACTACTAGTCACTGCCGTCCAGTGTTTGTTGCCAAGCTGGGTGGAGATGCTCGAACCGATGGGGCAAGCATCGACGCCGAAACGACCCCATACCGCAAGAGTTTGTGCACGTGTGTGCATATGTGCGAGCACCTGTTGGTCGGTCCAATGCTTGTCGCAAGTGAACGGCGTCAGCTGCGCGCCTTCTGCGCCGGCCATTATCATTCGCCTGCAGGATGGCCATAAACGACAACGGCATTGAAATGGCTGGTGATGATCGTGTTGTTGTTGGTGTTGTTACACACCAGGTTGCTGCTGTTTGGCGTTTTATGGCGTTGCAGATATGCTGTTGTAATTGTTGGCAGCAGTTAAACTTTGGCACTTTGCATTTTGCTCACATTCGGCAGGTGGCCGCGCTTCCATTTCGCTCGCTTTTCCCGTATTCTAGCACCGACTGTTTTTGTTGTTGTTAATTTAGTGGTTTTTTGCAAGTGTTGCTCATCCAGTATGTCGTCTGTCGTTGTTATATTTTACATTTTGCTTCAGCGATTGCGTTCGGCTGCTACTGTTGGCATTGTTGTTGTTGTTGTTTGTCGTTGGCAAACGTCTTTTGCAATTTTCATTCAGTGCACCGCCACACCAACACACCCATCCAAACGCAGTGCATCTAAAATGCGCAAATAGTTGGCAGCTCGACTGCTGAAATGGCTTCGGACGTCGCTCTAAGTGGTTTGCCCCGTCCGTCGTGTCTCCGCTGCGTGCGCTGACGTCGCGCTCATAAAAGCGTTGTACGACGGTTTATGCTTTAGCTGCTGTTTGTATGTTGAACATATTGAATTGTGTTAAGGTGTTGCGGCGCGATGTGGGGCTCGTGCGGCCATAAGCGGAGCACATAAAACGGTGACATTGCGTTTTTCTTTATTGCCGCACTAACTGAATGCAATTATTTTGCATACTGCAGTCGTTTCATTTTCAGGGCCGGAGCACTCTGCCGGAGCAGAACCGCTCGAAGGGGAATGAGTTCGGGTGCGGTGAGACGAAAGGCCGGAAACGAGCTTTAAATTGCCTTTGAAAATAAATAGAAGTTTATTGGAACGGAGTGTTGAACACTTTTCATTAAGGCACCAATGGGCAATGCAATTGTTTGATGTGGCGGAGACAACGAGACGTTTTTGTTTATTTTGATGCTACCAAAAATTGTATGTTGAGAGGAAAGTTATTGTATTTTAGAAATTATCGAGTGGATATGGTTGTAATTTCTTATATATGAACATATACATATCTATGCATTGCTCGTTATCAGACCAAATAATTAACATACACAAACTATACGGAACTTGCAGGCACAAAATTACGATTTGAATGAAGTAGAGGGAACCTTATCGATTCCGAAGAAAGCGATTGAAAGCTTTTATATGCCACTGTTTTACTCTTAAAGATTTGCTGAAAAAAGCACAATTTTTCAAAAAAATGTAAATAAAAATTCGGGTATTTATTATTAACTATTGTCAGCTACATCGAATCGACGGCGAAATCAAATATTGTTGAAATTTGGTCAATTGGTGAGGCGGCACAGTCGCTAAACGCGTGCTCGCAGTCGCCGCCCTCGCGTCCGAGCATTTCCGCTGCCAAGTATTCTCGATCCGAGGGTTTATCAAGCTCGTCACGTGATGCCGTCGGCCTGAAATGCGTGAAAATGTACAAAATTTGAATGCTTAATGGTAGCAGAGCTGGCGCGGGGCGGCGAGATGGCAAAACAGTTACATACGTGAGCACAATGTGCAGCAGCTCGGCCAGCAGACCGCTGTCGTACAGCAGCGGCACTGCCGCATGTTCGCAAATGCTGCGCAGCAGGCAGGCGCGTCCTGGCAGCGCGGCGCTGCAAATGTGGCGAAATACCGAAAATTCAGTGATTAATTTTGACGCACAAGAACTGCAGCAACAATATCAACAACGCCGATGCCAGCAGCAACACATTTTTTCGGGTGTTCTGGTTTAATGCGCATTCCGCGTGCGCGTGTGTGCTGTTTTTCGGCTGCACATGCCAACAAGGTTGGCTGCGCGCGTATACGCACCTATCCATCAGCATTTCGACGGCCCGGTAAATGATCCAGCGATAGGCCGACGCTGTTTTCTGTTTACGCTTCCAATTATCACTGAAAGTGGAACTCTGGCTGGTGTGCGGTCGATGCGAGCGGTGGCTGGGGGAGCCGGCGCTCGTCGTGTTCGCGCTGTGGCGTTGCGTTGCAGTTGGCGGCACCGACGCGCTCAGCATGCTGGCACTGAGGCTGCGCCGGTTTATGTTTTGCGGTCGGAAGTAAGTCGGCCGAAATTCGTTCGCTTTGGTGGGCAGGAAGTACTCGGCCTTCAGCACATAGCCCGATGTCACCGACTCGAAGTACAGATCTTCCACGGGTATACCAATGCCGCCAATGAACTGCAATTGATGAGAGCAGACGACTCAGTTTTCGTTTTTAATGTTTTTGGGACAGAAAAGAGGCCAAAGAAGAAAAAGAGAAAAGCGAGAACAGGAGTGAGGAATTAAACGATTTCGCCTTCATGGTTAGTGGTTTCATAAATCTTGTGTACGACCCAAAGTCATTTGTGCACTCGAAGTCCATTGGCCGTGAAAAGATCTCAATCCGCAACCGGCACAAGCCAAAAGATGACTGCGAGGGAGGTTCCTCATTCAGACTGTATCGCGTGTGATCGAGTCGGTGTGCTTACTTGTACACGAGTCGGCGTAGTTGGAGGGAACGTTAGTGATCTGCCCTCGGCTTTGCTTTGATCCGCTGTGAACACATTCGACCGTACCACTAGGAAGGATGTCAGAACCAGCAGCACAAGAAACCCACTCTTCACAAAATCCATTTTCAGACGGAGTTCGAAGCGCGACAAATGTTCGCATTGAAAGCGCGCTGGCAACTGAACGTGTAGTCTGCTAAAGTCGACACACACACACACATACACGCAAGACCATTAAGAATGCTTTCTCCTTTCGGCAATAGGCTTGAAACTGCACTTAAGTACCCAATTAGCGCCCATTGTCAGCGAACTAAACGGCGATTGAGTTTCTTTGAAGCAGCAATTTCGTTTTCGATTCGATGGCTGGTCGGTAAATATTTGCTTGGTACAATTTATTCAAAAAAGTGTATGAAGCGAGCTGAAGATGTGAACGAAGAAATTCGTTCTTGTAGAATTTCTTAGGAAGAAGCCAGATGTGTGCTCTGGTTTTGCAGAGCTTTGACTGTTTCCGATTTCGTTTTTAGTTGTTGTTGCAATGTAAATGAATTTTAGAGCCACGCTTCTCTTTAGGTCTGCACTCGGCGCGAGGGTGAGACACAATCAATCACAATGAAAGTTTATTGACTAACGAGTTTCTTTATTTGGGCCGGATGGAGAACACGAATTGAAGATTATTTGCACATTAAAAAATATGCATAGACAGTTTGTAACACTTATATTTTGTGGTAGTCAAACAATACCCACGATAGGTTTGATAATTTCTTAGTGATTGGAGTTTAGAGTTTGATCGCCAACTGCTTAGACTCTACGCCAGACAACTGCAAATTATTCAGACAAAATCAGAAAAACCGTTGGGGACAAATCGAAAGATTCCTCAGATTAAACCCAAAACAGCTGAGTTTAATAAAAATAGTATTGCTGAGCATGAAACTTGCTGAGTTATGAAGCGTTAACCACGAAGCTTTGCTGCAGCTGACGCGGCAGGTAGTTACTAAAGCTGTTGTTGTTGAAGACTACGACAGACCTCTGAGTGGATCAAGAACTAGAAAACGATAACAGACCCAAATAAGTTAATCTCACGCAAGGATCTCGAGGACATTTTTCGTGAAACTAGAAGTATTTGACTTCTGATGAAGTCGGGGTAGGGTTTCGTATTTGTTAAGTATAAAGGTGCCAGCAAAGTATTGGCATAGCGTGGCTTTTTGTTTTGTTTATGAAAGTTTTATGATTGACGATTTGTACCGAATGCTGAAACAGTAAATAAATTCCAGCAGACTTCTTTGAATGTGTCAAATGTTTCGGCTTTTGTGCAGTCAACATTAAATTTACTGGCAACCTGCAGCCGCCGCTGCTCTCTAACGCTGACTCGGAGCATGGATGGGGCATGCAACATGGCGTGGCATTGACTGTGGCACACGTGCTGCTGCCCCGAGTCGGTGGAGTGCGTGCGCAGGGCGCCCCATGTAAATATTTAAGGGCACTTTGTCGTGTTGGCACAAGCTTAAATCTGCTGTGAGAACTTTTCGCATATTTGCCGTGGCATGCAACATGTGCGGCGGCTAAGGTTACGGCCCAGTCAACGAAAGATTGCCGCGCCCGCACTCAACCAGGCGTCCGCTGCGCTCGCAACTTCTAAGAAGATAATGCAGTGTGCACGCTGTAGCTGTTGTTGTTGCTGTCGGGCGCATGCGAAGCGTTAGAGTGCAGCTAATAAAATATGTTAAGTTTACACATTTCCTTAGAGGGGTTTTAAAAATTCATATGCACTGCAATTGCGACTGTTGTTGAGGTTGTTGTTGCTTTCATTGTTGGTTCTGTGGCTGCGGTTTGGCTTGTGTGGCTGTCTTGGGTCGTCCGCGTGCTTGTGCGTCGCTGCGTTTGCACGAGCGTTGAGCAAGTTGAGTAAGTTACAAAATTAATTTCACTTAAGCTGTGCGGGATTACGATGATCATCTTTCAATTTCGCCGAGCGAAGACACTTCAGCGGAGTTGAGTGCCGGAGCGAGCGAGCGCCCGAACTAAGGAACGCGCCGAATCACCGAGCCCACCAACCCACCCACATATGCAGAGATGACGCGAGAAGCAGCTGGATTAGGCGGCGCCTGACGGGAAGCTGGTATCGACAGATGGAGGCAGATCGGCGAACTGTTGCCTGTGTCGTCGGACGAACAGGCAAATGAGCAGTTTGATAGATAGACCCAACGACAGGCACCGATCCACTCAGCTAGTGAAGTGAAGAAGCTTCACTCCGGTCGACATTTGCGTGCAACTGAGATGTCCTCATTAAACTGATGGCGTTGGCGTTGGCAGCCGCCAATAGCAACGGCGACCGACCATGACGCCGCCGACGGTGTGCGAACGATGAGCGAGCGGAGTGCGGTTAGACGATAAAGGGCTGCGGACGGTGGTAAGTGATGCACTTTTCGACGAGCACAAGCCTGTGTGTCTGTTGTGCGTGTGTGTGTGCTTCTGCATAATTTGCGCAATTTTGCATAAAGCATGAAGGTGAAGTGTAGATCCACAACCGCACTTTAGCCTCCTCGGCGAGCGCCAGGAGCAGCGACACCGCAACGCGGCACATAATGAAGGAGCACTCGCCATTTATCAACAACGCCGACACCAGCGGCTGTGACTGCGACTGCGGCAGCGATGCCATCCGCCAGCTACTATGCGGCATCGCTCACTGAATGACGGCACTTTTCAGCGCTTTCTCGCAACGCGTTGGCTGGCTGGCTCGTTGGCCGCTCGGTCGCTGGATTATGTGCTGCTCTCGGTGGCGATGGCATTGAGTCCGTGCCGCAACACATGTGAGCAGCGTGTGCGTGTCCGTGTCCGTGGCGTGTGCATGTTTGCGACACACTTATTTCTGATAAATTATAGCCGTGTTGATTTATTCTCGGCTTTTCGCTGTCTGCGGCTTTAGATTAATTTCCTTGCATTGCGTCCAACACCTACAAAGTGTCATACGGGCCCAAGCTGCGCCCACTTTTAGTGCGTGCGAACGGTCGCCACACATATTCGCCTACATTTACAGACAGAACTAAAAAAAACAAAGTTTTTTCGGACTTTTTTTAGTGTATTTTGAGCTCCTTACAATTTCCATTTGGCAACGGTCAAATTTTGCAGCTGGAAACTGAACTCTCAAGGGATTTGATCTCCACATATCCGAAGCGTAGTAATACACTTTGCATATAACGATTTTTTTTTTTAATTTTTGTATTTTATGTAAATTAATGAAACTTTGAACTTCTGTTCAACAAAGTGGTTTTCTGTGTCCGTCCGGTTTTCTTGAAGGGCAGTTTGACTTATGTCGGTGTATTTACATATTTACTTACTCGTATTTCCATTGATTGATATTGAATTATTGGTCATTGATAAAGAATCGCAGTGCAAACATTATTTCGAGATATATTCCCAAATTACGTTGCAGTTTTCTGCGATCGGGATCCATTATGTTCTGCCAATTAACCAATCTGTTGTTTCAACTTGTCCCAGTGTGCGTGCGGTGCGCAGTGAATCTTCCTGCAACTGACCTCACAGCTTTTTGTTATCATATGAGAAACGTTGCAGAGGACAATGAAAACATTTGACATAGAAGCGAAAAAAGCTTCTACGCAGCGGAGCTGCTAAGTTCTGCGCATAAATATGCACACACACACACAAACACATATCGCTAGTGCTATCGCAGCATTTGCTAATTGCGGCATAAATTGCATTTGCGACAGCTAAGCCGCAATGTGTGTGACAAGGTGCCAGCAGCGCCATTTAAGTAAATGCAGCCGCGTAGTTATTATTCATGTCATTAAGTGGGAATAAATTTGCCAGCTCGTTGCAATGCCTTCGGCATTATTTTCTTATTTCTCGTCTCTGTTTTGGCTGCATATCAGCGAAGTGTGTCTCTAAGCGCAGAGCATTGTCATCGCGATTCATCAACAAAATCACTTCACACTTCACACCTCGCGTGCGCACACGCCTCGACCGCACCCCTTTCGCACCGCCACGCCACGCCTCTTTGCCAGGCAGCCACGCCGGCAAATGCACACATTGTCACATGTGTGTGTGTGTGTGTGTGTGTGAGTGTGTGCCGACGTTGACAATTGGCACATTTGCAATTTAACACTCAAATGCGCGGCGCGGCGTGCGGCAGCGCTCCAGGTTGTCATGTGACGGCGACATCAACGAACGTAGCTGTAGTTGGTGTCTTTGTTGTTATTGTTGCTGTGGCAGTGCGGGTGTCGTGATGATGAGAACACTGGTGGCATTGGTGGTGGCGCTGGCGAATTTGCATTTTTGATATGAGTGAGCGGTGCAAATATTTGCAGGGCGTGCAGTGTTCATTACGTGGCAACCACACCGCCTGTGCCGCCACCGCGTGTTGTTTTGCATGCTTGATGCGGCGACCAGGCGAGTGCGCGCGTCGCTTTACAGCACTCAGCGTGCGCCAAGTATAAATTCAACGCTTTTTAATTGAATTGGCAGTTGGCAAAGCGTTGCTGCCGCCGACACTGCAGCGCCCAGGTGCTGCTTGACCGATTTAATTAAAAAACGCGCACGCTTTTATGAAATGAAGCGCCGAATGAATGCATTTATGCAACTGTAGACACTCACTTAGCGGGTCCGACGTGGCGTATGAATAACATTAATCGGGCAAACTGTGCGCGTCCGAAATGGAATCGGGTTGGCGGAGTGGAAGTGATGGAAAAAGGGATGAAAGCAAACGCGCGACAACTGATCTGGTCACAATCTGGGTGTTATTCACAATCGAAGAGCTTAACCCTCGAAATTGTTATTTCCTTATTAAATAATAATCAGGCTATCAGAAAATTTGCAGGTCCTGCTCACGAATCTAAAACTCATTTCTCGATTGTGTGGCGGAAGGAATGTTAGGTTAGGTGTTGTTAAAGTCAAACCACCTCGAGCCGGGCATTACTGTTTAGTGGTTAATAAATAAGATCAGACCAAAGAAATTGTAATTGTATTAATTAGCTTTGATCAGACGCTACACATTGTCATATTTAATTCATTTGATACTTGCCGGGGATTTTGTGATTATTGAACTTTAATTTTTAAATTTCCACTTTCACTTCGCCGTTTGCAATTCAACATGTTTCGTAGTCATAATTGAGCTTAATTGTATACGATTTTTGAAAGTTTTGCTTTTGCCCGTAAAGAGAGATAGTTGAAAGCTTAACACCAGATCTGTTTGGTTAAACCGCGTAGTTGATTCGATTATCTGAAGTAAGAGTTTCACTCCTGAGGCTCCTTTAACAAACAACAACAAGCCAAATTTTGTCATTTTTTTAATAAGTGAAATCCAAATAGCACACCCGGACCTTTCAATGGCGACAAGATAAGTGTTATTATTTTTTATTTTATTTGTCCCATCTCGGACATAAACAAGCGTTCGTCTCTCGTTCGTATTAAAAAAGTCACCAAAAAGATTTATGACAATTCTGGACGACATTGGCGTTGTCGTTGTTGTTGCTATTACCATGACTGTTTGTTTTATTATTTTAAAATTGTGTTATGCATTTAGATGGCATTCAAGGAGCAACAATCGTCGGTTAGCTCGCTCGCTTGACTCCGTGCCACATCGAGTCGTCTGACTGTTGCTCCTCGCGCTGCCGTGCGCCGTTTCCATTTTATCGTCATGGTTATTTGTGTTATTATTTTCGTTGTTATTGCCGAGGTTGTTGTTGTTGTTGGTTTTACGATGCAATGTTTCATTTTCTTTATGAGCAGGAGAATGTGTGCAATGCGCGTTCGTATGTATGCGAGATATCTGAGAGCGTGTGCGAGTGTGTGTGTGTGTGTGTGTGTAAGTCAGACATTTGCATATCCAACAAATGTATCTGACAAACGTGATTCTCATGGCAAATGGCGACATTACAGCGCACAACGCCCGAACGCAGAACATGAAAAGCAACACGAGAGCGTAGTGCGGTAGTGTTGCAGTGAGCTGGAGTGAGCGGCGCCGGGCGGCGTGTGTGTGTGGGCATGGCTGCTCTGGCTGCTGGCGACACTGTGGATGTGTTTTGGTATGCAAAACGCTGCGGCGACTCAATGAAAATGAAGTCAACCGAGCTGAGGGCGAAGGCGAATGTTGCTCGAGTGCAAAGTTGCTCAATTTTAAATAATGGCATCGTTTCCGTTTCCGGTGTGGAGCAACGAATTTAAAGCATACAAGCCGAGTATGTACGAGTAGACATTGACAATGATGGTGACGATGATGATGATGATGTTGATAATGATGATATTGACGTGCAGCGAAAATCCAATTGTTGTTAGGTGAATGGCAGACGATGATCTCAGCGAAATGTAATTTCTGCTAATACTAATGTGGATTGAGATGGAGGCATAAATGCAGTATAGCGAACCCTCGTGAAAAAAATAAATGAGTATGCTTTTATATAGAGGGTTGGCTCCTGAATCCAACAAACTAAAAATTTTGCCTGGGAAACGCCTACAAAAGGCGTGGCTCGGGGTCAAATTTTGTAATTTCGCTTTTAAATATAAATATCAAATGTTATATATTTCATTGTAAAGGGAATTCCACAGGCTACAATATAGTAACAAACTTATTGAACCTTTATTATGGATTTTTTCGAGAAAAAAATCCGTTTTTAAACAATTTTTATAAATTTTTTTTCTTTTTGCCTTAAACTTTTTATTAGTACATCTTACGTATATAATGTTGCACATCAAAAGAAAGGTATGAAAAAGACCTTTCGTTTGATACCCATATCGTGTAAATCAGTTGGAGCTTAATTGAGTTTTTTTGATAAAAACTTTGAACTTTGACCCCGAGCCACGCCTTTTGTGGGCGTTTCCCAAGCCAGATTTTTAGTTTGTTAGATTCACAAACATACGCTCTATATGGCCCAAATTTCCGTTTTCCGATCTTCGCTTCTATTGACTCGAGCAGTGCCTACCGGACTCAGAATGGATTAATTCTATAAGCTGCAAAAACTGATGACGAAAACAAGAGCGGAAACGGAATTTTATTGAAGCAACTTTGTGCAATTTTTCAAGTGTTTTGCTATTGTTATCAATTATCTTTAAGCTTAGACTGCTTGAGTTCAAGTAAAAGCTCAATTTGTCGAAGTTTCTGGATACTTGCATTAACAAAAATCATTAGCAGCGTCGACATTTTTGGAGCCTTCTACTTTTGGATTTCCAAAAGGCTGATGGAGCTGATTAAGGATCAGGTGATGGCCTGGTTGGTCCTCAAATTTGGTACAACTGAAGTTATATCGATTGTTTTTTCTCTGGCCTTGAAGATTTTGGAAATTTACAGACAAACGCGATTTCGAAGACGATTTCATTTCAAGTTCAATTTATTTTAGAATAACACACATTGAGTGCAGTGAGAACTAAGTTTTTTAATTACACCTCAATCAGAATTAAATTTCTTCAATCAGAATTAAACTTATCAATTACATAATTAAATAATAACAAAGTAGCTTAATAAATATTATATAAATATTATAAATAATATAAAATACAATCTCAGATATATGTGAAAGAATAAATATAGGAAATTAATGAAAGATTAAATTAGAGGTTGATTGGGTATAAAGAAGAAGATGCTCCTTGTACTGCTCGTAAATACTCATAAAGTTTTGCCCTTTAGTTGTTTCTGTTCAGCCCAGCCCTTGTAACCTCAGGAACTGAGTTCCAGACTCTGACGGCGTAGATGAAAAAAGCCGAGATGTTGTTATTAAAAAGATGATTCCAACAAATCTGGGAATGAGATGCTGGAAATAAGTTTGCAATAAAAAGTATTAATTAGTTAATCAATTGAATTATACAATTAAGTCGAATGTTGACAATAAGTCAATTTTATAAAATGGTGAATGTTGTTCACAGACATTGCTGATCAAACTCGACGATGGACGACCACTGCCCAAAGTGAAAATGATAATTGACACCAATCAAAGCTAATTCGCATTGTTGCCTCAATTATGAGAACAATCAAGAAATCATCAGCAATTCATTGCAGGCAATTTCATTGCCAATAAAATGCTGCTTGCTAAATGCCACAGCAGCGAAACACAAAACAACAATCAGCGACTAGCAAAAACCTGGCATTGAATAACAACAACAAGACCAATAATAACGGTAATTAATAATTTCGCCACAACAACAAATAATGAAACAACCACATCGACTCGATGCGTGCGCGCAAATTAGCGAGTAGAAATGTAACAAGCAGAAGAAGAGGAGAAAGCAGAGCGAAGAGGAGCAAATATTGTAGCAGCAGGAAGTGTGAATGAGTGTGTGCAGTGTGGGGATGGATGCGCAGTGGCAATGGCGAAGGTTTGGCACGTAATCAATTCTTAATTGTTAACTTTTTCGCTTCGAACATGTCATTGGGGCGCTCAGTCGACAGTGTGTGGCAAGTTCGGGCCACTCCGCGCCCTTCCGCGCCGGCGCCCGCCACTTGCGCATGCAGCGGCGGTAACGACAGCAACGAGCAACAAGCAATTTAGCACATTTCGCATCGATTGCAACAACAAACAGCGGCGACGCCAAAGGCAGCACGCAGCGCAGCGATTTTCGCATTTTCGCTTTTCGCTGCCGAAGCGCTTCCGGTCACCGAATTTCATGGCAATACGTGAGAAATTAAATCTCAACAATTCCAGCACGAAATTCGCCATCGAAGTGTGGCGCGAACAACCACGACAGCAGCAACAACTCCAATAAATACCAACCGAATGAAGCGGTAGCACGAAAAATCGTGGCCAAAGTCGGGGATTCTAGGCCGAGGTGGGAGGAAGGGAGACAAGAAATAGCGCGCAGCATTTTGCGCTGATTTTGCTTATTCGCCGGGCTTAGTGCAGCGTTTGCGGCGCAGTCGGGCAACAAATGTACGCACCAGCCGACAGACAGTTCCACAGACGCCGACACATACGACCGCTCGGCGACGGTTGCATGTTGTGTTCGTCTGCTTGCGGCGCGTACAATTTCAATTAATTTTACCATCATTCGTGCCGCCACTGTGTCACTGCGGCCGCGTCTGAGAATGCGATTCCACGTACAGTACACACACACATACAAGCACAGTGAGTGTGTGTGTGTTTTTCATTGTGAGCCGCTTTGAAGTTAGTGCAATAAGTTGCACACAAGCCGATTAATTTCCACTAAATTATGATAATTGCAACTGTTGAAAAGCAGTTAGCAGTCGCCGAGAGTGCAATAGGAAACATATGGGAATTCAAAGATCTAACCGATTCATGTGCTGTGGTCGTATGAGTAACATTAATTCACGCATTTTGGGCTGTTTGCTGTTTAAGTTGAAAGTGTTTGCAAAGTGTCTTCTGAGCTGGCAAATAGATGAGTGCAGCGGTTGACTTTCCGCACATCGATGTGACCAAAAACCGCACTCCAAACGACGCCATTCACGTCGAGCCATTATCGCCGCATTAACGCGCACAACCGGCAGTGCCACCAGAGCCGATTATAAGGCGATGTCCGGCGCCAAGTGGGAACTGAGAAGTGGCGACAGAAGACCGACTGATGACCGTGCGTGCAAAAAGGAACCGAAAGCGATTGCCAGTTGTTTGGCACATCAGTGTGACACATATATACACATACGCACATAACTGTGTGTGTGTGTGCGACAAATTTGTGATAGGGAGGCCATGCGTGGGCGGGCACAATTACTCATAGGAAAGCGCTCATTTGCGTCGAAAAGTGTAACCAGGCGTGCCAATTGTGAAATGAGTGCAATTCGGTGCGTTGTGCGTGTCCTCCGGTGGCAGCGTTGTTGCTGGCGCACCGAACCGAATGCATACATTGACCGCATTCGAAAGCACAGCAACGTTGCGTTACATGTGTCATCGGCAACTTGGAATCGTCTACGAGAAACTTGCGTGCGAATATAAAAACAACTTAAATGAAGCCTTAAAGTAAAAGAAACTTTGTTTATTAAACAACATAGAATCTTACATTATCCAAGCAATGCATAATTGTTAGGGATTTCTGAAGAAATTTTTGAAAAATTTTAAAATACCATTGTTTCAAGTTAATATAATTTGTGTAGCTTGTCGTTTGTAGTGAAAGGTATTTCCATCTGCTGTCGTTGATCGCAAGCACGGCGCGAGGAGAGCAGCCTGCGGTTCTTTATTGGCACTCATTCTTAGCGAGGGCAGCCGTTAACCTTTCCCTGCGCTGCGTCTGCCTGTTATTTGCCATTTTAATGTTGCCGCTGCTGGCGGAAGACACATAAAGCAGCAGCAATTTGGATACCTTTCAACTGCAGCGAACATGCCACATGACAGACTCGTGCGGCATGTGACCCAGCACGACCATTACAGTATGCCGCCGAATTGCAATGCGTTCTTGGTTGCCGGTGCTGCTTGTCGCCGGAATCCAATTTGCTGCTTCACGAGTTCGCTGCAGCAACGTTTTTAGACTCACTGTGAGCGCCCAGAGAGCAACATTAGCAGCGAAGCGTGCCGCCGTTGCCACGCTGCTTGTTCCCCTGAACTTTTCGTTGTTTTTGGCAGCAGCGCAACAATGAAATTTCACGCAGAAATTAAAACGCAACTCAAAAATGCAACGACGCCATCGAGTGTGTGAAATGGGAGCAGTGCAGCAGTGAATGTGAATGGCTTTGCCAGCTGCAAATGCGCTGAAAAAATTGCTGCAAATAAAGGCGGCGCAACAATGGCTGCTAGGCGCGAGCACCCTGAACGCTCCAAAAAACCCTGCAGTGGAAATTGAAATTCGCGAAAATGTGACAAAGGCAACTTTGAAATGCAAACGCACATGTTGCCAGCTGCAGTGTAATGGCTGCACGATTATGGCAGCGGAATTAGAAGACGCAAAATGTTGTCAAATTAAAATTCGAAACAATGCACTCAACAATCGCGCTGCACAATAGTGAAATTATGCCAGATTTAATTATGAAAAAATCTCAACTTCACCGAAAATGCGGTCGGTAGTTGTAAAAATAATACCTTCCATCGATGCTGGAGGAATCTCAATTTCGTGTTAGATTTTTTGTTGGATTTTGAGTTGGAATTTGACTTTAAAAATTTGGCATCTGACTCGTCAGCGCTACACACGTTGTTCGCCTTCATGGAGGCGGCTGAGCTCGGCTACGGCATCCTTTCGCTGAATCGAAAATGCAATCTATATGCTAATCGTGCCGTCCACTGCAGCGAGGCGCCAGCACGTGTGTGCGGCCATTAAGCGGTTTGGTGTTGACGTCCACAGTGTGGAAAGTGCGTGTCACAAAGCGAAACTCACATCCAGCCGACTGGCGAACCAGTCTCGTGTCAAAATAATAATGACAACAACATAATGGACACGTCAACAACAACAAAATTCTTAATATAACAACTATTCGGAAATCAATAAAAATGTTCAAACATAAAAAATAGATTAGTTCTCCAGTTCTCCAAATTATAGAATTTATTTATGTTGAGGATGTCTGCAAGCCTTTTGGAAACGCACGAATTGCATTGCTTATATATATAATATAAAGACATGTATACATATGTACGATGCACGCAACCTTTTTAAGAAAACGAAGATTCCAATACAAACTTCTCCGTCATCTCCCTGACGTTTAGACCAGGAAACTCAATAAGGTTAGTGAGGAACTGAGAGCGTTGTTGGTTTAGTCCTAAACTGACCAGCGACAGATATTGCCACAAAAACTTCAAGAAGGCTTCTTCTTCTTCTGCTTCTTCGAAACTACAACAACGATGAATTTGTTCAAGTGTTCAAAGGATAAACTGCAGCCAAGGTTAAAGGTTGACTTACTAATTGTAAAAGCGGACACAACCGAGTAAGAAATGTTTGTCCTATAAAATTAAGAAGAATTTTCTCTTCCGCAAACCATTGCTCATGGTTTGCATTTATTTGAATTGCATGTCGCAAAAATGCTCGAAGCTAACAAGAGCCTTTTTTCGACAACCGAAAGCATAATATTGATGATGCAACATTTGCGCACTTGGCAGTTGGCGCAACGTAAACAGCCGCCACCGAAGCAAAAAGCGCACTGTGCCGGTGGCGCTGCAGTCGGTCGGGAGCGCCGGTTGTGCGGCGCTGTCCAAATAAACTCAAATTGAAATCGGCAATAAATACAATTGGAATTTGATAGTTTCCGGCACGAACTTTTCGCATGGCGAGTAAGTAAGTGGCGAAAGTTTTGCTGCGCCTTTTTGTGTGCACTCTGCCTTTTTGCGACCTAATGCCGGAATTGGCATGCAAAATGCTGGGGGCGTGTGAAGCGTGTGAAGTGCCGTTGACCACATGTTCGCAGGAGAAGTGCAGTCGCTCGCCTCGTGCAGTGCTCATTGATTTGGAAAATGTTTTCGCTGGCTCTGGGAAAGAGCCCAAAAAAAGTTGTGCAATTTGTCAGGCATTCTCGTGACGGTCTATTTTTGAGTTGCATGACAAACTGTCGACGTCAAACTTTGTTTACTTTGCGCAAATGCCACTCGAATGATTGGTAAAAAAGCGAGCGAGCAGAAAAGGGCCGGTTGCAAAGACCACAAAATGCAAATTCAGTTGTCGGATATTTTATGTATTTGCTCGAGGTTAGGAAGATGTCGAGCTGTGACTACGCTTCGAAGCGTCCACACATTTTTTCGTAGTCAAAGTGATGCACAAACACGGCCGCAATCGAGCGTTTCGCTCCGCCTGCCGTGATACAAAATCGCTGCAAGGGCCGTGGGGCAACACTGAGTAACGTTGCCTGGAAACTGGCGGCAATTGAATTGGCTAATGCCGCAAGAGTGCGCCTAGTAAGCACTGAACGCATCACATTCGCGTGTCTAAATGTTGTGCGAGTTACAAAAATTATTTATTTATGGTAATTGCTGTGTTGACTACATAAATTTATGAATACGCGGTGAGAAGTGGTGTGTCGGGATGGCTTAAAGTGCAGCTCTAGTTATTTATTATTGATAGCTAATTATTTTGTATTTATATTTGCTTGAATTTCACTAAAATCTCTAAAATATTTCAAAGGATTAAGGTTTGTTCAATTCGTTATTGGCTAAAGTGGCACTTTCGTTGTATTTCACTACTGTTTTCTGGTTACCTTTCATACATATGCGTGTGTGTGTGTGTGTGTGTGTGTGTGGGAGGAAAATTCCCAAATTAAACATTTGCACCCAGTCACTTGACATTTGTTGCACGTAAAGTTTGGCATTGTCGCTCGCATCACTTTCGCCTCGCCTATTGCAGCAGTCGTGGCTGTGGCCGTTGCCGCTGTTGACACACCTCTGGGAATCATTCGGCCATGTCGCATCGATTAATCACATGTATGGCTGTTTGAGCTTTCATATATCAGCCGCGGCAGCTGACTGCATGGCGACGCACGCCGTGTGGCTGTGGCTGGAGTTGTCAGAGTTGCCACAATTTATTTCGCAATGAATTTTTGATTATGAGCAAACAAAGTGACTCGCCATCCATTTGGCTGCTGGTAAATTTCATCACAAAAATGGATGTGAGTGGCAACGATGAAGTAAGCAGCACTTTAACTCCATAAAACAGTTTGTTGTTTAACTTTTGTTGTGTGTATTTTAGTAAACTTCACTGTTTGAGGCGATTTTTTAATTTTTTAATATACTTCATTTTTTGTTTCGTTTTATTTAAATTCAACTTTTTTGTTGTAATTCTCCTCATTTCTTTTGATTTTATGTACTTTAATTGATGTTTTAATTACGATTTAATTTGGTTGTATTCTGATGAATTTAAATTTAGTTTTAGCTGACCATTCAAAATGATAAAAGTTTGAATTTTTTTTAATTTCTTGTTTCGTTTTATTTTAATTCAACTTTTTTGTTGTAATTCATCTCATTTCTTTTTTGTTTTTTTTTTTTTTTAACAGGAACAAACGCGCAGGGGATGACCCCTATTAATGCGAAGCATTGCGTTGGTTCAGGAAGGATATAAAGGTTGATTTTATGTACTTTAATTTTTTTTAATTATGATTTTATTTGGTTGTATTCTGATGAATTTAAATTTAGTTTAAGTTGACCATTCAAAATGAAAAAAATTCAATAGTTTGTCCATCAAAATAGCATATTTTCACCAGCAATGTAGAATCATTTTAATTACATTTTAATCGCTAGCAGCAGATATTTTATCTTTGCTTTTTTTCCTTATAACTTAATAATTGTTAAATCAAAATTGCTTGTTAGTATAAATTGTTGTATATACTAGTTGTAATATTAAAACGTTTCTGTAATGTCTTCATGAATCGTTAATAAAAAATAAAAAAAAATGTGTAATTTCGGTGATAATTAGTTCCAGTTTGTGCCCACTGACCTGCAATTAAAACGTTATTTCGTATTCTACACAGTGTGGAGTTTGCTTAGCTCGAGTTGCGAAACCGCAACAACTGTTGTAAGTTCTCTCTGATGCAGTGGAGCAAGGCGAGGAAACACGAATTCTGCATTCATACAATTCTAGTTTTCGAAATAAACGCAACATCATTTAATATGTGACATGACTTGAAGAATGATTGGACACAAATGAGTGTACGCAAATTATTTGTTGGCACAAAATGCAGCCACATTGCAAATGCAGCTGTTGAGAGTTTGAACGAAAGTGATTTTACACGTTGGGAACAATTGCACACAACTCCAAGTTGCGTGCCGTTTTCCACTGCAATATGAGGAGAAAACGTTCCGACGGCAATAGTGACAATGGCAGCAGGCGCCCAATGCGTGTCTGACACACTCGCATTGTGCCCGGGCCGCCGCCATATGTGCCAGGGTCAGGCGTTGCTATCTGCCACGGGGCGTTGCCTGTGTGCCGTCAAGTGCCGCTTTTGGCAACGGCAAATGCAATTATCCTGTCCAGCTGCGGTAATAAAAACGAAGATGTGTGAGCGCGAGTTGGCATTGAAAATAATAAAAATGTCCTTTTCTCCACTGTTTCCTATTTTCAAGTGTTCGCTTTGGGTCTGGCGGTTGCAGTTGCACATTTTAAAGCTTATAATTGCGTTGGATTTTCAGTGAAGATTACCTGCTTGGCTGAATGAGAAGACTTGTACCTAAGTTGCTGAAAGGACTTTGTTGTAATTTCACTTAAAATTGCTTAACTTGAGGTTTGCTTTGTGTATTTTAATTTATAACATTCATTGGATGATGCCAGATGACCTGACATACCTGATACCATATCTGTTAAGAACGTGTTTTTGCCATGTTAAGTTGAAGTAGCTGAAGCAAGCAAAAACAAATAAACTTTTTGAATAAAAAACCCTGAAAACTGACAATTATTTACTTGTTTATTTATTGCTACATCCTGCTAGAATCAAAGCAATGTACCGTGAAAGCATTGCTAGCACCTCATAAAAACTGTACGTCCTCAAAAGCAATGTTTAACTTTTATGAGAAAAGGATCTGTCCCAAAAAAAATCCTCTAGTGTATTTATATACAGTTAAGTGTTTGAGGCGCAAAGGATTCGCAGAATGATCTCGTTTTGAGAAGTGTATAGTACATACTCATTATTGTTACTCTGCTTGACTGATTGAAATTATTTCATTGAGGGCGGTGCTACGCAACTTCGAAAGTCGCTCAGTGCACTTGTCCGTCCAAATTTGTGTCTGCTTGGCAATTCATATGTTGTCTTTAACATATTTTAAGTATTTTCTGATTAACATTTTTCGATATGATTAAAATTTTAAATTTCATTGCCAACTGCAATAATTGCAAAATGTTGCTCGAAAATTATTTATATGAAAACTTTTCTATTTACATTTTGCATAAATATTTATGCAAAGTTGTGATTTCCAAGCTTCACAAGCAAGCACGGCCGGGCGGCAGGCAGGCGGGGCAGGATGTATCGAAATGTTTCAATGCGAGTGGGAATGTGACTCGAACGCCTGCAGCAATAACAACAATGCAAACGGCGAGGCAGAGCTACGATTCACTTACTCGTACTGTGCGTAACGACGGCAACAACAACAATGGCACGACTGTGTAAACGACAACAATGGCAACGATGACACCGAGTGCTGATTTGTGCTCGTAATGGCAGAGCTGCAACAATAGCTGAAGCGCAACAACAACAACGCGACTAAATAACAAAATTGAATACTTGCAAGTCAATTTAATCTGGATACACGCTGCTTTGCATACGAAATGCGAAACGTAAATAATATCGTCAGAATGCCAAGTAGGGGGCGCCGGAGCGAAGGGCAGTGCCAGCGGCAGCCAAGTGCGCAGGTAGTTTCAGCGCCGACATTTGGATAACGTCGAGCGGGGAGGACGTGCAGGACAGCGGGGGGCTCATCGATTGGAGGCTGTAACGCGGCATTATATGAAAGTTTTGCAACAAAAACAACAACAACAAATGACAACTGTATTAATAATAAGAACAACAACAACAACAACCAAAAATTGAGCCAATGCGACAGAATGCTGCACGTCGGGGAGCACACACACACACACGCTGTGTACTACAAATTCGTCTTCAATCACAACAAAAACAACGATACTTTGGACAGACAACAATACAGCGAGCCAAAACAAATATTCTGCGACGTCGTGTTGCGCAATCAAAGCGAGCCGCAGCCGTCGAGCCATTCGAGATGGGGGAAGGACGTGCACCGAGTTGACCAACCGCGACCGCAACGCGCTGTCGCCGTCTCGTTTGCATTTGTTTAATTTATGCGCTAGAAATTTTGGGCAGAACGTTTTGCCTTGTTCCAGTCTTTGCTTCGTGTGTTGCCAACTTTCAACATTGGCGCCGGCTAAGCGAGGCTCGCTGCCTGGCTGCGCTGATTTATTAGCATTGGAAGGACGCATTGCCGCGTGGCCGCGCTATGCTTCTGTTGCTGTTTTGATAATTTGTTGTTGTTGCTGTATTTGAATTTTTGTGCTTGGAATACTTACAACTGTACTGGGCTGTACTGTTTGGCTGGCTGACAGTCGCATAAATTAATTACATTAATTTGGAATTAAGCTGAATAATTTGATTGCCGCAAGTGGAGCCCAATTGCTGGGAAGTGCGGCTGGTGCGGAGCGGCTGGCCATTTATTTACTCTTCATTGTTAGAAATTATTTGTGCGTAAAATGAATTCTCCGCCAGCAGCGTCGAAATGTGGCTGCGGCAAAGAAAACAAAGTTGTTGCAGAAGTTGAATAGTAATGACTACAAGTGGATGACACACGCGTTGCACCCGAACGGCGGCAGTTGTGAAGTTGTGCGGTTATGATTTGAATTGAGTGTGCCTAGTTTTTAGACGGATTGTCAATCTTCTTAAGGTTCAAGTCAAATGACTGCAAATTCTTCTTTCACAACAACTGTCTTCTTAACCTTTACATCCTTGCAGCCTACGAAATTTTGTCTTTCAGTCGTAAACTTCGCTAAGCTAATTTGAATTCTTTACATTCAACCATTCGACAATTCTTCCCCCTTTGATACAATTTTCGGTAAGATATGACGAAGCTTGTAAATTTTAACGCATATTTAGTTTGTTTTCGATCAATACTCAGAGCTCAACTATACATGGAATGAGCAGATTGCAGAGCTGTGGCTGAGTTCAATTCTGTCTCTCATCTTAAGGCTAATGTATGTCATAAAGACGATATTTTTTCGCAAGTTTGCTATGTTTAGTATGTAAGGTTGGTGCAAGCGAGTAAGCCTTAAGCCGACTGCAACGTTCCTGCACAGCCAAGACTTGAACTCTTCGGCCTCTTAAAACGTAAATATTTTACTTTTCACTTGACACTGCTCCTCACATTCGTTCGATCCAGCTTTAACAGTTTGGAGAAGTTGTTTTGCATTTGCCACAATTTCCTTCGTCTGTCCAACTTTAAGTGGTCACTCGATGAAATTTGCATACAATCCGCTACTGAGCACATAGCCGTACGTGATTTCCATTGCTTTAGTCGCAGCACTCACCGACCGAAGCACCGGCAGTCGGTGCAATGGAGCAACAAAGATCCAAAGTTAAAAGCAAAATGTCGAATCGACGAAAAAATCCAATAAAAATTGCAAAAAATCGAAAACGAAAAGAGCAAAGCCAAAAGTGTGGCCCTGAAAAAATGAATAAAACCGAGTGGCTGCAAAGAAGGGAAGCGAGAGGTAAGCGAGCGAGCGGAAAAAAGCGGCAAGTCAATTGCAGAATGATAAACTTCCCATAAGCACCATCGATCATTTCGCTTTACTCTCGCCTGTTTGTTTTGTTTATCTGTGCGCACTTTTTTGCCGCTTCTTTGGCGGAAATGCTGCCTGCATGGCTGGCTGGCTGACTGTGTGTTTGCCTGGTTGGTTGGTTGGTTGGCGTTCGGCTGCACGGTTGTTGGCTGCTGCCAGCGCCGTGTGCACTCAGCCGTGTGCGCGGACGGACAGATGGACAGGTGGCTGGTTGGACGTACGCAGGTGGGCGGGTGGTTTATGGGCAGCGTGTCAACGACGACATCCTTTAAATTGGCGCCAAAGAGCGGGCGTGAGAATGACACAGAAGTTCAGCTGCTCGCCGGGTCCGTATTCGCTGTAGCGGAACGAGATAAACCGCCATAAATCTGTTGCCGTCGTTTTTAAAGCCGGCGTCGCAACTGCGGAACAGCGTCGACTGCAACAGTGAAACTAGTTGAGCGATATTTTTTAACAAAAAATTAATTAAACAAATTTATTGTCGCCTTTTTCATATATTCACACATATTTTTATTAACAATAACTTGAATTGTTAAAGTTAAACACATTTTAATGTGAAATGGATTCGTGCTGTTATAGTTGAAAAACATCTATAAAATCAAGGAATTTCTTTGTTGCTATTGAAAAATGAATTTACAAAAACAATTGCAATCAACTCAGAAGTAAATCGAATCCACCGTGGTTACCTTTAATGTACACCACGAAATCCGCAGCAATGCCTTTAACGTTGTTTACAAACATTTTCCACTTGCACACTGCTCAATCAAATGTTCCTTTTTTTTCAATGCTTTATAGCCAAAGTGCAATACAAAGCAGTGGCAATGCAAAGACGAAGGCAAACACAAACCCAGAAGAAGAGGAAGAGCAGCAGCAGCGAAACAGTACAAACAAAATGCGGAAAGAAGGCAAATATCAAATATTTAAATTCACACTCGAAATTCGATTTCATTTGGTTTTAACATTTGTAAACAGGGCCTCCGCTCCCGCTTTTATTATTCCGTTACATTTATTTCGCCAATAGCAGCACGACCCCGCCGCGTTGTACCTCCCACGCTGCAGCAATGTCAAGTAAAAAGTGCGAAGGACGAAGCGGCGGCTGCAGAGCCTGGAGAGCAAATACGAGCGCAAGGTAAATGGCGACTGCACACACATACACACGCTTCGTCCATGGAGAAGGTGCGACACTGCGGCAGCCGCAGACGATAAGCGAGGACTTCTTTCGGCCATGGCTGCAGTCGGTCTGTCGCCTTTGGTCGGATCCCGCGCTGGCTGGGCCGGCTGCTGGCGCTGCGCTTGGCCGCCGTTTGCATCCCTTTATGGCATTTTCGCACTTGACTAACTTTGAAATGTGGGATTAAATCTCCCAGGGGTTTTTCCGAAATTCAGTTATGCGACGGCGAGGACGCGCTGACCATGCGGCGAGCGGCGCGGCACGCCACCATTTATTTTATTTTCGTCTTTCTGGATTTCGGGAGACACGGGGCTAAAAGTCGCTCGTTCCTGTTTGCGCCAATGTGTGAAGGGAGCAGCGTCGCTCGAGTGCTGTGACCCGGTACGAGTGTTCGGTCGCGTCGACGGCTGCGATAACCTCTGGTCAGCACCGCAGCGCGTGGCCAATGACAAAGGTAAAGCAGAAAAATGTGAGCAAGAAGGCGATGGTAAGAACTGTAAACTGAAATTGTGATAAAACCGATAGGCGACGGCAAAGAAGAAGAAGCAGGTCATGTGCACCGAAGCAGGATTTTCAGTCTTCACAGCAGCAACCACCTAACATGTCGGCCGTGTAGGAATGTAGACGCCCGGCCACGTGGACGGGCTGCTCAATGAGGTCTGTCGTGGAAGGTCACACGAAGTGGCAACGGGACGAGGAATTGAAAACATATTGAGCGACGCAATTGTCGCACAAATTAACACTTTAAATGGGCCGTGCAACATTTATGGCGCCAATAGCGACTAGCGGCAGTAGGCGACACACTACAAACACATAAAATAGGCAGCGGCGCAGTGGGCCAAAAGTGGCACATAAACTGAGGTTATGTGCACAGTATCTATTTGTGTCTATGCATTTCCAATGTTTGTTGGTGTCTGTATTCTAAGTAGTGCTTCTTGTTGGGAATAAAGTAATAGAAAAAAGAATAGAAAAACGAAATTATATTTCGCTAAAAAAAATATTGTTTTGAGAAAGAAGTGTAAATATTTATTTCAGTAATCAAGCGATTCTCTTAAGAAGATTCGTTCATTTAATTACAAAACCAGGTGGAGAAAACATTTCATAAGAAGTAAATTTAAACCACAAACCACCTGCACGTTGTTCGTGAATAAGTTAGGAATCATCAATCAACCATCTATCCATCCTTCGATAGTAACTTTAGCTTTTCCGCACAACACAATTTTTCTCTGATCTACACAACCACACTTGCGGGCCTTTGTCTAACTCAAACACCTCCCGTCCCCATCCCCTTTCACTGCTTACTTTTCTATTTACATTATCGTTCCCTCTCTCTCTCTATATATTTCTAGTTATTTTCCAGGCCGCTGGCATTTGCCGAGATTTTCCAGCTGAGAACTGGTACAATTAATCCGCAGTCACTCGCAGATAATTTCATCGTCGTGCTGTGTCGTGTGCCCATTTTTTGTTGTATGTGCTACTTCTACTTTTTACTTTCGCAATATTGTTTTGTGTTTGCTCTACTTTTTTGTTTTAATCCCTTTTACAAAATTAACTTTCCGATTTGCTTCACGCTCCCATTTCCCTCATTGTCTGCGTTCGAGTGACAGCCATTAGACTGAAATTGGCATTTAGGTTTTTGTTGACTTGTTTCTGCTTCCGAATTTTTTGTTGTTGTAGCAACTTCGAAATACTTGAATGAAATCGAAATTTTATTGCAGCGTACGTAAGGTTAAATATTTTTAAGTTTTGCTTCGTTTTTACACAACGATTCATAGCGATTAAGAAATTCATTGATTACACTGTGCAAGTCCAAAATTTAGACATGGGGGGGACCTACTGGGTGAGTTTCCTATAGGTATACTGAGTTGAGATCCACAAGCCGTTTGGTAAGATTGGCTCTAGTTTATGAGAAATCCGACTTTGATGTTTGGTAATTTTCGTCAAGTTTGTCGCTTAAGTAGGTCCTAAATCATTCCGAATATCGCTTTACTGTCTTGCGCAAGTTTGTAGATATTTTAACGACCAACACATTTGCTTAAGACACCAATCCAAAAAAAATACATTTAAACTGTGTAATTGCGATATGTGAATTTTTGAGCGCAGCGCAACAGCGCATGAGTGTTAATTATAATTAAATTACACTCATACGCCACGTTGCGCTGCGCTCAAAAATGCACATATCGCAATTACACAGTTTAAATGTATTTTTTTTGGATTGGTGTCTTAAGCAAATGTGTTGGTCGTTAAAATATCTACAAACTTGCCGAAGACAGTAAAGCGATATTTGGAACGATTTAGGACCTACTTAAGCGACAAACTTGACGAAAATTACCAAACTTCAAAGTCGGATTTCTCATAAACTAGAGCCAATCTTACCAAACGGCTGGTGGATCTCAACTCAGTATACATATAGAAAACTCACCCAGTAGGTCCCCCCCATGTCTAAATTTTTGAGGGCAAATTTCACGCACAGTGTTATCAGCAAAGGGAGCATTGCCCTCTTAATTGCGGAATCCGGGTGATTTCGGTCAGATACCAGACTGAGGAACACGCACTAATTAAAGTTGTAGCATGGTAATAGGACACTTTGTCATGTAATAGCTGGGAATATGTTGAAAATTGTTCGCTAGACAACGCTGAAACACTTTTGTTTTATTTAAGAATTTTGGAATCTTGAAAAGCTCTACATGGAAGAGTTTGGCTCATCCCAAAATACTGAACGACGACACTGTACAGTACTGAGAACGATTGACTGTTGCTGAGCCTTTTACGTGTTTAAACTCGGCAAGGTTTCAGATTGTTTCCTTCGGCCCTGCAGTATGGATTATGCAGGTGGCCAAGCTTTGCTGAGAACACACTTAGTACTTACTGTCCCCATATTCAAAGAATTTCGCCCTAGTTTGTTTCGAGTCTATTCTGAATCTTCATATGCGGTTGGTTTCTGTTTGAAAACAGTTTTGACGTCTTCTGATGTACTCGTCCTGCCCATCTCTATCTCTACCTCCTTCTAGAAGGCTAATTTCACGACTTTAAGCCTTCAACTTATTCTCGACATATTGTCTTGTCTCGACATATGCATTCCCATACTTTCGCCTCACCCTTTAGGCTTTCAGTTTGCGCGATTTGATGGAAGATATCGTAAAAATGTACAAAATCGCTCCGTTCTTCGATGCAGTCGACCACACCATACATGGGCACCGCTCCTGCCGCCCTTCTTAAGGCGCCCTGCTGCAATGGCGCACCAGGTGCTTCGCCTCGACTGTTCTCGACCCATGCATGCGCCGCTACCGTCGCTTACGCTGCAAACTGCAGAAACGTCATTGCGGGAGGAAAATTCTTTTAAAACTGCAGCAACACGCTGCCCGGCTCCTGCCGCCGGGAGCTGTTGCGAATGCGTGCGGGACACGTGGCCGGCTGAAAATGATTTACAAGCGCCATCGGCAGCCTCGGAAGCAATGCATTCGGATGCGTAGTGGCCATAAGTAATATTTTAATATTTTAGTTTTATTGATATTTGCGAAATGTGTAGTTGCCCTCTTGCTGGCGATTGAATGGGGCTGGTGTGTTGTTGTTGCTGTGGCTATTGGTCGTTCGCATAGTTGGAGAGTCGTAAAATGTTTTATGTTGTGCACAATAAGCTGAAAAGTGTTGGATGTGGTCGCAGACAGAGCGACGTGGTAGAATTTGCATGGGGCGCGGCGCCGCATGCGGCCAATTACTTTATTGAATTTGAGGAAATTCGAGTTATTATTCCCCTGTTAGGTTTCCCACACGACTGCAGAGTGTTACTGGTTGAAAGCCGTAACCGATCGACTTGAAAAGGCAGTGGAAACGACCCTGGAGGAGGACCGTGAAAATCGACATAAAGTTTTTATTGAGTGGGTGTGTTCAATTTTCTAGTGAACTTTGAGTGGGTTGGGAGGGGGAAGATTCCTTATATTGTGATTTTAAATTGCATTCATAAATATTTGTTGTAAAAGAGAATGAAATTAGAAGAATATTACTCGGAATTTGGAACTTTAAATATGTATATATTTTTCGAGTTTTACATAAGAGGTAATAAAGCTGGGGTTTTCTTGATAGTGGTCGATGCTGCAGAAATATGCGACAAAGACAAACAAGTTTTGTCCGATTGTTTGCAGATTCATAGAATACTCTACGGCCCAGTAGTTTCACTTTCGGACGACACTGCAGCAGTCCGAGAGGCGAACGCTCTACTCAATCCAACTTCAAAGGAGCAAAGCAAACTGTTTCACTTAAATTTACAAGTGAACCCTTTATGCGTTCACCCTTATATGATTTTTGCTCTCTCATTTCCGTACCGTCGAAAAACAGACTCGGTGCAGACTTGCCACTGAAATATTCTTGAATATAGTTTTTCACATCAGCAACTTGAATGCATTATTTACTTGAATAGTATATATCCATGTACACTATTTGATTGATTGCACAAATTACACAGTTTGCAAATTGTGCGCGACATTCAACTGTCAAAAATGCCAACGAGCAACGATTTTGGCCAAACGCATGCAACATTTAATTTATTCGCGCAAGCAACACTTTCACATTAAAAGTGAATTAAAAACCAAACGCAGCGCTTCGGGTTGCTGTCGAAACACGGTGCGTGAAATGTGTCAAAAAGAGAGTCGACGAGACCGCGCGTGCCACTCCCCCAAGGGCACGGCAAGTGCAATTGAACGGAAGGCAAAGCGCGCAAAAAATCCATAAAGCACATTTGTGAAAGTGTCCGGTGACAGCGCAAAAAATTGAAAACTCAGCATAAAAATGGCGCTGGCCGAACTCGACTCAACGCAACAATAACAATAATAACAACATGGGCAGTATCGCATTTCCACATTGGAAAGTTCAATATGAAAAATTCAAACGAAATGTGATGATGCAGCAGCAAAGCAACGCGAGTGGAAGACGCCGCATGCAAATGTGCTGAACCGAACTGCGGCTGAGCGAAATGCAAAAACGTGCCGAGTGGAAAATAAATAGTGGCAAAAGCGGGGAAATCCTACTCGAACTGTCATAGTATCACAATATAAATTAATTTTGACATGTCACGCAAGCCATGACAGATGGCAGCATTGCCAGCCGTTCGCGAATGACAGCTCACAAGCGATAAGCGGTGGCGGCGAGGGTGGGGGTGGATCGGTGTTTATAAGCGACAGCCACTAAAAGGGCTCAAGTTGACGGCGCTCGGCTGCTGGTTTGTGCATTTGAGATGAATCTGAAGATTGCGAGGGCATCGGCAAACGGGGGGCAGACGAACCGCGTGTGCCACTTCGAATAAAAACGCCAAGTTGTCGTGACGGCGAGATATTCATTGCAAGCTGCAACGCACAGACGAAACCAAAGCCAAATCGCACTTAGTTACTGTCAAGCAACTCGCATACTCACAGCAACCCACACGCGCAGAATTGCGTCAGTTGTGCTCGTCAACTTTGCTGAATAATTTTGGCAAATGTCAAAACAAATGCAGATTTCTTTGTGTTGCCGAGTTGCTGCAGAGCGCACGAGCAGCGATGAGGAGAGTAGTCGGGTGGCGAAAGCGGCAGTGGTGGAGGTCACAGAGGAATATTTTATTGTTGCAAATTGCTTTTCCGCTCTTAAATTATGCATAAACCTACACAGACGCACACGCACATATGTATGAACATTGCAAGTGTGTCTGTGAGTGTTGTCCTGATACCTGTAGCTAAACGCATTTACATAACACACACACACACACACACACACAAAGGACACATCCGCACAAATATTTATCCAGCGCTTGTACGAGCATTGCGTCTACAAGCAATTTGCGAAGGAAATAAATAAATTATCGCACCCGGATAGTTCTAGCAAAGCATGCAAATTGCAATTTTTGCATTTGTCATTTAGCAGCAAAAGTAACAACAATAACAATAACAACCGCGGTGGCAACATGCAAAGCATTTTTACCGTAATTGAATTTAAAATGCAACAAAGTCATCGTGGCGTTGGCGAGCGTGTGTGCGTGTGTGTGACAGCCACATGTTGCACTGACGCGTCGACATCACCGCCGAGCAATCGTCTTCACTCACCTCCGCATCTCAGCTCTTCAGCCCCCACATTGCCGATGGCCACATTGCAGCAGTGACTGCACACTTCTGCGAGGCTGGTTTCGACGCGGGCTGCGGCATTAACCGCGTAATCACATATTTCAATTAAACAACAATCCAATTACAGTTGCTAAATACTACGCGCCGAGTTAGGTACCGGTGGATTCCGTCTAAGCTATACAACATAATTACTAGTATTTATCTCGTACATATATCTTTTTTGAGGGTTTTGTGTAAGCACCAAATAAAGAGGAACTAAGTCTTATACTTTTTTCTGTGAGACCGGGAGTTCGTTCAGAGCCGCTAAGCTTGAAGGCTTGAATCTACGTAATCCAAGATTAAGCATACAGCTAAAAGCGTTGACTTAAGTCTGCATAAATCCGAGGTTAGCCCTTCTCCAATGTTATAAAAGTTATGTGTTGCGTCAGCCGCAGTGTCTGGTCCATTGAGTAAAACACGACAAGCTCTGGCTTAAGTGTCGGACCTACTAAGTACAAGTCACTTTGTCTACCACTGTCCGGCTTTCTCTAAACTTGGATGACCTCAGTTCAGTTATCTTTGGAGACTTTCTAGGTTAATTTCACAGCACCCCTTGCTCAATGTGGTGTAACACTGTACCAATTCGTGGCTTAAGTGTGTCTTTCGGCATGCCCCGTGTGCACCTAACCTAACTTTATGCTTGGATGTAGTTCTCACTTCTAAACTGCATTGCACAGTGATTGCGATTGCTTATAGTCTACGTGTAAAAGTTTAGAGTAATACGAACTTTCAAGTTTACTAACCTCATCAAATTCTTCTATTTGTCGAATGCATGCAATAAGTCATCAGCATTTTCGTTCCATTCATCGCTTTTTGAAAATAGCCAATATGCGATAGCAATCGGTGATTTTCCGCTTTATGCAATCACCATTAAATCGTTTAATTACGGAGAATTGAATAATGTTTGTATTCGTTAAGGATTTCCGGTTGCAATAAGTGACAAATTGTAAGCAGTTGGAACAGCGTACAAAAGTTGTCCCATCCAATTGTTGGTTGTATAAAAAATGATTGGCCGATATTATTTGGTGGCCAGTACGTTGCACCAAAAATCAAAGTGATGTGAGTTCGAACACTGCATGCAACACTAAATACAGAAAACTGTGGGAGCGAAATAAAATGGTGTGAGAAGCCTGCTCGGAATTAGCCTAAACTGTGACCAGTATATGTTCATATAAAATCGCACGAATAACGAGAACTTTAGTTTGAAGCTCTGCCCTGAGGGTCTGGGCTGTGAGCTGATAATTTCAATTCCCAACAAATTGGATCAAACATCATCACACAAACTATATGTGAGCACTTTCTACTTACGTAAAAATGGTTTTCAAAACTTGTTGTGCATTTTATAATTTTTGCTTTTTAATGATTTGTTTCATTTTTAATGGTTTTCAAAAAATGTTTTATTGCTTTCAATGTTTGGGTCAAATCCGACACAAATCACGAAGTAGACTTATAGAGCCGTGATCACCAGACCATCTACACTTATTCACGCTTCCAACATGGAATGCGATATCGTCGGTCAATTTTAAATAATTACTAAATGTGTTTAATTGTAAATTAACTAAGCGGGCAAGCAGACAACTCAAAACAAAACTAACTAAATGTGTTTTTAATGGATTCATTGATGCTTTGCTGAGGAAGTTGTAGCAAAGTCCGGAAGTAACCGACAGCGCTTTCAGCTCCACTGGACACACCCGTATTTAGATAATTTAGTGTATAAAAGTGACCTTTTTGATAAGCAATCAAATGTAAATTACACCAAAGTAAATTCAAACAAATTTTAGTAATTATATCTAATTTAGATGAGATAAATAGGCATATTTGCATTAATTGGTTGTGACTATGCAGAAGTATGGAGAAACCCGCCGCACTCTACTTTATATAAAAAAGACATTGGGGAATGAAAAAACTATAATATATAGCCTGCAGTTGCTTATATGGAAGGTCTGAAACTGTGAGTCCATTCTATCAGGAATAGCTTCAATCAAAGCTATTTTATTTAAAATTTTTATTAACACAGCTGCTTATACAACAATTTGAATCGACCATATGTGAATACACCTTCTTTTGAATACTTTACAACATAGAATTGTGTTTATCATTGTACGCGTCACTTTAGGAGTTTCCGGTACTAGTTTTCATTGCTGTGCATTGTAGGGTTAATTTTGACACAAATTGCCTAGCAGGGTTAAGTGAATTTGTTTACATGGCTCTCATGATCCGTCGATGAATAACACTCATTCACGCATCACTGGTAGCTGGACGCAGTCGATTCCAGGCAAAGCTGAAATTTCCAGGCAGCATGTTACGCCCCATTTGGCTGCTCGCAGTGGGTTCGCTCTGCGGTTTCGTATGAACGCACAGATCGGCTTCTCGATCGATTTCTGATCTGATTTCTCGCAGGTCGACGGCGTCGTCGTTTTAAAGACAATGAAGATCGAGTGCATGATGAACCCGGTGTTCATACGCAACGCCACGTGCAGCGTGCGCGCCGTCAGCTGGCACCGCAGCAACACCAACATGGAATGCGACGTCGTCGGTCAGCTGCGCAACGTGTCGGTGAGTGCAAATGGGGATGAATCGTCTGCATTGTGGCGCATATTTGCCGGCATTTTAATTTTTTCTTTTCAGATGCACATGCAGATTTTCTCGAAGAACGACGTCAACCAGTACCGGCCATTTCTGATCAACTTCACGCGCAATATGTGCGATATTCTGAACAAGAAGGTCTTCCATCAATTCACCACAATCCTGACGAACCTCATGAGCAATGTGTCCAATGTCATTCACCCCTGTCCGTTCGAGGTATGTTGCGAACCGATTTGTAAGCAAAGCAACAAAGACATATTCGTTTTTGCGAGCAGGGTCGGCTGGTCGTGAAGAATCTCTACGTGGACAGCAAATCGCTGCCGTTCAAGCCACCGCTGGGCGTGTACAAGATATCGTTCATCTTTCTGGAGGGCTACCCGTACCAGGACGTGGGCACCGTCAAGGTGTACTTAGACGTGAGCGAAGTGCGCAAACTGTAGCCGCGACCTGTTCTGCGTTCAGCGTTGCAACCGCTGAAGTAAAGAGTTTTCGCAAATTGTTGCATGTTTTCAGTTGTAAATATACAGAATTCAATTAAAGCAAAATAATTGTTTGCATTGTTCAGGAGCGGAGAGTGAGCGGAAACGGAACTTAAAATCTATTCAAAGTAAATAGTTTTTCTCACTAAAATTTTTGTCAAATCAATTGAACTAATGGGTTCAATAGTGGTTGCATTTTTCTGCTGTAATCCATTTATTCATTTTACTGCTATTGAATTGTATTTCCATCTATTGCGATTTCTATTCGCGTTGCTTCTGCGCTGCGAGCCTTTCCAGCTTAGTGAGCACTGATTGAGCTCTGTCCAAACATTAGCGAATGTGTTTAGATTTTATTGCAAAACACCGGCACGGCGTTGTTGCACTCTGCACGCAGTTCGTAGGCGACAAAGGGATTTTACATTCGGATTGCTGTCGCTTGCCAAACACATGCCGGCCCTCACACATGACACCCACACGCACACACACAAACACGAAAAGGCACTCAAACGTGTGCAACAACTGCGCGAAAAGCCATTTCGCTTGCAGCCCAATAAATCGCTTAATGCGGCGTTTAACACTTTTATTTTGCAGCTCTCAATCAACGCGGCCGCTTGCAGCTGCGATTTTCTGCATACATCGATGTCAGTGCGCGAGTGTGTGTGTGTGTGTGTGTGTGTACATTTGAGTGTTTGTTGTGGCATTTTTACACTTTTTTTCCGCATAAAACTAAATCAATAATAAATTTTCCGATGTCAAATTGCCTCATTGTTTGTCAACACATAGCACGCATGCAAACATACACATACACACACACACACACACCAACAGACACATAGTCAGCAACGACAATAACGTTAACGCTGATGACAGCCGCAGGCACCAACTCGCTCCACAAAATGGCGAATTGCCACATGCGAGCACAGCGCGGCGTATACGCAACAAAACATGCAATGGGCCGCGCAGTCTGCACGAAAAACATAAACAACGAACAGCAATACCAACAACAACGCGTGCCTAATACGCTTAAAGTGAAATGAAATGAAATCGAATCGAATGAAATGAATAAAAAATCTGCGCGCAAATTTATGGCATTAGGCAGACGGGCGTTGAAATTCATTCGGCCACCGTCACGGGCCCGCCCGTCGCCATGCCCTGCCATGCAAAACTGATTTCTTTCGCAGCGATAAAATCAATCGACGCAGTGGAAATACAAACAAAAATCGGCCGCATAAAAATACGCGCACGCCGAATGCAACGCAGCGTGGCTATATGTATGGCGTGGGGATGTGCTACAAACATGCAACAAATTGTTGCTACGAGGCGACACGCGCCGCTTCGCTGGCTCGTACGTGTAGGCAGGCACACAGATGCATGCGCGGAAGGGGGAGTGCGCCAGGGACCGTCGACCGTCGTGGTTGGCAACGACAATGCGAGGTGCATAAACCACGCCGACGACGTTTTTGTGCAACTTAATGTCGCTTGCAGCAAAGCAGAGGCACTTTCACTACTGCCGGCACCAACGCGTGTTGCCACTTTTTTCACTTGGCCATTGTTGTGCTCGTGTGCGACACATTTGCGCATTTTTCATTGCAGCCGGAAGTGCCTCATTGGCCAGCGACGCTGCGTTCCCATTAAAATATATATTCGCCCGAATGCACAGTGATTCGACTCCATACAACCGCGGGACAAAATTAGAAGGAGTTCCTAATAAAATTTGGTAAGCTAGTTAATCATCTTAAGTGAAATCTCCATTTTGTTTTTCTTAAACTTTTGTAGTTTAGCAAGCCTGAGAATTAAATTTGCAATTTTCGTCATTTTTGGTAGATATTTCAGATTTTACATTTAATCGGTAACATCAACATTGATAATTACAAAGAGTAAAAGAAATTGTATGAGGACCCTTTAGTTTTGCAATAAAAATGATAATACATGGATGAACATTTTGCTTTAGTGCAGTTTTTTCAATTTTTCATGCTTATTGCATACTTTTAGGGATAAATAAAATATATTTTTTTAGAAAAATAGGTGTTTAGACCACTTTTCAAATTGATTTATTTTCTGAGATCGGAAGATATCGGTGGATGTAATTACATTAGTCGACAAAGAAAGAATGCTTCTTTAAATACAAAAAAAATCCAGGAATATATTTTCACATATTTTTTAGATATTTTCCTCTAAGTTTTGCCAATTTTCAAGTTTTTACTTTTGAAAATTATTTTAAATTAAAAGTGAAGTAGAAACCTCTGCCTTGCCAATTTTGAGAAAAGCATTAAAAAATGCCCACATCAATTCTTCATTTATATTGAAAGTTTTAGCAAATTCTTGCCATTCATGTATTTTGACGATTTTTTTACTCAATAGACTAAAAAAACATAAAATATGTGTTAAATGTTTTTTTTTTACACAGTTTCGACTTGCACACACACTAATCAATTTTTCGCACAGATTTTTTGGAGTTTTCTTAGTTGGAGTTTTTTCTTTCAAATGACATAAAAATCGTTAAATTCTGAGACTATAAATTTTTTGAATTTTGTCTATGGAACGAATCACTGTGCAATGCCGCCGTGTCTGTCTGAGTGTGTGTGACACTGTCAGTTGGAGTTTTGTTTAAATTTCGAGTGCGATTCGATTCGCAAACTAATGAAGCAACGCTAATCACTTCGGCGCTATGGTTACTTGTGAATGGTGGAATTCGGTCTGGGTACCTCAATTGATTGGAATTAAAGCACTCATGCCCACTTTATAAATTTAATTGGAGATAAAAATCATACTTGATTCCACTAACTGATAAAATCCGTTTTTGGTTCTGCTTTGACATGTTGTTGTTTGCTTTGATTTTATTTACTCCAGATTTATTATTGTTCATTGACTTTGTTTACTATTTACTTAATTTTTATTTGTAAAAGTATTGTGCAATTGTCGAAACGCGAACATTTACGCGAATTGGAGCCAATGAATATTAACCATCAGAATTGTCATTTAGACGATGTTAGCTCAAATTAGATCTTCGATGTTTAAATTGAAAATAATGTTTTAGCTATACGCATTTTTCTATTTTTACTGTATGATTGTTTTTTTTTATTAAATTTATTTGAACTTAAAAGAAAAAATTGAGCATTTCTTAGGTATTTCTAGATATTTTAGGCCAACTTTGTATGTTGAATAAAAGTATTTTTAGTGCCGTTTTGTGCATTGGGCTCCAGTAAAAAGAAGAATTATTTTCACTTAATTGACAATATTTAACGAGCTCTTGAGTACAATTGAGCTTGAGGGACCAACTCGTTGGGGCGCTGACAAATCTCAATGCCAATGCTGCCCCAGCACACATGCCCAGCAACAAAACAATCAGCAGCAAGAACAGCAGACTTTGGTTATCGTTGACATTATCAGCAATGGCGTCGAGCCTAAACACGCACTTGGGAGAAATCGCATAAACATGCGTGCGGTATTTTGCGGCAAGCGAGCTTTGCCGCAGCAGGAATAACAACAAAAGCAGCAGCGGCAACAAGAGTAATGACAACGACGCTGCCAGCTCGAATGCTGTATGCAGCTAATCGAATGGGGTCGCACAGCCGCACTGACAGGAAAGCGAAAATGACTGGCGATAAGTGCAGAGCGGTGAAAGTTGGCTGGTGGAAAGCCTCCGCATTATTTATTGCCCTCGAGTCGGATAATCATTGTTGTAATGAAACAGCAGCAGCGACAATTACTTTTAGTGCAATTGACAATAGCAACAAAAACAACAGCGGCCAACAATCGCAACAAACGCTTTAAGCTGCAGCTGACAGCAAACAATACAAACGCTGCAACAAAGCGTCGACGAAAAGGCGACAAATGCGCATAAATCCCCGAGGATAACAAGAAAATCATTGCGGTGCGGCGACGATGCGTAGAGAGCGAGCGGATAGATTGTCAATCTATGCAAAAACACCCGACCTGATTTCATCGCAGCTCCAATGTCGGTGCAGCGATGCATAAACTGGCCACATGTGCTGCCGTGACGAGGTTGAGTATTCATTTGTTGAAGCACATCAGTTCGATCAGCCATTTTGGTTGATAGCTAAAAGTCAGATACCCAAATAATTACACAGTGCAACAATATGAAAAACTTAGTTATCGACAGAGGGCGAAAATTTATGACACATCTTTCCATATTTTGTTCAAATATTCCATAAATTATTTGAGTTAGAATTATAGAGACATATTTCTTAGATGGAATACATTATATTACAATACTAGCTGACCCGGCGAACTTCGTCCCGCACGACATTTGTTGTTTTCTTATAATAAATGAATGAATGGCGAATCAATGGCGATGCAAATTGACGAAGAAACCCAACTAAAGGAAGAGGAGGGAGCTACTGATTAACGCATTCGAGGCCCTCAAATAAGCAATGTTGCTGCTAAGTTTTAGTAAAGAAATGGATTGCGCTTGAACCAGATTTAAATTATAGTGGCAGGGTCACGCCCCATTATTCAATACCCGCACAATGCCCTCTGTCGAAGGAGAAAATGGTAGGTTCGTACTAAGTGTCATTGCTGAGCGACTTATAGTTCAGCGAAATATTTGGGTCACAACAAATGTGCCACGCCCCTTGTCCAACGCCCACCAAATCTTACCAGTAGAATGACCCATCTATGGGACGACGGGGCACTAAATTTCAGTATTGTACGACTAACAATTTCAAAGATATTCTCTATTAAAAATTTGGCTTGTATGGGCAGTGCCACAATAGCTAAAATCTTAAACAACTTCGTTATATTTATGTCAAACCCCCATCAAATTTTAACAATAGAATGACACTTCTACGGAACGATTTCGTACCAAATTTCAATGCTGTGCGACTTACAATTCCGAAGCTATTCCATATAAAAGATTTTAGTTGTATGGGCGGAGCCACGCCCTCTTGTTAAATACCCGCCCCATTCCCTCTGTCGAAAGATATGACTAAATGGTAGGTTCGTACTAAGTTTCATTCATGTGCGACTAACAGTTCGAAAATTATGCGGATAGTTTGTGCCTAACAAATGTGCCACGCCCCTTGTCCAACGCCCATTAAATTTTAACAGTAGAATTACACTTCTATGGGAGGATGTCAAACCAAATTTCAATGCTGTGCGACTTACAATTCCGAAGCTATTCCATATAAAAGATTTTAGTTGTATGGGCGGAGCCACGCCCTCTTGTTAAATACCCGCCCCATTCCCTCTGTCGAAAGATATGACTAAATGGTAGGTTCGTACTTAATTTCATTGCTGTGCGATTTATAGTTCAGCGAAATATTTGGGTCATAAAAAATGTGCCACGCCCCTTGTTCAACGCCCATCAAATTGTAGCAGTAGAATGACACTTCTATGGGACGATGTCATATTAAATTTCAATGCTGTGCGACTTACAATTCCGCAGCTATTCTATTCAAAAGAATTGAATTGTATGGGCGGAGCCACGCCCTCTTGTTAAATACCCGCCCCATTCCCTCTGCCGAAAGATATGACTAAATGGTAGGTTCATACCAAGTTTCATTGATGTACGACTTACAGTTCTGCTGAAATATTGGGTCATCAAAAATGTGCCACGCCCCTTATCCAACGCCCATCAGATTTTAACAGTAGAATGCCACTTCTATGGGACGATGTCATACCAAATTTTAATGCTGTGCGACTTACAATTCCGAAGATATTCCATTTAAAAGATTTGAGTTGTATGGGCGGTGCCACACCCCCTTGTTCAATACCCGCCCCATTCCCGCTATCGAAGGACATGAGTAAATAGTAAGTTTGTACCAAATTTAATTGCTGTGTGACTTATGGTTCCAAAGTTATTGTCTAAAAGTTTATTCTTGTGGTGCCACGCCCCGTTTTCCCGACTTATCATTTTTTATAAACCTTCACGTAACAATTTCAAACAAACCCGCCGAAGTAAGTATCCAAGTTGGTCCAGTCGTTTTCAAGTTATAAGGATACATGGGGACTTTGCGACTTTGCTTTATATATGTAGTGATGATGTGAGAAGGAAAACGGGAACGTAGAAACAAGCATACCTCACATCTCACTTACAAAACGGGTCCTTTATGGTACACGATTTGTCAGAACTTGATCACTTTTTGTGTGGTAGAGTGTTTTCATTTAGTAGAATGTTGGCAGTAATTGGACGTCGTCAGTATTTTTTGTACATAGCTGGGCTGCTTGTATGTAGTGTCAATATAATATAATATTATTTGATCAATGTGATCGGGCAAATTTACATATGTTTTTTTGAAATACGTTTCGGAATACGTCAAATGCAACACTCCAATGAAATTCATGCAGCGCACACAGTTCCGTTTCCACTTATCAATCGTTAGCCGAAACTTCGAGCTCTACAACGATGTCAAAATTGAATCGAATTCTTTTACGAAAAACCGGTTTCAAAACTACCTACTTTGCACCACGCCTTACGCTGATTTATGCTGGGAAAATTCACAAGGTTTTCGATCACTTTTTTAACTACCAGCTCAACCAACCGACTTTATCTCATATCATTTCAACCTAACTCAATTCATCTCTACTTATCTCCACTCATCTCAACTCATTTCAATACATCTCAAGTCATCTCACTTCAACTCGTCTAATTACTATACAACTCAACTCAACTCAAATCAAATCAACACAACTCAACTCAGCTCATTTAATCTAAACTCATCTCTTCTTATATCTCATCTCATTTCAGCTCATCTTAACTCATGTCAACGCATCTCATGTCATCTCATCTGAACTAATCTCATTTCTACCCAACTTATCTTATCTCTTTTCATCTTATCTCATCTCATCTCATTTCATTTCATCTCAACTCAACTCATCTCCGCTCATCTTCGCCGATCTCAAATCATATCAATACTACTCTACTCAACTCAACTCAGCTTATCTTTTCTCATATCACATCTCATTTCATCTCATCTTAGGTCATGTCAATTTATCTCATGTCATCTTATTTCATTTCAGTTCAACTTATTTTCGCGCATCTTCGCTGATCTCAACTGAACCCATCTCATTACTACCTTACTCAACTCAACTCAACTCAACTCAACTCAACTCAACTCAACTCAACTCAAATCAAATCAAATCAAATCAAATCAAATCAAATCAAATCAAATCAAATCAACTCAACTCAACTCAACTCAACTCAGCTCATTTAATCTAAACTTATCTTTTCTTATATCTCATCTTATTTCATCTCATCTTAGCTCATGTCAACTCATCTCAAGTCATCTCATCTGAACTAATCTCATTTCTACTCAACTTATCTTATCATTTCTCATCTCATCTCATTTCATTTCATCTCAACTCACCTCACATCACCTCACCTAACCTAACCTCACTTCAAGCATTAACTATGTGCCCCGACCGCCCAGTGCAGTGTAGATAAATACAACCGACGAACCGTGAAAGCACTTAACGCCGCGATCGCCAGGTGAGCGATAAATTGAGGAGCGGCCACTTATGTTAATTACCGCGCGCTGATAAGAATGCAATTTTATTGCGCAATTAGCGCGCACTGCACTGCCCGCCGTCCCACCGCGCCGGCGGCAGTGCAGCGAATAAATGCGAATGCAGCAGGCGCGAGACTCAAGTTGCGTCGCCTCTGACTGCGACTGTTCCTGGCGCTCATTTAACATTTTAATGAAATTTTCCTAATTACAAGTGATTAACATGAGTGAGATAAAATGCGCGACGCCGCCACTTGAACACGCACACACACACACACACACACACACAGTCATATAAACGCGCATTCAACTATTTAGTTATAAAAGCCATTTTGTGTGAATGAAATTTGTGTGGCAAAATGAAAATTTTTCTTTTCGCTATCTTTGCCGCCCCTTTGGCCCCCTCCGAGCCGCTGCCCTCGTGGGAAATTCAAACGAACAAAAACCGCTGCAACAGGGGTGTGTGCGAGCGAGAGGGCGAGAGAGCATGAAAAGAGACAGCGCAAGAATGACGAAAAACAACAACTAACGCGCACAACGTGACTAAAATGCAAAAGTTTTCTTTGGCGCGTGCGGCGCAAGGGACCTGGCCGTCGCCCACAGGCACGGCGGACCAGCGAAAAATTAAAATTATGAAGCAGAGCCGGCGTTCGCTTAGCGCTTCAGATAAACTGCAAAGCTAAAGTTTGGCGTACGGCAGCGATAGGTAAGCAAAAGTGCGATAAGGCCACAAGTTGCGCAGCAATCAAAATTATATAATTTTCGAGAAGTTGGTGGCAACCGAAACCCCCAGCCCCATGCAGTGTGAATTACTGCTTTTGTCGCTCAAACTGCTTGGCATTTCAAAAGTCGGAACACTGAAATTTGCCACTTTGGGCACTAAATCAACGCTCGGCCATTCGTCCGTCCACCGGAAGTGCCTTTCAATTTTGAATTCACTCAACGCACTCGTTCAACTTTTAATCAATTTAATTGCAATCGGAAAGCGGACGAGCGGACCGTCGTCGAGTCGAGCCGGTTCGAGTGGCTGCACTTATTTGCACAATTTGCAGCGCCACAAGAACCTAATTTTGTTTATTGCCTTCGTTTTTATCCAATCGCTTTTATCGCTTCTACTCAGATCGGCAGCCGACTGTGTAAACAAGGATGCGAACGGACGCACTGCAGCCGGTGTAGATGCACTGTCGATTTGGTCGGTGCTCGGCCATGCACAGCAGAAATTGCTAAATAAAATATTTGTCTTTGAATTTGCCCAAAGAAATCGAAAATGATGAAATTCCTGTGCCAACCCGAATGACAGCGGCATGTTTGCTTTGTTCTGTTGACCGAATTTCTGGCCGACAGGTTGTGTATTGTTTCGCCGCTGTTTGCTCATCAGCTCAAAGCAATGTGCCAAGTTCACTTGACAACAATGCGCAAATGAAAATCCAACATTCAGTGTAAATACAAAAATTAAAAAAACACTAAGTCGTGTTTTAGTTGCACAGACTCCAGTTGGTCCTTCCTGCAGCGGCTCATAAAAAACTTAAACAACAACTTGGACCAAGTTCGCGCATATATCCACATGCGAAATAAATGGCAAAGTTTTGCGTGTTGCTGCCACTTTTGCCGCTTTCAACTTTTATTACATTTGTTACTGGCGGTGTTATTGTTGCTGCTGCGACTGTTGCGCTCTCCGCGTGGCAACTTTTATGACACTTTGTCGTGCTGCCTGCGATGCGCCTGTCGTGTTGCATGCGGCGTGCAGTTGCAGCGTGCGTGGCAACTGTTGCAGCGTCGCTGCCTGCCACCGAGTTTTTGTGTTACTGTGCTTCTGCTTGTTGCTGGCTGCTACGCTGCCGCCTGCAACAATTACACCTCGCCAAAAATTCCATATTGGAAAATTGTCTAACACAGAAAATTGTCTGCCGCCTCTTTGGTTGTCTGTCCCGGTGTCTGTCTGGCCGCTTGCTCGCCTGCTGCTGTCTGCCTATCTGTCTGTCTGTCTGTCTTTGTCTTTCTGCATGTTGCGAAATCATTAAAATTTCTTATTTTGGAAATTCGGAATTCGTGCTTGAACACGCTTGACGCCGCTTGTGCTGCCTGCGCCTCATCCAGCAGCGCTGCTCGCAATGCAATTAAATATAATTGCAGCTCCAATTTATTTAATTACGTTGTCAGCAAGAGAAACAGCAAACGCACCGAGTGTCCATTTCGCCGTTTGAGTTGAATCTTTTCATTGTCTTTAAGAAGGTGAAGACGTCCGACCGAAACTGGCTGGGCCGGAAATCCAACGGACTTCCATTGGAATCATTCATTGGGACCATAGCCCTGTGGGGTAGAAGAACAAGATTGTTGATGTTGTGGGTTCTTTTCGTGCAAAAGAAATTTTGTTTTTTATGATAACTTCGATCCATCAACAACGTTACCAGAAATAAATGTGTACAATGTTTTCCAGGATATTTTGTGATGAGAACAATGAAGCTAAAGTTAATTGTTGTAGCTAAGACTGCAGTACATCTGATGGTAATTTGGCTCTCTGTGGTCCCAAAACAACAACACTTGTTTCAAGGCCCTAACTAAAGGGGGCAAAGGCGAGTTGTGTCCTCAAATTTACGGTTTTTTTGTTAAGTACTTTATGAAAGGATCTTAGAAGAAGAGATCAGTTCTTTCAGGCCTTCTTCGCACGGATTTTTTCTCTATAATTCTGCTCCAAATTTCTGTGCAGCTTAGAATTTACTCTACAAACGAACCACCAACGCAGCAGAATGAGTTCAGATTCGGCGAATTCAAAAACGATACTTGCGAAATGATAAAGTCAAACATATTCATTCATCATAACCTGCATGGTACCACCTCATAAAATTGTTGCTGCTCCCGCAGTTTCAGTTTGGGTCGTTTCGGGCATCCGAAATGTCGCCGATTTAAATCGAATCGAGTGTCGCATGCCGCAGCCAAGTGGAACCAACTTTGAATGTAACATTTTTTGGTCGAAGCGCCGATTTCAATTCGTTCCGCTCTGCAATATTTAACAAATCGCAACTACTTCCTCTTGTGTCGGTGCCTTATTGTTCGTCCGGAGATGATGTGATGGAAGGCACATCGACAACAGCTGCAGCCCGCGCAGCGCAGCCACCGCACGCCCGACACTCGCATAAATAACTATTAGCATTTGCGCATTTTCCGTTACATTTCCTCCGGCCAGCTCCTCCAACTGAGGGTCTCCGCTATTCTTGCAGCAAACGATTTGCACTTTGCCGCAGCGCAGCAGCTGCGTGTGCGCAAATTTCTTCAGCTATTTTTATATGGTTTTCTTGCGTTTTTGTGGCATCGCACGTCGGCATGGCGATAAAAATGTGTGGCCCCGACAAGAACAACAACAAGAACGATATCCATAAAGAAGCGACGCGTGGTGTGGGCAAAACTATCAGCGACGGGGTTAGCCCAGAGCCAAAGTGTTGCCGTTCATTTGAAATTACGCCCGTCACCATGACGTGTCCGCAGCCGCACCGGTCACTGGCAGTCGGCAGCCGACAGACGACAGGCAGAACGGCGGCAGATAAATGCTGAAATAGTGCCACTCAGCTCTCGACCGGCCGGCCGACGAGTTGTGCGGCCGACATATGTGCGCGCAATTTCGGCACACACACTCGTAATCGACAGCGCGTGCGATGCTGGACACCATAAAACTAAGCAGCAGAAAATTGTATTTTTATGAGCTAAAACTGTTTTGGGCCGCATTTCGGTTGGCAATAAAATAAAACGCCCGGCCACGGCCGAAATATTCATTACCGAATATTAGTCGTGATGGCCTTTCCCGTGCCGACGCCCATTCGTCGTCGGCCGCAACTCGCCCATTTCCCTTCACCGTTATCTGCTGTGTGTGGTGCGATCGGTGGCCGAGCGTCGCTGCCAAATTTGCTGAATGGGACCGGCGTCGTCTGTGCGGTCCGCTGCGTGACATGTGTCCGCAATGTGCAGTTCGCAGTTTGCAATTCGCACCAAATAATAAGTTGGCCACTACGCTCGGGCGGAATTGTGTGTGTGTGTGTGTGTGTGTAGAGGTTTGTGATTTTATTTTCCGCTCAGTCTGTTGGTGTTTTGTCTGACTTATTCGTCGGGCGGCGCCCACTGGAGAAGCGCGAGGCTCGCGTGTCTTCAGTGCCTAAAAGTAGACTACGGAGAAACCCATGAAATCGGAGGGCCACCTTGAAACTTGCTCAGTGGCAACGACATCAGCACGAACTGCTCATCCAACGTGGCGTCGACGACCGCCACGTGGCCCTGTACGAGAAGCTGAACAGTCATGAAAGATCGCTATTGGACTCAACTAAAACTGAACCAGAGATAAACCATGTACGGGCAGCTGTGATTCAGATGGGAAAATGCCGCAAAGACCTTCCTCACGAGCGTGATGAAGGTGGGAAAAGTGCGCAGATTCGATGTCATATTGTGATGAACGGCGGGTAGATGTTGGCGGCATTCTTCGCAAAGATCTGGACTTGAAGCTGCGACGCACTTGGAACGGAGAATGGGTTGCGGCTTTCAATTGTGCACATAAATTTCAGTGGGTCGGACACTTCCACCTTCCAGGCTGACGAGTGACTTGTCCCAGTTGACCGGCTTCACCTTGCAGCTGACATTGACCGGGTACTCTGGATTCTCGCAGCACCTCACTTTGGCTATTTTGAAGACAACGGAGGAGGCCACCGATTGAGGATTATTGAGCGCCGCTCAACAACTTGCGGCGCCAACATTGTGTCGAGAACTGCTTTCGATTATTTGCACTGCGCTTGGTTTAAGTTGAACAACACTTTCCACTTTGGAGCTATTGCGAGTAGCAATTACATCTGCCAAAAGTATCGCTAATTCCGTAAGTACGCAATGGACCGCGAGTGAAATAATTTGCAGCTGCTGCTGCTGAGAAGAAGCCAGGTTTTGCAGTGATTATTCGAATTTGCATAGTTAGTTCCCATTTCGGTGCTAAGGACAAAACTTGTGCTGTTGCCTGTTCAAAGCGTTTGGTTCGATATGCTGGTTGCTCGGATTGGGTTGTGGCCAACGCAAGCTACGGGCTACGCTCCATCAACTTGACCGACTCAAAACAGGCCAATTATTATTAATTGTTGTTTGTTTGTTGTGTGTTCGCTGTGCGATTTCATTTGCATTGTATTAGGTAGAGTGGCCGTCCGTACTCGACTCAAGAGTTTATGACTCGGTCATTATGAAAAATCTGTTTATAATTGCACAGCTTTAAGCGCGTTTGTATAATAATTGCAATTGTTGCTGACTAGTTGCTAGAGGGTGAGGCTTGGCTACGGTTGTCAGATGAAAGTTTCGCATGGCAGCAAAACTTATATTCACTCCGAGTCCAAATTCACAGCAGATCTTATGGAACAAACAAGTGGGTGCTTCTTAGTAGATCAGTGAAAAATACAGTAAAAGCGATTTGACTGAAGAAGTGGTCGGTCGATCCTTGTGTGTTACAGGATATGATGGGACAGATCGAAATCAGCTAACAACTAGCATTGTTAAAGAGGAGTCGAAGGAAGAATTCTTTGGACTCGAGCCAAACATTTTATTAAGCAATTCAACGGTTGACGGTGATATTAAAAACTTAAAAAATTCAAAGCAAATAAAGGACGTGTCGTTGCAAATGTATGTTTTAAGGCCAACAAAATTATTAGAAAAACCAAAAATTAAAATCTTTAGCAAAAAATTATCTCTAAAAAGTAAAATAGAATAAAAAATTATATACACTGCGACCTGTTAGATCTATTGTGATCCCTTAATGGCTCATAAGACAGGTGCTGATATTTTCTACTTAATTAATTTTGAATATCGGAGCAATAAATTTGAGGTAGTAGGTATTTTTCTTCATGTCATTTGTGTCTTTTATGCATTAAAGTTATAAAGTCTGCAGTGATGTTTGCTAATTTACATATCGTCTGAAAACTTTTCTACAATTGATTTGTTATGTTGTTTGTATGCTTCTTGGAGTTAAGAAAATGTTTTCATTTATCTTTTGTGACGATGTACCCGAAGGAAACAAACACATGTTTCGGACTCAACCGCAGACTTAAGCCGCACAATTTGGTTTTTCATTATTGAAGCAATAACTTGTTCGAATAAACACGCGGAAAAGTTACTGCAACCACAAAATCGGAAACCAACAAACAACGAAATATGCAATAACATTGCGGTCGCTGCCGTTGGTTAGATATCTCGCGGAATATTTTAAGATGCCATTAAAATGCACGGAAATGCTGAAAAAGAAACAGCGAGAAAAAGTCGGAGCAAGGAAAAAATTAAATTGCATAATTGCGCAATTTTTAATGCATACTAAATGCGCACCCGGCGTCGTAACAACGCAACAACACCAGGCAAATGCAGAAAACACGCAACAACAGACAACAAAAACAAAGCCAGAGCGAAACGAAAACAAAGGCACAGGCGCCAGAAGGAGGCGGCGACAGTGAAGAAGCCAAATTGAAAAAGCACCAAAGGAGCACGTAGTAGAAGTAGAAGAAGCAGAAGCAACTGCGGCAGCCGCGTTAGCAAACGCTAACGAGACGTTCGCGGCGGCCAGTGCGGCCGTCTTTATGCTGCACTGCGCTTTGCATATTCATGGCCCCTTCGCCTCACACCGTGCACGCGTTTCGTTGTTGTGTTTATGGCTTCTTAGCCGCGGCGCATCGCTGCACTTAATACGATTAATTTATTTCGGCGGCCTTTTTCCGCTTCCGACTTTTGTTCAAGTGCTGTTGTGCCCCATTCAAACACACAGATTGCACATCGGGACGACAAGAAGCTTATCACTTCCTTGAAAGTGCCTCACACCCGCCCGATTATGACATAATACACGTTGTCGCCCAACAAACTACAACGCTGCACACACTGGCAACATTGCCGCTTCATTATGCTGCATGAATGCGCGCATAATGCGGCACGCATCTGCCGCGCATTCCAAGCGCGCATTCCGCCGCCTCAGACGTTGCAATACTGCCGCCACAACAGCTGGCAGGTGCTGCCACCAGACATTTGCATATTTCGCCCGTTACGCGCTGTTCATTTGTCCCCAATTGCTTGGCTCACGATGCGCCCTTATTTTTTTTTGCCCAACGTTTTCATTCATTGCATTTTTCGTCCTGGGAATTCGGCGCAAATTTGCGTGGCTCGGAGCTCCGCGCGGCAGCGACGCTGGCGTGCGTGTCGCACGTCCCAATTGCTACTTTGCATATGTTGCTCATACGCCACGAATGGCGCACCACGCCGCGCCTTAAATCATGCTGCCGAACCGAAGCAGTTGGCGCCGCTCTGCTGCTCTTTGAGTGCTTCATTAGCATAATCAAATGAGACGCCATCTATTGACGCCATCTATGGACACGCCAGCGCCTCCGCTGCTGCCGCTGCTTAATTTTGCCGCCTCTTTTTGCGCTGCGTGTGTGACACGCTCACGTCGGCGTTGCACGTAGCCATTGTTGCGAAATCAATTTTCACCTTTGCGCTTGATCAATTTTTAAAACACATTGTGCGGACGCGCCTGCACGCCCGCGTGTGTGCGTGTGTCTGTGCGACACGTATTGTGTATCATTTGCATGCGTATTGCTATCCTTTGCGCAACGCATCCTTTTCTGTAATGTCTTCCTTTTGTGTGCGCGCGCCTCACTCACCTCAGTTCGTCTCTGCATTCTTTTCTTGTTTTCCTTACTTTCCGCACCCTCGTTTGTGCTGTAAAGAAACGAAATAGTCGCACGAATGTCGAATCCTCGTTTTATTTCATCAGCCGCATTGGCCAGGGAAGGAGGCGCCGACCAAGCTGTGAGCGTTTGTGACGATTTCGTGCGCTACGTGCCATTTGCCACTGCTGCTGCTGCTCGCAGTCGGCGCGGTGAGTTCTGTTTACTTTTCCTTTGAAATGCTCCGCCGGGGATTCGCGCCTCCGCCGCAGCCAAATTCAATGCCACAGTGTAGCAGTGTCGTTCATAAATAGCCTCATTAGCGCAAATGCCGCGCACTTTGCAGCTTTTCAATCAGCCGCAGCGCAGCGTACGCGTAAATGAATCAACTCGAATGGCATCGCGAAGACAGCAGCCAGATTTCGCGCCACCGTCCCAAAGGAAAGCCGAATTTTCACATGCAATGGCCGGGAATTGAGCTAAATTTAGCAAAGCTAACTTAAGTAAGTAGGCAAAGCGAAAGGTCGGCGAACACAGACGAAGCAAGGACCAAACAAAAGCAGCTTCTGTCATTGCTAGATCGGACCAAAATGGAGTAAGTTGGAGCGCCTTTTTTTCAACCTATTTTTTTCACAATCAATGAGAGAATTTATAGTTATATGCCAATTCCGAAATGCTAAATCCTATATGTCATCTAAATTTGGTTTTGGTTAGTCGAGGCCCAAACCCAACACTCTAGCTGGCAATCAAAAACACCAACCACTAAGCCATGACGCCGGGCATTTTATGTTAGTGTGGCACTTTCTAGCATAGAATCGGCTATTTGTGGTCCCTCTTAATTGCCACCACACACGTCCACCACTAAAAAGCCTCGTTCCCGTATGTCGCATGTCCAAAAATGTCAGTCTTGACTGCACCTTCTCACCAAATCCCCACCAAATCCTTCATGAAGAATTTTGCCAACCGTTCCGAAGACAAACTGTCGTCCTTGCGCTGCACAGCTTCCGGCTAAAAGATAAAGCAAACAAGTCGACAGCACGAGAAATTAAAATGCTCTCCAAAATGTGGTTCGCACGCCAGTCAACACTCGACAGTCGACAGTTTAAATAAACTGCCCATGAATTTGAGTCCACATCATAAGACCGAGTGCAGTGCGCTCCTAACGGCCGAAAAGGAAGTGTAACTGTGGCTGCACAACGGTCTCAGAGGTATTCAATTGTAAGCCTGCCGCTCGTATGCATGTCAGGCCGCCCGCCCCACCTTCCACCTGCCACTCCGCCGGCGCCGATCCGCCTTGCGCGCGCTCGTCAACGCTTTCATAGCACCTGAGTGCGCCCAAATCCATCAGCATCAGTGTCAGTGCTTGTAGTTCACCTTCACCTTGCAAATCCTTGCAGCCGTTTATCCTTTCGCACGTTGCGCTCGTTTTTCTCGTTCATATTTTCGCTTGCCGCCGTCAGCTTCTTTCCCTGCTCGCCAAATCTGCGCCGGCTTTGCGTTAGAGAATTGCTGGCGCAGTGTGCAGCTGTGGTCAACTGCCTTACACCGCCGCGCGCACATTTCAGTTGCCTCTGTTCGCTTTCCTCTGCCACACTTCCGCCGCTGTCGCCTTGCTCAATATGGCCGCAGTTCGTTGCGCCATGGCTTGTTCTCACATTGTTTTTCCCCCCGATTCTTTTTTGGTATTCGTGCTGCGATTTTATTGTGTCCTTGCTCGGCGGCGGTTATCCTTGTCGTTGCCCTCCTTGGACATTTTTGCACTTGAGCGACTTTGAAATGTGGGATTATTTCGGAATCCGCACGAAGCTTTGGCAGTCGCTTTCCGTGCGGCTGGGGCACAGCAGCTGCGGACGAGCTGTGCTGGCCGTCTTGCCGCTAGCTGCTGGTATGGTCACTGAACGGGTTAAGCATGTGCCAAAGATATATGGCCCGTTGTTGTGAGCAGATTACCGCGCCGGAGCGTTTAAGTCTTTAAGTTGCAAATCGCACAAATCTTGTATATAAAATATTCCGAAATTGTTTATAGCTTTTCCCATACGTAATCAGGGATAACCAATTTAAATTAGCCACATTTGGCTTTCGAATCGCACAACCACTAAATGCAACAATACTTTTTGTTTGATTATGTTTGACCAAAGCTAATATTTGTTTGGGTTCTCATAACCATTGTTCGGAGTATTTTGCGGAGTGGTTGAACAACAATAATTTGTCGATCTGTTTAATGAATCAATACGAAACACAATAGAACTCTCCAGCTTTACATACGTCTACATACTTTGGCTCACTTTGGCTAAAACAATCAAACTATTAAATAATAATGATGCACTCCTATCATTTTTTCATCAAATCCGTCCATCGTTCTGACCTTGGCTGATCCCTCAGTCAGTTTTGGACTCAACTCTTTTGTGCTCATTAATGTTCTCTCGTTTTCGCTTCTGTCACACATTTTTGCACACATGCCAGCAAATTTTCACTCAACTGTGAATTTTCATGCGTCCGAGAACCTTTCGGATGGTCAATTCATTAATTCATCATTCCGTTCATTGGCAGCGACCCACGTTTTCTTGTTGCTGGTTGCCGCCGTTCAATTTCTATGCGTTGCTGCCTTAAATTGTCTTCATTGCGCGCACGTGACCTGCATGGACGCAGCGAAAGACGAGCACCTCGATTGAAACGGCAACTGCCAGCAGCAGCGCACGTTCACATTTTGTTGTAGTTGTTTTTGTGCAGATTCAAAAACACCGAGTAGAAAAAACCGAAAAACGCGAAATGATTAATTAATATTCGGCGCGGAATGGGAAAAGCGAGCGCAGTATTCCGCTCGACTGCGTCCATTGAACGCGTGCGCCGCGGCGCGCCGACTGCAACTGTGCCAACGACCGGCGCCCCTAATTGCGGCAGACTAGGCGGCCGTGGCGGCGCGTCAATTCAGGCGCATCGCATTGAGTGTCAAATTCAAATCAATTCCAAACACTCCACGTCCACTTTCCATTCATTCGGCGCTCAGCTGTCGAATTTGCTCCGACGGCCGTGCCGTGCGCTTCCACAACTCCGCCTGCCGCACTTTCGCGCTACACATTCATCAAATGCAGGTCGACGGCGCTGGATTGGGGCTGAATGGGTTTGCTTCGAATTGTGAATTGCTACTTGTCGGCTGCAGCAATTGTTGCCGTTGTCAGGCGCATTGTTGCTGCTGCGGTTGCAGCTGCTGCTGCTACAGTACGGACAAATTAAAATCGGAAAAATGGAAAAGTTTTTAATGAACACTTGAATAGTGAATGCTGGCATAGAGCACAGTGCAGCGTGCAATGGCAACAATGCCAACAACAAATGTTGCCGTCAAGGTAAAATGCTCAAAATCGCAGTTGCACTTCCACCTTTGCAGCAGCAGCAACAACAGCTGCAACGGCGGCGACAGGGGAAACTCTAACCGGCAGTTGGAATTATTGCTTTGGCTTATGCTGCTTTTGCTTGTATTGTTGTTGCTGCTGTTGTTGTTTGCTACTCCATAAATTGCATCATCAATTATATTTACAGCACTTGGCTTACTTTATTCAGCCGCGCCCGTTCGCTCCGCTCGGCCCCGTGCGTCCGCTGACACGGTTCCGTAACAGTTTTGTGTCGGTTATCATTAAAAGTTTCTCAATGATTCACAATATTTGCCGGCTGCCCTGGTGCGGTTGTGCGTTTGTGCGCTGCTGCGTGCCGCACACATGTCTGCCGCAACAACGTGAAACAAGTTGGCCAACTCTGTGTTGCTCGTAATCGACAGTCAACATTTTGCCAACAAAGTAAAATTTATTTGCAAACAATTTAATTGCTTTTCGGTTATTTGCGTTGTTGCTGTCCGTGTCGTCGTTGTCATTCGACTGTTTGCTATTGCAAATTGGTCAACATTTTAATTGCACGCATGAGCGGCATTAACACTCGAAATTCATAATTCAAAAACTCAGACACGCAGCGAGAAAAATAGTTGAAAATGGAAAAAAAGTTTGCGAGTTGTAAGATTCTTACTTTTTGACGAAAGGCGTTCGGACGAGGGATTACAGCAGATTTCGAATTAAATTCATATCTACGCTGACTCTGTTCGAACAACGCCCGACACTTTGAACCGTCAGTCAAAAGCAACGCTCAAGTTTGGATTTATGGGTTCTTCGTAGATGCGAGAATTACTGTTGCTCCAATTCATGAAGTTGTACACAATTTTATGACAGCTAATGTTTATCCTGTTAAATAAATAAAGTCTAGTTTAGTAAAATTGAGATTGAAGGTTGGAAATATTTAACATGTAAATTCTACAATTTGTTTTGAAGGATGAAATGTACAACTGTGGGGAACAAAGTGATTTTCATAAGTTACTATTTTCCCAAATCTTTCAACAAACTTACGGACTTTGGTCACTTTTCATGACAAAGCGTTTCATTTCCTATCCCAGTCGAGGAAACTAAGTACAGTGGACGTCCAATATAACATATCTTATGTTGTACCCCCAATTTGTTAAATCGAAAAATTCGGTAAATCGATCGAAATTTTTATAAGGTGTACAACTTTGCTTCCGCCGTTTTCCGATAGGTGGCTGTACCGGCTGAGGCTGGTTGAAATACATAGATGGTAATGCCTTTAAAGTGAGTGTGGACACTGCCTAACGAATTGTCATCGCCGTTTCAGTGACAGTTGTTCTTGTTTTCATATTATTCACGCTCGAAAATGTCCGTTTATGTGCCCAATTCTCGCCATTTGCGGGAAGTTTTACTTTTCTGTTACAATTCGCAAAAAAATGCAGCTGAAGCGCATCGAATGCTCTCAGAAACTTACGGTGATGCTGCTCTGAGTGAAAAAACGTGTCGGGAGTGGTTTCAACGTTTTAAAAATGGTGATTTCGATGTCGAAGACAAACAAGGTTATGATTTGTATTTGGTGGGATCAGCTCGGTGTGATTTACTACGAGCTCTTAAAACCGGGTGAAACCATCACAGGAGATCGCTACCGAACGCAACTGATGCGCCTTAGTCGCGCGCTAAAAGAAAAGCGGCCACAATATCAAGAGCGACATGACAAAGTCATCCTCCAACACGACAATGCTCGGCCTCACGTCGCAAAAGTGGTCAAAAAGTACCTGGAAACGCTGAAATGGGAAGTCTTGCCCCACCCGCCGTATTCCCCAGATGTCGCCCCTTCTGACTTCCACCTATTCCGTTCGATGGCACACGGCCTGGCAGATCAACATTTTCAATCCTTCGAAGAATTGGAAAAATGGATTGCTTCATGGATAGCGTCAAAAGAGGACTCATTTTTTCGAGCCGGGATCCGAAAATTGCCGGAAAGATGGGAGAAAGTTGTCGCTAGCGACGGACAATACTTTGAATAATACATCTGTAAGCACTTTTTCGCAATAAAGCTTTTAATTTTGGAAAAAAAACGGCGGAAGCAAAGTTGTACACCTGATATTTGTTTTAAATCATCCTTCTTAATAAGTTTCACATATTCAGGGTTTAATAAATATCTTGTTTTCCTCCAAAACTAATCCTGTGAAAATGATCAGCAATGCATACAAACAGAGTTTGAAAATGTTGATAACTTGACGTTAATTTGAAAGTTTTAACGTAGCAAAAACAAAAATAATTGAGGCACCGTTCACTTGCCGAAACCAAACAGTCATTGTTATTGTAAAGAATGTGAACGCTCAAAAACAATTTGAAGGTTTTTTGACGAGGGTGAAAAACAACAAAAATATTCGTTATATCGAATACCAAATTTCAATTTCGTTCGTAATATAGAACCATCAATGGAAAAAATTTGGTCGTACGTTAAATCGAAAATTCGTTAAATGGAAAGTTCGTTATACTGGACGTCCACTGTATGTGAAAACTCGTCACACAGTTTTCGTGTACGATTTGAGTATCGATTTGGCAATCAGGTATTTCTCTTAGATTTCGCTTTTCCTTTCACGTGTTCTTCCTCCAATTCAGTGAGAAACGTTTGCAGAGACTTTGGTCGCTGAAATACTTTTTGAATTGAAGCTATAAACAGGTAGAAAATACATAGTTTGAGGCAGGGGCGTAGCCAGAACTTGGTCACGGGGAAAAGGGGTCTAAAATTTTTGTTTCGCCATTCTAGTATTGCGTGCTCTCTAAAGAGAACTTTTTAAATAGGTCACTTTGTAGTAGCGCCACCTATATTTGATTTAGTGCATTGGAAATTTCAATTTCTTCCCGATTTTCAGTCAAAATTTCATGAAATTTGCTTCACTGGAAGCGAAGTTATTATGTCTGAAGTGAAAGTATGTTTGTGTTATTGGTACAAAAATTAGCATGGAACAAAGAGCCAACATTAAGTTTTGTTTTAAATTTGGTAAAACTTTAAATGAAACATTTCAATTGACGAACCATGGTTATGGTGATGATTTTTTATACCTTGGCAGAATTCATGACTTATAAACGTTATTCAAAAACGGTCTTAAGAACATAAATGATGTCCAACATGTTGGTCAGCTGAACCAACATTCTGAAGGACATCGCGGCCGATGATACAAAACATTCATTAGACAAAACTTTGAGAATTTGGATCGTGCAAATCGCTGTATTGAGTTTGAAGGGGACTATTTTTGAAAAAACAATTCGGTTTTGCCCACAAACAATTTTTTGTTATTATTTTTTTAATGTCTAAAGGTGAAAAGACCTCTTACTGGTGTGGCATCGTACATGCCATGCATAGTGATTGAAAATTTTGATTAATGATTGGCTATGGGGGAGTTCTGACACCCAAACCCCTCTCTCCCGTCCCTGGCTGCGCCCCTGGTTTGAGGTTCGAAAGGTGAATCAGAGTAAAGTATAAACGGCGAGAAAAGATCGAACTAACCCGACTCCAAGGCATACACGAATCTTCAGTGGGCAATCCAGATGTTTAGAATCAAATGCGGATTTCATCCAAATTTTCCAAATATTTCAGCGCATCCGAAATGCCCCGCTTAAGGCCCACCTATCGCACATATGTACTCGTACGTATATGTATATACTATGTATACAAATGTACATACACTATGCATGTTTGTTGCATCCACAAAGGCAAATGCCGATCGACCCGCAAAACCGTTTTGCATTTAATTTAGCTGCACGCCGGAATTTCGCCAATGAGTAATTTTTAATGATTTAATTTGATCTCAATAAACGAGTTTTTGTTGTACTCTACAATATGTTGTTGTTGTTGTTGCTGTTACGAGCGTTTTTGGTCGGCTGCAGCCAACTAAGCAGCTTAAATACTACGTTCAATTCATTTGCATGCGAAGGGCAGCAACGGCTGTTGCCAGCAATTTAGTGACGTTGTTGCTGTTGGTGATGTTGTTGCTGTTGTTATTGCATGTTTGTGGCGCATAAAGCGATTGGGCAGCGTGCACACAATTAAACGCGCCCAACAACACCCACACACGTGCGCAGGTAATTTTCTAAAAGTAATTAAACAATTCCAACGCCGCGCGCACCGCGAAACGTGCAACAAGAGCAACAAACCGCTGGCAATGGGCACATTTTCAATAATTTGTCAGAGCGCGCCTTCGATCGCGTTGTTTATGACGTACGGACGGACAGCGAAAGTGCTCTGTGTGTGTTTGTGTGAGTGGCTTGCATGCCGCATCCAATAACAACAACGGCAGTAAAGCATGCAGCAGCTGCATTTAACGCGCGACGCATTCTGTCTGTGTGTGTGTGTGTGTGTGCGTTAGCTGACTTCCTTTCTCCAGCTGCGTTTTGTGCTGTTCGCTTTAATGTGGTCGCATTTGTGTTAATAATTTCGTTTTATGTTAATAACTTTTGATTTAATTTAATATTTAACGTTTTCGCTGTCGTCGCTTTCGTTGCTGAGTTTTGGTTAATATTCCGCGCGACTATCGCTCAATGGGCGCAAGGCGCGTTCGGACCTTCAAAAACACAATAAATGTTTAAATATTTAAAGCGTTTATGCTTTTCATTTGTGTTTGCGTTATGCACATCATGAAGCATAATTAAATATAAACAAAATTAATGAATAAATGTTGCGCAGCGACGTGCGAAATTCCCGCTTTGCGGCACAATCGAGCAACGAATCAATGCCTCGGACCGATGCAATGTGCGCAAGCGATGTGCGGTTGCTCGATTGCTGATGGACGCATTGCATATGAATCGAAGCAATGACTGAACGATGCTTATGGGCACTGCTGTCCATACCTCATGGAAAACCCTTGCCTGCCTTTTCTAAACCAACTAGCTTTGGATGAAAATATTTACAGTTGCCCATATCCCACAGAAAATCTGATTTAATCGAAGTGACTCTGAAAGCAGACGACTTTTCATAGAATAGCAAAGCTAATCACTCACGTCGTGATAAAAATCCAAATTTGAAGCTTTGATCGAAAACTTATCACACAAATAGCAACAGTTCGCCGCGACTGACAACACACGTTCCAGTGGTCATCAGTGGCAGCGTTGTCCGAACGCCGCAAATGCTGCAACGAATGTCGCTGCAGTGTCGTGTGCAGACGAGCGACAGCGCATCAAACGGTGCCGGCGCCAAACTTAACACGTTGGTCACTTAATGGATTTCATACGCCACTGAGGCGTGTACATCGCTCGCTTCCGTGCCCCAGTTGAGCAACAAAGTGCGCCAGAGGAGGTGAGGGGAACAACGCTAAATCGTTTTTAAGGCCTCATTAAATGAAGTGAAGTGGAGTGAAGTTTTTGTAAAAGAGCAGCGCGCCAATTGCCAGACGGAAAGCGATGTGTAGCGCGCTTCTGGCGTCGGCACGTGAAAGCGCGTGCGGGGCGGTTGCGGCGAATGCCACTTATGCGGCGCTTTCTGCATTAAATGTAAAATAATTTCGTTATTCAATTTGTGTATGAAAAACTTTTTTCGTTGTTGTTGTTGTTGTTGGTCATTGCGTTTTTCAGTGAGATGAAAATGGTAAAACCCGTAAATGAACAGACTTGACTATGAGCGGATGTTGTTGTTGTTGCCACTGCTGATGTAGTTGCGAGGCAGTAAGTGGTGTCGTGGCATGCAACGTGCGGCAACAACTGTTGTTGCGTAATTTAATTTTACTGTTTCAATTAAACACGGACGCCAACAACAACAAGAACAGCAACAGCAGCAACGATGACAACGAAGAAGAGAGCCAACCATGGCAGCAACAATAAGAACAATAACGCCAGTAATAACCACGTCTACAACAACATCATCAACAACAAGAATGACAGCAACATTACAACTACAACACGGCAACACACACGCATACGCACACATTCTGCTACACGCGATCCGCCTGCCGTCAGTTGAGCGCCGCCTGGCGAATTGCAATTGAAACCGAAACTTCGGCGTGTCCATCCGTCAGTCTGCCCGCTCAACTGGCCGTCTGTCCCACGGCCTCCCGCCTGTCTGTCTTTGTGTCGGCCACTTGTCAGCTCAGTCATTCATTCGTAGCAGCAACAGACGGACCAAGTCCGCCTGCTGTCCGTCCGCGATCATTCGCTCCCGTGGCGAGTTAATAAATTGTAAAATGAATAAGTGCGCCTCTTTCGCACCAGTCAACACACGCCGACACCATTCCAATTACACATTGCCAACAGCATTATCACGCCAACAACAACAGCAAACACAACAGTAACAACAACAACCGAAAACAGCCACTCGACGCGTGTTCGTCCTCATTGTGTTTGGTTTATGGCGTTAAATGCAATGGCCACGCGTCGCTGTGGGTGTCCTTGGCACGCTCGAACGCCAACGCCCCGCTCCACTCCAGCGTCGTCGTGAATTTCAGATCTTCCGCACCGCCCAGTCGGCGAGACATAACAGCAGCGGCAGCACAACACGTACGCCAGCCTGTAGGCGCAGACGAAGCGCGTCTCTCCCGCCGGCCAGTTTCCGCCCGAACGTCGCAGCAGCCGCGGCGGCTGTCCTCTGGCGGGCGTAGTCACTCAATGTGAGTGGGCGTGCTGTGTGTTGTTGTCGTGTTGTCTGCGGCAGCTTGTGCTACAACTGCCTGTCCGTCCGGCTGTCTGTCGGCCTGTTCAGCGCTCGCTGTCGCTTAATGCGTTGATTTCTTGTATGTGTTGTGCGTATTTATTTACTCTTGCTCCCCTCCCCCCTTCGGCAACCGCACTTTGCAACGTAAATAAATGAAAAATGCAAAATTATGAAAGCTGCTCGTTTATTATTTATTAATTATGTGTTATTGTTGTTGTTGTTGTTTTTAATGCCACCTATTGTTTGTTTGTTTGCTGTCATTGCCACTGTTATTGTTGTTGTTGGCACGGAGAGCATCGTTCGTCTCTCTCTTGTTCTCGCTGTCTGCTCGTTGTTCGGTGCGCGGCCAGGTCCGCGATGTGTCAGTGCGCGGCAACGGGCGAATGATTTATTTAATTTGCGCACTTTATGAGTTTTCACGCGGCTTTCCTTAGTTTTAAACACTCCTCGGTTTATGGCTTTCGATTTTTATTTATGGTCCGTTTGCCCATTTACGGTTTGCAGCTGATATGCTGGTCGCTGTGATTGAGTGGTTAGTGCGCGGAGTTTCACACGTCAGAGGGTCGTGAGCAGTGTTGCCACTTGAACAGTTTTTTTCCGACCAAACTTTTTTTTACTAATGAAAAGATCACAAAACGGACCGAAATTCGTTTAAGCGGACCAGCGGACCAAAGTAAAAAAATCTGACCAATTTTGGTCCGAAAAGACCAAAACCGGCAACTCTGGTCGTGAGTTCGCTGAGTTCACTTCAGACCACAGGAAATAAGGAAATGTATTGTTTTCGAGCATGCACGGGTTAAGCTTTAAAGCCACTTCCATTCAACAGTGTGGCGACGCAGAACGCAGAACATCGCGAACGACAAGCAGAAACGCTGCAGGGGCGCAGAAAATACTCGCAAGCGGTGGCTGAGCACAAATTTGAATTCTTGCAACAATGAATTCTTTTAATTTTCTGTAATTTCACCAAATCTCGTTGAGCGTATTTTTTCATATGCGCATTGTCTTCTGTGCTCTGCAACGCCGATACGTTGCGCGGCTGTCATGTTGCAGCTGAAATGTGCAATGCGACCGACTACGAGACAGCCAATGCAACCCAGTGCGTGTGTGTGCGTGTGTGTGTATTCAGTTTTTTGCATTTATTTTTGTGCATTAGTGCATTTGCGTCAGTCGTCAGACACGCGGCGTGCACAGTGACACAAATTAACCTGTCACACTGGCTGGCTGCCTTTGCATGAGAAGAAGTGATTCGGTTGCCAACAAGTTAAAAATCACCACAATTGAGTCAAACAATGCTTGGCGGTTTCTTTTTATTGGCTGCGGTCTACCAATTCTCACGTTATGGAAATTCTTGAGAGAATTCCACTTTTAGATGGTTGCCACCACCTGCCAAGGTTTCTAGTTTATAACTTGACTTTTCCCTTAAAAGCCCCAAACCTAGACTTCATCTCATGACAAGAACAAATCAGTTTACATAAAACGTCTCCAAAAAAAAAAAATACAAATTGCACCAACTTCGGCTGCCGTTTTCAAGCAAAATTTAGGGCGGGTGTGGGGGCTTAAACTTCAAATATATCGAACCCTTCCCGCGTTTTTATCGTATGAGCCAAAAACCAAATTTTATAGGAGAGGTTTTTTTTGGTTTTCTCTGCATTGGCGCAACATAGTTGCATGATTTTTGGTATACACACTTTATTTAAGGTTATACACTTGGAATAGGTAATTTTAGTGACTTCAGCAAAGCGCAACGGCGTTATTTTGGACATACGATAATTTATTATATATAATTTATAGTGCTATAAAAAAAAATTCGGTAAAAAAATAATTTCGGTAAAAATGGCTCATACGATAAAATCGCAGGAAGGGCTCGATATACAGTCGAGTCCGCCTAACTGCAAGTCGATATATCTGGTTTTTTAGTTACAGTCGACTGGTATTTAAGTTCAGCGAACTACGGTTAAGTGAAATTCCTTTCAATTAAACGTACTGCGGATGAGTGAAAAGAAAATACATTATTATTCCGAAGTTTTCTAATGTCGTTGCAATTTCAAAAGTCAACCGCGCCAACTAACGAAATCAGCTGATCCACTTATCAGAGATGCTATACAACGGCCAAATAATTGCAGTACAGTAATTTTAAATTTTTAAATGTGGCTCACAATTTTTCACTTAGGCGAAGTATAAATAGTGTAAATTTATGTTTACTGAATCTAACTGAATAAATATTGAAGGTAATTTTCTTCCATTCAACCGAATTTTTCAGTTATGCAAAATGTTGTAGTTAAACGAACTAATTATCCAGGAAAAAATGCTAAACAAAAATGGGACCTGGACTTTTATTTCAGTTAATTAAATTTTTTAGTTCAGTAACTTGCAGTTAAGCGGTTTCGACTGTGTATGTCATTCTTCCCGTGCAGTGAGCGGTTTTTTGTGCTATTTGTTATGTGCTGTTTTCATTTCCTTCCGTTTTCTGCAATAACTCACTCCTCACTTTACTTACTATTGAACGATTCTATTTTCTTTTCCTTGTATTCCACACATTTTTACATATGCAACTATTTACATACGAGATTTTCCAAAAGTTTTCGTCCTTTAAATGTCCTGGCCACTGCTTCACTGAATCGCTTCGACAACTCTCGTACCTTCTTCCCCTCCTCGACCTCGTCCCTCGTCCGCTGCAGTCATTTGGTGGCGAATGAGCCGTCAATTGAATTCAAATCGCTTTTTTACAGCTGACGCCACCCACGGCAGCCAGCTTCGTGCGACTTACTGCCGCCGAATGACGACCAGCGGAATGGCGGCGCGTTCATAATCGCCAGCGCAGTGGAAAATTTGCGTTTTATTGCTTTTCATTGCCAATTTCCGCGCATAAATTTCAACATCGGAAAGCAGCACAAAGAAATGCAAAAAGCGCAAAACATTTATAAAAATTGTAAAAACTATTGTAAAAATAAGAAGAAGAAGCAATACAGAATCATTTGCAGCGAAACGCGTCAAAACAGCAAATCATGCCGAGTGCGCAATGGCGTCCAATGGAAATCAATTCGCATCACGTTGCGCTGCGAAAAGGCAGAAAAGCAAAGCATATGGAAGCGTGTGAGGGCCGCACACATTCCCCCAAACGCGCAGATGGACCTTGCTGGCTACATCTACTTTCCCCAAATTCTGGTACTCTTTGCTTGTGTGTGTGTGTGTGGGTGCTGATTTTCTTTTCGCCGCTCTTCAACGGTATTATGATGTCTGTCTTTGCGTCGCGTCGTCTGCTTTTGCTGCCACCCCGAAACAAGTTTCAACGAAGCTGTTATTGTTGCAAGTAGCTGCGGCAACTATTTCGTACGAGACGCCAACTTTTGCTCAATGTTTGCTTACTGGAACTTGCCGGCTCGTGGGCCCGTCGAACGCCTGAAAGTGTGGCGCAGCGCAGAATCGGAGGCGGCGTGCGGCGTATTGGCGCATCTAAATAAATGAAGCGATGAGCTGAAATGTGTCGCGCATACAAAGTGCCCAGCGCCGTAGCCTCCTCTTGCCCACTTGGCGCACTCTGCCCGCTTCCTCGATTATTTTTAATGAATTACGTGCATTGACATTCGAGTGGATTTCACTTGGGCCGGTAATGCGCCCGGCCAGTGTCGGTGTTCGGGTTTCGCTTAATTGAGGCTTCAAGTTTAATGACTGCAAATCAAGTTGGTATCTGCGTCGCTGGTGGGCGTGGCAATTGGCGGAAAAGTGGGCGGCAGTGGGGAAAATCGTGCCGCTTGAAGCTGCAATTAAAGCTGTGATTATGGTATTTTTGTGTTTTGAAGTTGAGTATATTTGTTGTTGTTGTTGTAATTAATTTCATTTAATTATCCATTTGTGTTTACACTTTGTTGGCGTTTAATTTGGCATCGTTTCGCGCTGCCGAGAGGATGGAAGTAGAAGCAGTAATTAAGTGCTGTACTGCATTTTATGGTTTTGGGAATGTTTGAGTTGGAAGAAATAACAAAACATGTTTATCTTCTTCATTCTCCTGGAGTGAATGAAGCCTAGTTAATAAAAAATTCAATATAATGGCACAAGTTGGAAATAATGGAATGAGTCATTTGTCGCGACGGTTTTTTCTTTTCTTTTCAGATTCAAAAACTCTCAAGTTACTATCTCAGTTTTTGTTCGCTCGAGACTAGAAGTTGGAATACAGGATCTCCTCAAAATTTGTATTTAATTCCATCAATGGACTTATGGACTGATTTAGTGTTCATTAATGCTTGAAAAAATCAATTTCAACAGTTTTTTGCAAAGTATTGGAGTATGAAAAGCTCAACAGATCCAATTTAATGTTTTTTTAAATTACTTTTTAAACATTCTTCATTAGTAGAAAATCGCTTACCAACTACGACATGGAAGGTTGCAGTCAATGACTAAATCCAAAAGCAGTTTGTTATCTTTCTAGATTCGTTTTAAAATAAGCCCTCGTGTGTATTTAAATGCCGAATGTGCTTACAGCAAATCTCGCCTTTGACCCACACGGAAGCACACACACGCACACGCACGCACACACACACACACAGGAACGGCAGACAACACGTACGCGCACATGGCACACATCCGCGCGCACCTCAGGCGCAACTAATGACCATTCGTAATTCCCGATTTGCAGCCAAAATCTCCCCCGACAGGCGCTTAAGTAGCTCACATTCCGCCACTCAGCACACGAACTTCACCAGCGCCAGTACGCCGTCTGTCCATACTCGCAGACACGAGGTATGGGTGTGGGTGTGGCTGCCGGCGCACGCAACGTGGCACGCAGCGTACGAGTGGCTGTTGAAAGGTGTTTGACGAAGTGTCTGCCGCCTGCCGGCGGCTCTGTTGGATTTACTTCCCCGTCCGCTGCCGCTCGCCGCTTGCTTGCTGGTTGACTGGCGTTTTCATTTGATTTTTTCGTGAACGCTTTGCATTGCTTTCACTGCCTCGACCCGGCGCCATTGTTGCTGTTGTCGGTTGTGTTTTTATTTGTGTGCACACACGCACACATGCACGAACGCGACTGTATGGTATTTGGTGAGTGGTGAGTGTTTGTGTGGCTGTGTGTGTGTGCATTCGGTCGACAGGACTAATGCGTATGAAATTGTTTAGTGATGGCCGGCGAACGTGATCTGAATTTCGGAATTAATTGAGCGCCTGCGTGGGGCATTTACTTGCAGTGCGTCTGCGTGTGTGTGTGTGTGTTGTTTGTTTTTGTTTTTGTTGTTGTTAATTTGCCTTTTTCCGCCATCACTGCCATTGCTTTTTTATTGTTGTGCTGCAATAGCAATAAAAATAACAATAACAACAAATGGCAGCATAGTGGCAATCATAAAAAGATACAACAAAGCAACAACAATGAAGACACGCAGCACGGCTAAACAAAATGCCGCTGACAGCACAGCGGCACAATGTGCGAACAACACCTGAAGTGCCCAAACTCGCGCAATCGTCGCCCAATTTGTGCCAGTCACTTTTATATGTAAATAAATGTGTGCGCTTGTATGTGTGCCCGTTTAATTGTAATATTTGAAGTCAGTGTGGCAGCAACGCATTTTCCGCACAGCATCGACTGTGCTTAAGGGGTTAGGTCCACTCATGATTTTCAAAAAATCGATTTTTTTTTATTACATTTTCTAAAAGTATAACATTTCAAAAGTATTCCCTGAAATTTTTAGATTAATCGGACTATTATTCGCCGAGATGTACTGCATTGAAATATATCTCTATTGTATTTTTATCTGCATGTAAACTCATACTCAAAATTTTAAACGCGTTTTTCTCGAAACCACGTTTTCGAAGTCGGTGATCACTGTAACTCGAAAACAGCTGTATTGATCCTCTTGAAATTTTAACGACTTATTTTACATATAATTGTCCTCCGGATGGACGAAGGATTTTTTTGTACGATGAAATTTTTTTTTTTTATAGCCGAAAAAGTGACGAAAATTTGGGTAAAAAAAAATGTTGACTTTGAACGTCCGCCATGTTGCGACAAATCAAAATATGAACAAACCCTTCGTCCATCCGGAGCATTAACTGATTTACTAAAGATCCCCGTTCGTTTTTTTGGTTTCAGATGATCCAGACTGCTGCAATCGTGATCACCGCAAAACGTCTTTTTTTTTTGGTGTCTCAGCAAATTGACTATATCTCTTAATATTATGGACATTTTGACATGAACATTTTTTTGTAACTTCTTGAAATGTGTATCTTTAATGTACAAAAAGATTTATTCATAAATAATAAAACCCGTCTTCAGAAAAAATTTGCAAAAAAGCTTTCTTTTTTTGCCTTACAAGTGGACCTAACCCCTTAAAGCGTTCTTGTTGTTGTTGTTGTTGAAATATGTTTTGTTGTTATTTAATTTTGTTGTAGCTGCAGTCATCATTTCGGCTCAAATTATGCCTGTGACGTGCTTCAGCCGCCAATTTGAGAGTTTCGGCCTTTCCACTACTTCCCCTCCTTCGGCCCCAAAACACTACAAACCCCGCTCACGTTGTACAAGCATATTTTTTGTGTTTGCTGTACTCTGGAGCCGCAGACGAGGTCAAAATATAGTTTTTTCTCAATCCGATTTGAACCGCTTCTGTCCCCCACCCCACCACTCCCAAGTAACCCAGCAGCAAGCAAACCAAAAAAAATTCCAAACAACTTTTTGTTTATTCAAACAGTTTTTGGGCGCAGATACGAATGTCGGTGTGCAGTTAGTTGCTGTTGTTGTCTGTTGACGAAATGTATGCGCTGCATTTTTTGCGGCAGTCTGTGTGCCGCACGATTCAACGCCACTCATCGCGTTTATGGTTATGGTTTGGCTTTGAATTGCCATCGACGAGCATGCGGCAACATGTATGTAGTTCGTTGCTCAAGCGGCGGCAGCAGCTGTTGCCAGCAGCGCCACAATGCCAACAACAGCAGCGGCAACTGCGGCTTTTATGCGGATGCTGCCATTATGGCGGTGCGCTTCAATGCGTGCCAACTGTTGTTGTTGTTTTTGTTGCTTGTTTGCTGTTGCTGCAGTTGTTGTCAATGTTGCCATATTGTTTTGCATTACGCGTATTATTGCTTTTCTATAACTGGCTGCCATGATTCGCCCCGCCGCAGGCCCGCGCCCTTCTCTTGTTTATTTGCTGGCGCCGTTCGCCCGTCTGCCGCGTCGTTTCTCTGTTTGCTTGCAATGTTTGCTTGCTCCGATTGCTATTGTTGTTGTATATTTTATTTGCTTCTGCCGCGCATTTTGCGTTTGAAGTGCACAATAAATGCGGATTTGCAGCAATATTTGCGCGTACACTACACTTGACGGCCGTCGCACGCCCCGGCGTCGGCTCGCGTCTTCATTTGTCTCAATGCACAGTGATTCGTTCCATAGACAAAATTCAAAAAATGTATGGTCTCTGAATTTAACTATTTTGATGTCATTTGAAAGAAAAAACTCTAACTAAGAAAACCCCAAAAAATCTGTGTGAAATATTAATTAGTGTTTGTGCAAAAGCGGCTCAAAGTTAAAACTTTTTTCTCAAAAAAATTGAAACTCATATTTTCTGTTTTTTAGTCTATTGAGTAAAAAAATTTTTCAAAATACATGGTTAGCAAGAAGTTGCTTAAACTTTCAATATAGAATAAGAAATGATGTGGCCATTTTCGCTTTTAATGTTTTCTCAAAATTTGCAAAGCTGAGGCTTTTACTTCACTTTTAATTCAAAATATTTTTCTAAATTAAAAATCTGAAAATTGGCAAAACTTAGAGGAAAATATCTAAAAAGTATGTGAGAGTATGTTCCTGGATTTTTTTTTATTTTAAGAAGCATTCTTTCTTTGTCACATAATGTAATTACATCCTCCGATATCTTCCGATCTCAGAAAATAATTCAATTTGAAAAGTGGTCTAAATACGTATTTTTCGACAAAATTTATTTTATTTATGCCTAAAAGTATGCAATCAGCATGAAAAATGATAAAATCTGCAAAAATGCAAAACATACATCTATTATTATCGTTTTTATTGCAAAACCAGAGGGTCCTAAGACAATTTCTGTTACTCTTTAGAATAATCAATGTTGACGTTACCGATTAAATGTAAAATCTGAAAAATCTAGCCAACACGCTTGGTGCTATAGCTCTCCAAAAATGACGAAAAATGCAAATTTAAGTCCTAGGCATTGCCAAACTACAAAAGTTTAAGAAAAACAAAATGGAGATTTCAATTCAGCAGACCATGCTTAACTGATATACCAAATTTTATGAAGAACAGACCACTCCTTCTAATTTTGTCCTGCGGTTGTATGGAGTCGAATCACTGTGCAATGGCAGCGCACGCGGCGCGACGGTCATCCGCTGCGCTCCGCAACGCGGCAGATGCAACAAATTTCGTCTGTTTGTTCGCTTATTCAGCGGACATTGCTACAATTGTTGCCGCCGGCAATGACGCAGCCTCGAGTGGCATCTTCAGCGTTTTTACAAATATTAAGTTAAGGCCATTGTTGTTGTATGCAGTGGGAGCGGGGGAGAAGAACGACGAGAAGGATTTCGAGTTCAAGTGGGGTTCATGAGGCCACGTGGCGGCTGCTATTCGAGCTATAAGGACGCCACAGGAGGCGATTGTGCGGTGCGAAGAGACAATGTTATGACCCTTCGACACTACCTGAGGATTTATTTCGCGTAAGTGAAACAGAGTTGAGCCTTTGTGAAAGCGAAAAGGTAGAAAAAATACTTTAAAAATGCTTTCGACAACTCAATTCACAATTAAGCAGTAAGAACAGATGTGATTCATTCGAAAATCACGCTGCTTAAGTTGGTTGCGTATACGCCATGGCGTCCACCGAACAGTCTCCCTAACTCACCTTCTCTCGCCTTTGCACCAGCGCCACTTATTTTCCAGCCGTAATCAAGTAAAATAATATTTGCATTTTTAGCTAATTCCAGCTTCCGAAAGCGGATCCGCTGCCGCATATGACGGCTGCTGTCGATTGATGAAGCGACGGCAGCGCATGCAGTAAAGTGCGAACCGCAAAAGGCAACCGCCAGCAGCGGCAGCTACCGCACCAGCATCCACACCGGCAACAAAAATAACACCTCGTGTGTGCTGCTGGCACATTCACACGAAAGCGAAAAGCACACAGCAATGGAGCAATAAAATGAAAAGAAATATCGAGTGGCGAAAACACGAAACGAATGCAAGGGTCGCATGCCACACAATCATGCAACGGGCAGCCGCACAACAAACTCAACCAGACACGTTTACTCTGTGTGAGTGTGCCGTGTGTTAAATGCTGGCAAAGCCGCTCTGCGAGCCATAAGTAACTGCATTTAAAGCATAAAAGGCGCATATCCGCCTCCCGGATGGACGGCCACACGCGACTACGTACGAACAGCACTCACACATAGACACATACATACGTACAACACAGACAGACACACATATAGTATGACCACGTGTAGCTCGCGCCCAGCAAAGATTGCTGAAACATATTTCCGTGTGGCGCCTTCGCCAGCCTGATGTCTGTCCAGGCATTGGCGCGCTCCACGATCCGGAGGCTGCAGTGTCCACGGCTGCCACAATTCTGTTGCTACGCCTGTCATGTTCAGCGCCATACGACGTGCGCAACGAGAGCGAACTCAATTTGTGTACTAGGCGCAACCGGTCAGCCAGCCGGCACACGGACTCCTCAAATGCTAACAGGAACTGGCTGCGGCTCTGAAATCGGACCTGGCGCAAAACTTGCCCTTGTAAGTTCAAGCAGCAGACATGTAAACCTTGTGAGCCGCGTAAGCGCCGTTGTTGCTGTTGTTGTTGTTGTTGCTGCTGCCATTGCACATTTCATGTTGATCGGACATTTTTGTGGAAACTCGTTTTTCGTGCTGGTCGCATAAATTTACTAAATACGAGCGTAAAATACATTTCGACACACGCACACACACACACACACACACAGCAGCAAATGCTTGAAACGGCGGAGAAGTGGAACGCGGTGTGCGCGTTTGCAGCACAAATAATGATAGAGCAGCGATGACTGAAGCAAGAGCGTAGGGCAGAGGGCCCCAGTAGCATCTACGAGTCGGTAAGAATCCGGCATACAGTCGAGCACGGGTTCGGCTGTATCTTTCGAAGATTTTCCACCTCCTCCGCGAAAAAAACACACACTACACACATTAGCGTGGCTAGAAGTCTGGCAAATGAACAGTGGGTAAAAAGGTGAAGAATTGTGTATGAAAAAGAAGAAAAAGCTTAATGAACTGTTACTGGCGAATAAACTGGTGGAAATGGAAGTGAAAGTGAGGAGATGCAACTGCAGTAGAATAGAAATCCTAAACAAGCACACGAGAAAACGAGAAAAACAAACAACAAAAAGGGTATAAAGTGAAAAAATTAAAAAAGATAACAATTATAAAGAATCATTAATAAAGAATTAAAAAAAAGATATAGAAACTTAAGGGGACCCGGTGGTCTAGAGCACGAAAATTTCACCTGTTTTCACGATTTTGTTTGCCATTAAAAATTTTAAAAACGATGTTTCAACTTTTTGGGCTTATTACTACGTTTATTGAGCATACAAAACATTTTTTTTTGCATTTTAAAAACAATATTTTTTATTATAAAAATGCTGCTAAAGATGACCCTCTCGAAAAATCGGACCCGGACGGCGTACGTGATTTCGAGACTTCTACTCATCTGAAACACAAAATTCAAGAAAACTCTTTATCGGAAAGAGTGCAGTTATGGTCGGAACTAGAACAAATCGAAAAAATTAAAAATTGACAAAATGGCACGCTTTTGAAAAAAAAGTTCGTAAAATCGGGTCTTTTTTCACTAGTTTTTTAGTGTGAACAATAAGAAATTATTTAAATAAAATTATGATTCTAGTTCCGACGATAGTCATACATGTTGTGAACAACATATCCAAATTTCAAGTGATTCGGTTAAATAGTTTTTTTGTTTTCATCCGCGGCGTACCGAAAAAAGTCGTTTCGAGCACTGGCTCCGAGCGCTAGACCCATGAGGAGCGCGCGGACCGCTCTATACCTGGTTAATGGGCTGTAGAAGCTATAATATTGGGAATTTCCGCATGAAAAGTTCACTCTTACATTCTTAATATACTATACTTTCGAAATATCGAAAAAACCAAAAAAACGATTTTTTGAAATTTCTAGACCACCGGGTCCCCTTAACGTGGCTAACTCGTTAAGCCTTGGAAAAAGAAGCAAAGTCGCATGTTTGCTAAAGCGAAGCATTGCATTGCATTTTTAATATTTTATTTTATTGCTCAGCGTGTGTAATATTTATTTTTATTTACTTTAATTTTATTATTTTTCACTTTTTCTGTTTTGTGAAATTGAATTTTTCTAACCTAAATTCGATCAAATTGTGTTTCGTTGCGTTCCACAGTGCAGGCTTGCGGCTGAGCGTCTTGCGCCCAACACGTCACAACGTTCAACAGCGCACCGCTCGTCACAACTAAATTCAATAGAATGCAAGAAGGCACGTTGTCGTCTTCCATCACATTTCATGGCACATCCTTTCTGGCCCGTAGACGCAGTCATAAAAAACGGATTTTATTCATTATCACGCAGGCAATAGATGCTGAACGGAATGCAGCCGCAGCAGCAGCAACAACAACAACAACAACGGCAATGGCAACAATAGCAATAATATTTGCAACAATGCGCGCAACAGCAACACTTACAGCAGCAACAATAGGAAGGAAGGAAGGAAGGCGACAACAACAAAGACAGCAACAATTCGCAGCTGCACACACACACACAAATGCTGCCGAGCCACACACCAGCCCGGGCCCGTGTGTGCAGCTGCCACATGCACCAAAGTCGCCCGTAAAGAATTCCGTAGGACCCAAAAATACGAAATCCAATTTACTTCTTCGAGTACTTAACGTGCGGCGTGTGCGTCGTACGGTGAGCTGCGCTGCTCAGCGAGATACCGACGCTCGTGCCGGATGTCTGCGCAGCTCGCCTCATGCCTCATGCCTCACGCTCGACATTTGTGCGGAGTATGCAACAAAGCAACCGAGCAGACGGCTGCTGCCGGTGTCGGTCGTTCTTGTGATGGTTGTTGCAGTTGTCGCTTCTAGTGGGGCTGTCAGTATTGTTGTAATGGTCCCTTTTGATGCCAGCAAATGGAGAACGTCCAACGTGTGTCGCGTAGGTGGAGAGCGATGTCCCACACGGTGGCACCACCGACTCGGTGGTCGGGTGGGGGGTGTGAAGGTGGCCTGCGCGCCGGAGCGCGGCACGTTGTTTATGTTCCTCCTGTGCAACGAATATGTGCAGGGAACAAAAACAAAAAAAAATGCGAGAAAAATGCAAAAGGCGCACATTTCCGCAGCTATTCGTTGTTGCTGCTGTTGTTAGTGTTTGTGTGTTGCCGTCGCAAAGGGAAATTGTGGAAACGCGTGAAAGCGTAAATTTGAAATTACCGGCAGAAGGCATGGTCGCCTGGCGCCGTGGGTGTGTGTGCGAGTTGGGTGTGTGTGAGCGTTGGTGTTGGTGTCTGAGCGAATAGTTGCATTTGAGTGAATAACCATGAGAGAGCCAACCGCTTGACGGAGCGAAAAGCTCCCAAATGCTTCGTCAACCAAGTGTCACAATGGAGCGAACAATGTTGTCTACTAGACAAAAGCATTGAACAAACCTTACGAAAAGCCAAACTAATCGCTTTGAAATGCGATTTGAAAGGACATGGAACGGCGGATTTTGTCAAAAACAGTTCAAATCATGTTGGAGTGGTGTCAGGTAAAACACAAACCACATTTATATTTTCATCATGAATTTCAAGTTCTTCGTTAGTTCGGACAGGCGTTTTGTTTAATAAAATCCTTGAATCAAGTCGTTTATTTCTTTATTGCTCTACCAATTCAATTAAAAATATGCAAAAGAACTCAAATGGCTCTGACAAATTTGTTTTTAAGAAACAGTCTTGTTTTAAAAAATCGTATTTTATTCTTTCACATATTTTAGTCTCCAACTCCCCTTTGTGCATCTTTGCTCTTCTCCCACCCGGTACTCAGTTTCTAAGAATCCGTCGTGGGCGCGCTTCGTGCATCGGCCGTGCGCCAATAACACAGATTTTTGCACACTCCGCTAATTGCAGTTGCCGATGCATCAATTTGCTGACATATTGAATGCATCGCGTGTGCATTGCTCGCCGCAGCCACGTGCTGGCCAGCCGGCCAGATGGGCGTATGAGTGATGAGCAACTGCAGGCGAGAGCTTTCGCTCGCACCGAAGCCAAAGGCAGAGCGCGCGAGAGCGGCGTAGAGAGCGCGCCAACTGAAAGCTGAGTCCTCGTGCCGGAAGCTTCGTGCGCTGCAGTTGGCACGACGCCGCACGACCGCCAGTCGAGCAACGACGATTCAAAGCGCTCGTTGCGCGTTGTTGCTTTTGCTGCTGTTGTTGTCGCATTGGCTGTTGTGTCGGTAACGCCGGCCAGCTTCGCCACGCTGCCGATGTTGCCACCAACAGCCGACGTCGTTGTTGGCTTCGCCGCTGCCTGCCGCATTGCGATGTTGTTGCGACCGTTGAGCTGCTGCTGCTGCGGCCGTCGCCGAGCCATCGGAAATAATCCGTTTGGTGGATTTGAATTAGTTGCGAAGTGTAGCTTGTTGACATCGGTACCGGATGCGGACGGATATTGGCTGCCATGCGACGCGACGGCGACAACCAGCTTTGAGTCGGAGTTTTTTGTTCTCGAATCGCCACAGCGACAGCGGCAACGACGCGCCGAACGTACGTGTTGTGTCTCCAGTGCAGTGCGCGGTTCCGGTTGGCGGAACACGGCAACCGTCGTACAATTTAACGCCAGTCGCGGGTGCCGGCTGCGAGTTGCAACCGCGCCAATACGCGTTGCCGCGTCCAGTGCATTGGCCCGGACGCGTTGCACGCACACACCACTCGGAAGTGCTGCGATCCGCCACTGGATGCCGCGTTGCGGTCTGCGGCTTTAATTGTAATTGTCAGTCGGTCAATGCGATTGTTGTAGCGCGAAAACCGCGTTAGACGCTAGCAAAATTTATGCGCTGCACATTTGTTTTCCACCGAAAATTCGCCCCAATTGAGCGGCGCAATTGACCGTGCGACCGGCAAATCGACCGCCCATACGCGCCCCCACCGAACGGTCGGTGCCATTGTGTGCGTGTGCTGTGTGTGTGTGGCAACCAAAGCAATCGTTCTTGGTGGCTTTAGTGCGGCGGCGACGCGTTGCGCTGGCGATTTGTGTTGCGGTCGAAGCGGTTGGAGGCGATTTAATTATGGTGCGAACAATCGTGTGGCAATGCTTTTGAAATAATACGCGCCAACGCGCACACACACACAAACTAACTAACGGCACTGGGATCACCACTAACGACAACAACATACACAAAGAACAACAACACAAGACATTTAAATCGTCGCTGTAGTTAGTGCAATCGTCAACCAGCAGCAGCAACAACAACAACACTAGTCACCATTTGCCATTTGTAGAGTGTCGGCAGCACCGACACGGGCTGAGCGGACAACACCTCCGAATTGGTGTGTCGCCATCGCCGCTGGGCTGAAGCGCGCCAAGCTGAGCCGAGAGTCGCTGCAAGTGACGCAGGTAAATCAGGTGCATGCATCATTTTTCACAACATTTTCGGCACATATGAAGGCCGCCCGTCACGTTGCTGCAAATCAGCCAAACCAGCAGCGCCGCTCTGGCAGGGGCGGAGCGGCCTAAGTGGCTGAAGAGGCCGAAACGAACGGCGCCGGGCGTCATTCAGCGACACACTCGGCCGCAATTAGGCGATGATTTATGGTGCTGGCCGGCCAAATCGAGCGCATGTCACAAACGCTCGTAATTTATGAATTCCACATGTCTGTCTGTCTGTACATATGTGCAATGTGTATGCTGCGAATGTGTGCAAGTCGAATGCAGGAATGTTTATGAGTTTATGCTAATATTGACAGCTGACATCGGAGCGCTGCGTAGCGCTGGTTCTAGTTCGGTTCTTAGGCGCACATCGGATTATTAATTAAATTATCCCAATAGCCTTGAATATTCTGCCACTGAGGCGCGAAAGATTACTGTGTGAATCTGTGGGTAGATGTGCTCGAGAAAGCATTGCCAAAAGTTCGGCATTGGCAGGTTGACAATTGAGCCTTTTTGAAGGACTATTGGCCCAGCAGTTTGAGATAATAATTTGCAAAATTATTAGGAGGTAAGTCAAAGATTTTGGGTGATCTTTGAATAGCTAAACACAAAAGAAGGGGACGAAAAGGCTTGAAAAGTGGTCGCCTTAGTCAAATCACCTGGCAGGAAGTGCTTTTAGCCAATCGGAATTCGGATTTCTATTTAAATGATATGGACTTGGACTTGATATGGATCAGTAATTATGGTAGAAAGATAAGAGAAAGGAGAAAGATAAGTATCCAAGAGTAGTGTAAGAAAGTATTTATCATTGAAGCTCAGCTCATAGTTTTTTCTATTCATCAAAGATTATAGAAAGCAAAATGCCTGCCAACCTTAAAATTTACTACTTTGCATTATGCGGTTAGGTTAGGTTGGAGTGGCAGCCTCCTACGTGAAAAGCTCACTTAAGCACATCTTATGGCTCATTGTGATACCACAGGGGATGGCGCGACTCCCGCTTACAGCGCTGAGAACCAAGAAGATTCCGTTATGAACGTGGCTATATCCCTGATATTCAGAGGCGATAGTTCGGTTAGACTAGTAAAGAAAGCTGAGCCGAGAGACTTAAGTCTTCTTCTGGCTAATGAAGGATACTAACACAACAGGTGGAGAACGGTCTCCTCCTCGGACCCGCATCTTCAACAGTAGTCGTTGGATTGAATGGGTAAAGTCCATTTGAAAGAGACAGCTGTGAAGATTCATTCATTTGGATTCGAAATTAGTTTTGGTTCAATACTTTTTAGGTTCCAACATTATTTTTTGCTTGACGTCGATCTAACGAGATCATTATGGCTTCATTTTTTTTTTTATTATTTTTACTTTTGGATGGCACAAAACCGTAAAGCATTAACCAGGGTGCACCACAAGAAGTCGGTTGATACCTAATTACGATCCTCACTTTACGCATTTTCGATAAAGCCGACAACTAAACCTGTGTGAGCAAACAATGGCAAATCTCAGATATAACCAGATATCTGACTATATAAGCAGATCCCTTCCCACACTAGCAGTCGTAGTAACTTTGGACTTGGTTCTACATCTACCAGACTAGTTGAGATACTGAGTCTCTGAATAGATGCGACATTTGCAAACCTTTTACAAACCTCCTTCTGAGGTGATTTTAATTATCTATATTCATCTTTCGAATATCGCCAACACTCGCCACTGCAGCAACAGTGCAAGTGGAGTCCTCAAGTTTCAGCCCAACTCCGACTGGCTCAACACCGACGCAAAGCGAATATTGGCATTATGAACAAACATTTTGACGAGCTGGTCGGTGGGTCGGCAGCCGACTTTCACGTTGTGTACTCGAGTTTCCCACTGAGCGGCACGTTGCGCACCGGTGAGTGGAAGTGCGGCATTGGTGGGCACTTGACTTGACGTCGGCTGGGCAGCCGAGGTGTTGGCAATTGACGTGACTGCACAATGCGGCCGGCAGCGTGCATTGTGTGGAGTGAAGCGTGAAAAATGAGCCGGCGAGTGCTTTTGAAGGGCCTTTGCCGGGCGCCACGCCACATGTGGTAATTGCAAGTGCGAGCGGCAAAGGCTTCGATGTGGTCAGCCGTCTGCTGAGCGCGGCCGTTTGCCATTTGACAGCTGGCAGTTGGCGGCAGGCAGCCGACTGTTGGCGCTTGCCACAGCAAATCAATGCAAAGCGACGCATTAATAATTCAATTGGAGCGGCGCGCTGTACATTTTAATCGACTGGGCCGTCGCCGCGGGAAGTGCAAGTACAATGCACCGCAACAATGGCCACGGCCGAGGGTTGGGTGCGGGTGGGCCAATGTCATAAATTCGTTTTGCATACTTTGGGGCGATTAAAACGAAATCTAAGAGATTCGGTCCCAGCGGGCCGCAATCAGCACACGGCCGGACAGTTTAATTAAAGGGTTTAATCAATGGGCGAAAGGGCGAGGGGGCGCAACTCGGTTGATAATCGGTGCGGTCATAAATTAAATGTCAGCCGCGTAACTGCTGTATCAATGCGAGCGCGCGCCGATAATTAATGGCTGCGCCAAAAAGTGTGTGACAAAAATGTTATCAGCGCTGCAGCACTGCCCAGCAGCCAATGAACGCGGCCGAGCGTTGCTGTCGCATTAAAATTCAATAATTTATGGAAATTCTATTTCGGAAAACACACTCACACCGGCCGACCGACCGACCGACAGACAGACGGACATATGACCAGTTGTATGTGTGCCGCCGCATTCGTGCTGCGTCCTGTGCATCCTGTGGCCGCGGGTTTAACTTTAAATAAAATTTTCATTATGAAAATGATTTTCTTTCGTTGCTGCAGCCACCGTTGCTGTAACTGTTGTAAAAATTTGCTTTTACAAAATGTTCCTATTACGCTTTCATTTCTCTACTTTTCCCGCTCCTGCTTTCTTTAACATTTTACAGTGTGCTGAAATGCTAATAAAGTCAATAAAACTGTGACAATGATCAGTTGATGGCACATGAATTTTTTTTAAATTTGGAACTGACATATACAATTTTTCGAAAAAAAAATTGTCGTAACTTCAAAGGCCTTTGCAAGCAGTTCGAAATATAGAAACAAAAAAAAATGGTACATATTTTTCTACTTCTCCTTAGGTCGTAGTTTCCATTAGTAGTAAACATATGGAAATTACACTTTGCCGCTGCCTTTGAGCATTTCGACACACTGTGCACTGTCCGCCATATGCAAATAAATACAACAAGTGCAGTAAATCTCCTGCGCACGCCAACACGACAGCGTGGCACAGCAACGGCCCGAGAAGGTAGCACAACATTTACCAAACCCCCTTCACCTTTTCACACCAGTTGTGGCGGTGTTTCGCAGTCGCCAGTCTCGCACACGCCGGCGCGCACTGAATGCTGTGGCCACTTATTGGGCAAAACTGCATTTCCCAACGCCTCTGCCGCCATTTCCAACTACTCAGCCCACTTCAGCTATGCCCGGAGCGCCCGTCGGCACGCTGACCACCGCCAATTGCGCTTTTCTCGCCGCTCTTTGCATTTGTTTTAGTTGTTTTTGTTGCGCGCTGCGCATTTTTTGCGCATCACTCAGCGCTACACTTGCATTATTTTAGCAATTGTTGTTGCTTTTGTTGTGGCTGTTGCATTTTCATGGCTGCAGCGCCACTTCCGGCGGTGCGCAGCGTCGTTGGAATGTGCTGCCCGCAAGTTCATAAATTGTTGCTGGGTTTTTGCATAAATTCGCGGCCGCTTGACAAATAAATGCCCACAACTGCTCAACTCTCGACGCTCACGTTTATTTATTTTCGCAGCTCGGCTTAAGTGGCGCGCCGCGGCTTCGAAAAAACCCCGCAATTAGTGTTGCGTATACGCGGCGTTGAGCGGAGTTGATTCCGACGCCCACAACGCTCGCACTCGCCTGTCCGCCGATATTTGCGGCATTTCAATATTGACACATGTCGCTCGCTTTTCGGCGGTTTTGTATTTTCATTTATTCATTTGTTGATTTTTGGATTTTCACAATTTTTGCATATTTTATTCACACAAATCAAACTGGCCGGCGCGTGTTGACTGAAATTTCAGTACTCAGTTTTTTTGCTTTTCATTTCGTACTCTCACACAATTTTTTGGAATTTTTTGTTTTTTTTTCGAGTTGTTTTTAAAATGTTTCGTTTTGTAAAAATTTTTTGCATTTTTAATTAAATTGTGTGCGCGCTGTAAATAAAATATTGACATGAAATATTTTGAGCTTTAGCACTTTTCGTAATTGAAAAATCATTTTAATACTCCTCTGATTTCGTATTAAGTGGGTTTTGGTGTACGGCTGCGCTGTAATCCTAATTGGCGGCACGGCAACAATGTGTGTGGGTGTGTGTGAGGGGACGAGCGGTTGGGGTTTCGAGCAATTTACGCAACACAATTGCAGCAGTCGGCGTTGACTTTGCGGCCAGCCAATTGCATTTCAATTAAGCGAGAATATTAAATAAAATGGTGTGATTAAGAGTTGTGCGGGCGCGTTTGCACTCAATTATTGGTACATGTATGTATGATGTATGTATGTATGTATATACATACATGAGCCATTAGCAGGTGTCAATGAGTGATAAGTCTAAACAGATATTTGCTTGTTGACTTCACTGATGAAGAGAGTACAGAACTCAGTATTCAAAAAGCCTGGATTTAGTAAATTAAGTTTATCTTTAACGCCGACTCGTTCCAAATTTACTAGAACCCAGTAGACGCGCAATTTTCTCCTCCTCAATACGGGATACTGGACGCCTCTGTTTAGTCTTTCTCCATGCATAGTATATAAGAAAATTCCTCAGAAAGGCTGGGCCGTGCTAGGAGTCTCCTGAAATTATCTTACCCCGTATTAACTTCTCCGATTTAGTCCAAGAACCTTCAGACCTTCGCTACCTAATGACTTTTTCAAAGCCGATCGAAAATGTCTGTTCGCAGTGCCTTGAAGTATAGAATTGTCGACAAGACCTGCGACCATGGAATGGCTTAATCCAGTGATAGGTTCAGGTCAACTCTCCAAGCCCAGTTCCACATCAGTGCCACCCCGTTTTCATGGGCACACCTGTAATAGATCCAGCGCCCAATCTTTTCTACCCGAAATACCCACACGTGTCCTTCGGTATTCAGTTCAGTCAAATTCAGTTCTTTCGAAAAGTATCGCTTTCCCAGCGATGTCTTTACTCAAGAAATGGTTACTTGACAGCAAGCAAAGAATTTCAATCTTAAAATAGACAAACTTATTTCACTACTTTCTTCGCTCGCTTATCTCACGCCTTGGCTCCACTTTAACCGAACATTTAACGCCAACGTGCAAACGTCCACTAAAATTCCACACTTTAAGGCAGCAAATGGCACTTAAAGTTCCCACGTTGTACTAAATGGCGCGTTGCGCTTCACGGCAAAGGACGCCGGGCAACGGGAACTTGGCACATTTTCCATTTTCCGTTTTAGCGTGGCGCATTCCCGTAGCACACACACACACGAACATACTAACACACACGAGTGCCGGCAAACGGCGCCGCACTTGGGAAGTGCAAAGGCGCATTTTATCGCGCGACACGTTGTCCGGTTGCCAGCGCAGCGGCGGCAGTGCATCGGCGCCGATAAAATCCTTAGAGTGGGTCGAAATTATTTACGGCCAGCCGAAATATTTAAATGATTTGCACATAAATTAATGTTAGCGCGTCGCCGTCGCCGTCGTCGTCACCATCGCCGCCGCTATTTCCTTTTCAGTGTCGCTGCTGTTTTCGAATGAACATTTGTGGCTTGTCAGTGAAATTTGCTCGAAAAATTGCAAAAATTCGTTTTTGCCGCTTCGGCCAAATATTTAACCTATAAAATTATAACAACAATGAAGTCAACAAATAAAAAAAATTACAAACAAATTAAAAAAAGTTATTATAGCAAATGGGAGACATTTTTAAAAATAATGCGCCAAAATTTCATAACCGAAACTAGGCGTCAGCAAAGTGTTTGCCGCTTGGTCGAGAGTGAGGTTAGGGTGGGAGGGTTCGTTGGAAGTCAACTGCAGGTGAATTTGAATTATTCAAAAGCCCGCAGCGTGCGCGCGGACGCCCGCTTCCAAAGAGCAAACACACAACCGGCCGACGATCGTGCACATACAATGCGCCGACCGCATGTCGCTGCACACACACACACACACTCGCACAAATAATTACACACTGCTCGGTGGCTGCCAGACCACAGCCGCTGCAATTTGATGGCGTTGCACACTTTTAGGCGGCTTACCGCGTTCAACAAAATTAAATTCTGAACGATGACTTTAGGTGCGAGTCATCGAATTTTTTTTGCAAGCAACAATTTTCCATTTCCATAAAATTTTTCAAGTTAAATCAAAACCAGTGAATTTGTTAATAAATTCATTTGAACTACTAACTAACTTTTCATATTTTATAAATTTATATTCCATGTACATTTCATGTTTTTGTTTTGCTATTTTATATTAATCTATAAATTTTATATTTTACATTTTGTATTTTATGTTTTATGATTATAAAAATATATGTGGGAGTGGAGCAAAACGGACAGGACAAGGTAACACGGACTGGACGAAAATACGGACGAATACAGCACTGAGCGGACGGACACTTGACGAGACGCGGACAAAATAACGGCACAATCGGACGGCTTGGAATAAGAAAAAAAAAGGAAAAACGGACAGTCAGTCGATGATCGGACAGCAGCGAGGGAACATAAAAAGAGAGAAAATATTAAAAGCAAAAAAACAAACCGTGTAACCAAAAATTGTAATAAAGTTGTAAAACTGAAATAAAGAGTAAAATAAACAATAAAACAAACCAGTGGACCCACATATATTTTTATATTTTTATTAGTGTCCGACCGAATATTAGGTTTCGGTTTCGGCCCAAATAAGTGGTTTCGGTTTCAGTTTCGGCCAAAAAATGGCCGAAAAGCCGAAACCGAAACTTTCTAGAAAATTTTTTTACATTTTATTGTGTAGCAGATATATAGTAAAAGGAGGAGTAATTTGGATGCCACCAATGTAAATAAACTTTTTTTTGGCATATAATATTAAATTATTTAGTTTTGAATATTAGCGAGTAAGGTATGAAAGGGTGATTTTTTCATATTTATGTTTTTAAAAAATTAATAAATTGTTTTTATTAATAAGTATTTATTTATTTATGTTATGTTTGTTTGTTCTTTATTTACTAAATGTAAAATTCGTTTGAAAAAAAATGCTTGATATGGTGATTTTTATTTTAACTACAAAGTTTCGGTTTCGGCCGAATATAAAAAAACCGAAACTCGGTTTCGGCCCAAAAAAGTGGTTTCGGTCGGACACTAATTTTTATCTTTTATTAATACGGTTAATTCGTGCGGTTTTTTTGCGAAAATTGAAGTTTTATTGTGAAAAAATGGTTAAAAATTTAATATTCAAAGTATTGTCCATCACTAGCTATAACTTTTTCCCATTTTTCTGGCAATTCACGAATACCCTCTCTGAAAAAGTCGGCCGGCTTTTCCGCTATCCACGAATCGATCCAATTTTTGACTTCTTCATAATTGGAGAAGTGCTGGTCAGCCAGGCCATGTTGCATTGATCGGAAGAGATAGTAATCGGATGGCGCAAGGTCTGGACTATACGGCGGGTGGGGTAGAACATCCCATTTGAGCGTTTCAAGGTAGGTTTTGACGACCTGTGCAACATGTGGCCGAGTATTGTCATTTTGCAAAATTACCTTGCCGTGCCTTTGTTCATATTCCGGCCGTTTTTCGCGCAGTGCTCGGCTCAAACGCATCAATTGTCGTCGGTAGACTTCCCCTGTGATCGATTCATTCGGTTGCAACAGCTCATAATAGATCACACCCAGCTGGTCAAACTTTTTTGGCTGTCCGGGCCGTTCATCGTCCTCCAAGTCAAAATTGCCACTTTTGAACCGTGCAAACCACTTCTGGCACGTACGCTCAGCTAGAGCATGCACACCATACACTTCCACCAAAATACGATGACTTTCGGCAGCCTTTTTCTTCATATTGAAGTAATGAAGAAAGTACTCCCCGCAAAAACACTTTATTCGGCACAAAATTCGACATTTTCAGAGTAAAAAAAGTATTGTTGTTTACGCTTCAGCTAAATGACACATACTGATTCTGAAACTATATGACAATAGCTTCCCAACACATATTTGGAAAGGTGAATCACTGTTCACAAAAAAATTTTATTATTTTTTTAGTATTATTTATTATTATTTATTTCTTTGTATTTTGATTTTTTTTCTTGACTTAATATTTTGTATTTTTGTATTCAAATTTAAAAATTTTATACTTTAATACCTACGTTATAGTGAAACTGTTTTCATAGAAAATTTTGAAAAACTTTCAAGCAAAGTTGGCACTTCACTGTGTATCGTGCGGAAAATTATCTTAACAACAACAACAGTGGAGATTTCTGAATTAAGCAACTTGAGCTCGTCTTGTTTGCACTTTCATACACAATTTTTACATTTTCGCCTTTTGTCGACTCAGACGTCTGCCAACTTCCAGTGCCATAAAACAACAACAACAATATGTCTGAAATAATCGCACTTAGCCCTCAAGTCTGCTCTCAGTCAAAGCAACATTTTGCTGGTGTTTGTTGTGGGTTTGTGTTTTGTTTGGAGCTGCTTTCCGACAGGACACAACCAAATGGAATTAAAGTACTTCAACAAGGGAGTCATTCTGCAAACCCGCCCCCACCCTCCACTCATACCGGCCGCTTTGCTGCGACCGAGTGGCAATGACAAACATCAAAAATTAGCCGAAAATGCGACTGTCGCGCTAAATGCTACTTCCCACAGCAGCCGAGCGTTGCCCCCGCAGTCGCAGTCGCCCTCGCAATCGCCCTGGCCGTGGCCCTGGCCCAGAGCGCTGCCCTTGTCATGGGCCCTCATTACCGCCGCCACAGCAACGAGCTTTACATAGTTCGACTGCCTGCCGCAGCGTGACTTGTGGTATTTTATATTATGCCCACCCACCCCCCCATTCTTCTTTCCTTTGCATGTCAACTATTTGCCACATTTTCTTGGTTTTCGCAACGCAGACATACAAATGAATAGACGAACCCGGCAGACGGACAAGCGGAGAGCGGGCCAGACAACGAGCGCCGCAACGCTTGTGGGCGCCCAGTGTGCAGCTTTGTGACTGTGAAGGATACTGGCGCGCAGCTTTAGTTTCATAATTAGACGTCATTCGAAAGTTTTTAAGGTTGCACATTGAGTGGCGGCGGCGACGAGAGATGGCCGCCACTCTGCAACAATGTTGCGAAAAATGAGTTAATTAATTTGCGCCATTGTGCGCGTTGGCGCTTCCCCACTCATGTTAATTTTTTCGTAGCATTTTTTCATGTCCTGCGCAGGGAAGTTCGTTGAGTGGCTGTGGGTTAAGTGCGCCGAGGTGGAATGGCGGAGCATGTGGGCGGGCGGACGTGAAGTGCTGGCAAATTAGAAAACAGATTAGTGCTGCAGCTTTGGCTTGACATGAAAACGAATTTACATTGTTGCATGCGATCATGGCGCGCAGGCGAATGCGCCCCGGGGAAGCGCAATAAAGCAGCGGCGCCGTGTAACAACAGATTACTTTTAATACGCGCCACAATGACGGCAAGTAAGTAGGTACTAGAATTTTTGAATGCAGCCTTAAAGCGTTTTTTGCAGTTTCGAGTCGTGGGAATGCAGCGGTTTGCAGCATTTGTGATCGGCGCCAGATGCGACTCAAAATCGGCAGTGAAACCGCGTCGTGAGTCGCAAATCTGCAGCGCAATAAAAGTGCAATGAGTCCCGGCAGCGGCTCAAGTCTCTGCCCGAGGACGATTGCATTCACTGCTCGACAGCAAATCCGTGTGAGAGAAATATTCCTAGCTGCCAGCGAGCCACCTGGCCATCAGCCCACTGCGAATGGTTAATAAATGTCGTCACATTTGTGCAAAGTAATTTGGGGACATTGCTTGGAGTGGCCGTAAATTACCAGAAACGCGCGTGGCCTACTTTGCATTACAGTAACAAAATTACAAGAAAGCCGAAAGTAAAATAAATGTAAAAGCGAAAAGCTTTCGGGCCGCTTGCGGACTTAAATATTTACACCTTTGCCGGCTGCTGCTGCCGCCGCCGCGCGCCGCTGCTTTCAACTCTTTACAAGATTATAATCCGTTTTATTGACTAACTGCTGGCAACACTGACGCCACTGAAAACACAAACACAGACGAAATGAAATGAAACGAAATGAAATGAAACGACCGAAATGAAAGAAAAGCAACGTCAACGACGAAAAAACGGCCACCATTTAGGCGAGTTTGGCTCGAACAAAGCTTTTATTGCCATTAGTTAAATGCGATTTACGTTTTGATTCAATTACAAACAACAAGAAAAAGGAAAAAGTCGGCTGCAGCAGCAGCAAGAAAAAAACAGACTGAAAAAGTGGGGAGGGCGACCAACTGGAAAAGGTAACAAAGGACAATGTACTCCGACAATGGAGCGGAGGGGAAAGAGGAAGCGACGGCAAGGGGAAGCGACGCTTTGCAAGTACAAAACGACAAACAACCAAACTGGATTTAGAATTTTAAATCTCTAAGCGTTCGCGCGCTTATCCTTTTTGTTGAGATTGTTGCCGAAAGCAGCAGACGCAGCCAATGCCAAGAAAGGACGAGAAGGAACGTCCGCATCCGCGTCTTCATCGCTGGTCCCAAAAACATTTCCTCTACATTTCACATCCACTTTGTATGCGCGGCAGTTTGCGTTGCGTTACTGTTATTGTTGTTGTAGTGGTTGCTGTTGTTATTTGCTGTAAAATTACGATAATAAAATTAAGTTCAAGAAAACTTAATGAAATTACTACGGAAACTCGTGCAGCCGCACTCTTCATTGTAACCCTTCGCTCTCCACGCGCAGCGCCGTCGTCGCTGCTAATGCTGCGTCTTTTCACTTTTAATGATGCGGCGCTTTCGTTGAGCTCCACTGCTTTGCGTTATCGCTTTGGCATTTTGCATTCGCGCTTCGACGCACTCCTTTCCCTTCCACCCACACACGCACCCATACACGCGCGTCCGCGCACACACAAACACACACAGCCAAACCACTTAATATGATAATAATGGCTGCATTGCGCCGGTAATGAATTGATACGCGACGTCTGCTCGACTTCTCGTCGCAGGCGCTCGCTGGCTTCCTTGACAACGTAACGCACACATCCGGCGGGCTGCTTGTGTATGCCGCAGAGGAATTTTCGTGCGTATTTCAAATTCCCGCCTAATCGCACTTAAGACGCGCCACACACCGTCGGCGCCACTGCGCACGCAGCTGCCATGAGTTGGAGTTTTCTGCTTCCGTCGTCAGACAGCAACCGCATATCTTCATACTTCATCATTATAAAGCGATTCTGGCCCACACGCGCGCCGCTCTTGCTTTCGCATTGTCGCCACTTTAGGTGCCAGGCCACACTTGTCTGGTTTCCGTCATATAAAATTACTTCCTTCCGCTATTACTTCCCGCACAGCCGTCGTTTCCGTTGCCCGTCCGTCCGGCCATCCGTTCGCGCCGAATTTCGTTTGTTTGCCCAACTTTCGGCGGTCTCAGTGCCCTTTCACACATTTGCTCTGTGCGCGCTCCCGCATCCCCACTTCTGTCTATCCGTTCGTTTGCCGTTGGCACACTTTCCCTTTCGGCCCATCACTTCATTAGCCATCGCTCATTCGTTCACATCTGTCGAGCTCCCATGCAAACAAACAAACGTGCGCCTGTCCGTGCGTCGGTCCAGCCAACGGCTCGTCCTTGCCACATTTCCGTTCAATGACAACAGCGGAATTTTCAAAATCTCATCACACCGAATACGTCAGCGAATCACATTTGTGGCCGGCGTCCCGCACACGTCCGCTCTCGCTCTCAGCCTCCACGTCCTTGGCGTATCCTTTGTCGATTTCAACTGTCCTTATTGTTGCGTTATCATAAAGGAAGCCGCCAACGTCACCAAAAACAACATTGTTGTCAGGACCGTTGCGGTTGTCGACGCCGACTGCTGGCTGCCGCAGGCCGATGCCTGTGACGAAGATCTAAATAATTGCCTCGGACCAGACCATAACGACGACGCCGACAATGGCGATGGTGACAGCGGCAACGGCGACGTTTCAGTCGAGCCGAGCCGAGCCGGGCCGAGCAGGCAATGATGATGTGGCGCCTGATGAAGTTGCAGTGCGTTGTTGGCGTTCATCTTGATGGCGTTGTTATTGTTGCTGCTGTTGATGGCGTCGTTTATGTCGTTGGCTCGTCACTTGCCGTTGATAAAATCCGCTAAGGCAAAAAGCTAATTATGTGTCTGCGGTTATCCGCACACACATACACTACTCGTTTGACCGAATCGCCGCGTGCATGTGGCTGTGTGCGTATGTGTGTTTGTATGTACTTTCAGGCGACTTCGGCTTTGGACCTCACCCGGCAGCGAACCGGAATATTTGTCATTCCACAGTGCCATTGCACAGCGCGCGTGCGTGTGTGTTGGTTTTATGTAATTTTTTTATAGGCTCACTATTGTGCGTGTGTGAGTGTTCTTTTATGCGTAGATAAATACATTGTGAACGGCAGAAAGGGTGCACTTTTCGCTTTCTTCGGGACGTTCTCAATGCGCCAACGCGTTTTTAATAATAGGCATAAAAATTCGTATAAAGCGGAAATTTCATTACTCCGGCGGCTCGGGAACGTGTGCGTCGGAGCGGGTCGGGCTTTTGCGCAGAAACGATGAAAGCATTTGCGACTGATACAAGTAGTGAGGTCAATGGGTCGACTGGCTTTTATGGCGTTCACTGTGAAATGTTTCTATAAAAACTGAACCAACCATTCACTTCAAAGGACCGAAAAGAAAACACAAAGCGAAAACTAATTCAACGAGTGGCCAGCGATGACGCAAGTGTGGGCTCTTTTATTACTGTAATATTGGAATTCTATACTTTGATGGCATTCATTAAAGTTGACTTTAACACAGCAATCTGAATGCTTTGTTAGTAAGATTAAATATTCAGCTCATACAATCGAAGAGCTGATTTCCTCCCTCCGCCACAAGACTACTTCATTTCCCCATCGATTAGTGGCGCAAGTCAAATCATTTCATTTTGCACGTAAGCCGAAAGATCCTTTGAGCTCACAATGCTTTCAAGACACTCAAGTTCTAATCAAAATTTGAAACTGATTACGACCGCTGCTCAGCGCCATCTCAGCTAATCCCATTAATCAACGTGAGTTTATGTACAATGCAGCACAGTGCCGGAAACTACACATTCGACCTTAATGAACTTTTGAACACTCATAAATCCATAGATTCGTTAAGAATCTGCAAGGGAAAGGGCGAAGGGCGAGGGGCTCAAGGCGATGCTGGGATGTTGAATGAAATATGATTATGGAAAGTATTTAATACTGATAACACGAACACACACATGTACATTGTCAGAAAGCGGATGCAAGGACATGGCCCGGAACTCACAACGCCGCATCCGAGCTGTGAGCGGGTAATAATGATGATTTAAAAGCGCTTCTTATGCGCCGCAAAATCAACTCTGAAAACAACTTGAACAAACATATTAATGACAACAACAACAACACAATCACTAATAACTGTCACCAAAGCGATGGCACTTAAGCAAACACAACAGACTGAGCTGCGCCCGAACAACCACAACAACAACAATGACGACGACAATAACAATTTCAACAATCGTATTATCAGCTAACGGGCACAATGAGCGAACGGGTTAGGCAACAATAATAATAATAATACAACAACAATTAACTCATCAAACAGCGAATAGGATTGTGCACTGCGGCGAGTGGGCCGTCGTCGCTCATCCATCCATCCAGCCATCCATCTTTGGCGCCTAATGCTGTCACTTCGGGGAGTAACTGATTGTACGTCGAGCAGCGCTGAGCTGTGTTTATTAAGCATAATTCGAGCTCATCTCTAAGCACACTTAAAGGCAGTCGAATTACAGCAGACACACCCACCCACTCACTCACCCAGCAGCTCAGCGAGTAAGTGGCTCAGCGGGCGGAGTGCGGGGCAGCAAAGTGTGCTCATGTGCGCTCGTTTGTTTGCCAACGTTGTGAATGCGAGTGTGTGCGTGTGTGGCCCTATGTGAATGTGTCTATTTATGCCGCTAATGGTTGGCTGTTCCGACGCAAAACGCGCCACGCACAGTGGTCGCATTTCGCGCAAAAGATGACCCAATCTTCATATTGCAGCCATCAGTAATTGTAGCAATTGCTCAGTAACCCAATCAGAGTGAACAGAAGTGACGGAACAGCGCAGATCGGCCAGATGGGATTTTCCTAACCTATAAAGTGCTGCGAATTTGTTGGTGGCTTTCGATATATGCAAACTGGTAGATGTTTTGTCACTGTGCGGCGGAGAAAATGGTTTTAAGAGCGCTGGGAATTAAATGGCAAAGTGTGCAGCAGCGCGATACAAAAGCGACTTTGCAAGCCCACTCCGCGCCACGCGGCACAAGTGAGCCGCCACGCGATGCGTGCTGCCGCCTGAACTGCTCGCTGGCTGCGGTAATGAGGCCGGCAGTGTGGATGCCGTTGCTGATGATAATGAGCATGTTGCCGGTTGGCTGCTGTTGTTGCGGCAGCTTGAGCGCTGCGTCGTCGACTTCTTAAATGCTTAATGAGAAATTAATACAACAGCCTCGCGGTGTTTAGCGCAATCACAAAGCGCTGGTGTTGATACGAGGAGGTTGAGTTGGCTGGCGAAAGGAACGGGGGCTGCGCTGCATGTTTGCGGCACACTTTGTGGTGTTAATTTTCATAAAGTGCCGCCATAAATAGCATAAAAGAGGAAGCTGTGCCGCTGGAGTTGGCCTTAGCGGCTGTGTAAATGTATGTAAAGCAAGTAAAGTAATGGACTCGAATGGATTTTGGGCGGCGCTGAGCATAATTCACGCCTATGAATATTTCAGTCAGTGGCTGTTTGATGCGGCTCAAGCAGTCCACAAATTAATGCAACAATTAAAAACAAACTACGCAAGTGAGTGTTTGTGTCCAACGCCATTCAGTCATTTATTCATCCATTTAATTATTCATTCATTCATTCGGTTGCTCATTCACGAAGTCATTTGTTGACTGATTCAGTCACTCAGTTGTCAGCACTCGCCACGCCGCATGCAAACAACATTTTGTAGTAACAACAACAACAACAACGGGCCATAAACTACACAAATGCCAACAGGTTAGCAACTACTTATCCTAAGGGAAGCAATTTCAGTGAGTGAATGCGCGCCGCAAACACCGCTGACTAAACGAATGTCTTCGCCGCGAGCGTTCGCACACTTCCCCTCTCCCTTCATTGCATTTCGCTACTTCGTGTTGCGTATACGCCGCCGTGTGCAACCACTCACTGTCGGTTGTCGCTCTGGTTGTTGTTGTTGTTGTTGTAGACGCGTCTTGTTCCTGCTGTGAATGTAAAGCAATGCGAAAAGTTATGCACTTAAGTTGATGTGTGCTCGACGGTTGTCGCCAGCGCTCGTTTGTTTGTGTCTAACCAACATTAGTCGGATTTCAATTAGACCCACTCGCTCACCTGCTGCCCTGCTCGACGTCTAAGTCTCCATCTGAGGCGTCGACAATTACAGCACTCACACACACACGCACTCACAATTCACAGCCACAGCCAGACGCCGCTCCAAAACGTCCTTTGTGCCAGCGCATAATTTATGAAATGGCAACTACACCAACAACAACGCTTACACCGATTAGTGAATTCTTGCTGTGCGTGTTCGCCACTCATTCATTATTTAGTATTTAGCAAAAATTATCCGCCTTTTGTTAGGTTAGGTTAGGATTTGTGCAAACACTGCGCTCCCACCTACAACGGCTGTCGCAGACAACAAACAATCGTTCATTGATACGCATCCATAATTCAACACGTGTAAGTCGCCATGCATACATTCTGTACATATGTATGTAAGTGGCCGTAATGCTCGGCGCTGACACGCTGACACACTTCAGCCAGTGATAACTTACCAGCCGCAAATGTGTACATAAGCGCCGAGCATTACTTAAGCTTGCAGAATTACGGCGCAAATTCCATATCGTGATTGCCACAATGTGAATGCTGAATTGCTAAATAAATTAAACGCCATCGCCCGACGGCTTCTAGGCATTTTGCCGGAAATGGCCTTTAAAATTTACAAATGTTTGTGTTATGTTTTGCATCGCAATGTTTATTGATTGTTCGATTTATTTGTTCATTAATTCAATTCGAGCCAAAAGTGATTCGAGGAATTTTACTATACACGTTACAATTGGAAATTTACCTTACTTAATTTAATTTATCGTAATCCAACATGAATGACGATGTTGATGATTTACGCTTTGAGAACGAAACTTGTGCACAAAGCTAATGGTTTTGCATTAAGAGTTTTCGAACTGTGAATAAAATTGAATAATACGAGTTGTGTGTGAGACATGAGGGACATCTTTATCGACAATGCGTTGCTTTCTATTCCATTTTGAAAATGTATTCTTCGAATGGCCTCCGGCGCTTCGTTTACAGGACTCTGTACATACATTGGGCTGGATCGCACTAATGGTTCGAATAATTTTGTTCTGTTCTAACACAGCAATCTAACGTAGCTCCAGAGAAAAAATTATAATGGCGAGTATTTCGGTTCTTAGGGGAACATTTCTTGCAAAAACTCCATTGAACGCTCAAAGTGTTGTTGGAATCATATGACTGGTCAGGTTCATGTCATCTAATTACTCAAAACCATCACTTACTGACTACTCGTTATTGACAGTCACCATCTAGTCATTCTTATTCCGAGAAGGGAAGATGTGTGGCCCAATGACGCGACTTGAAATCCACACCAAACAGTAAGTTTCTCTAGATGCATTGGAGACTTTTGATGGTGCTGTGGATTGTTGACGAAACCCTTCACCCAAAAATGTGCTTTGCCACTGAAGATCCAAATCAACGAACCAACCAACGAACGACCAATTTGATGGTCAGTTCTTGTGTCAGTTCCATCTTAAATGCATACATTCAAAATTCACCAAGATAACGTGTCAAATCTTTCTAATTTTTGCTTAGCCTCTCAGCGCCAATTTGCATTCTTGTAATTTGTTTCTTAGTTAGCAAACCGTTTAAAACTTTTCCTTTTCAAGACTACGACCACAAAAAGTGAAATGTGAAATCTTGTTAAAACACAATAAATATCAAATCACTGTTGGCACTGAAATTCGTGCAGCCAGTATCTGCGAGGCCGAGTTCGGCGCTAATTCGACTACAACTGAGAGTCAACACACTGACTGACTGACATTGACTGCAACTGTTCAACCTACGACGCGGACTGGCTGGATATGTTCGCCAAGAAAACAATCGCTCGGAAATTGCTTTTCAAAGCCCAAACTTGCCACCAAACTGCCCAACGTGCAGCTCCGAAGCTGTCATGGCCGCACGCCGTGCAAGCAACAATTGCAGACGCTAGCAATGCAACTTCACTGCAACAGTGGAAAGCGAATGAGAAGGCCGGCGCCAGCGCTGCGTGGTGAAAGCACCTCCAGGCATTCCCATTAAATTTGAACACAAATTGTGTTCGAAAACTTCAACAGACACATTCATGTTGTCTGCTTTCGTTTGCTTTTATTGGGACGTTTGCTAATTTTGTGCTGCAGCGGCAGGAAAGCTGCTTACACGCGGTCGGACGTTGCTGATGTGTGTGTGACTGCACGCAATGTGTGTACGCCAGGGTTGAAATTTGTGTCGGTTTCTCACTTTCTCACATTTTTCAGGCTGCAGGTGGAAAATGTTGCGAAATATAAATTTTATTTAAATAAAATGTGTCTGCGCAGTGTGGCCCTGCATGCAGGCGTCCGGCGGACGCACGGAAACAGGGCAGAGAAATATGCAAACGGACTGAAGAACAAATGGACAGTTGAACGAACAGCAGAAAGACAGTGGAGTCAAGCTGACGGCCAAGCGGCCATTTCAGTACGTCGACGTAATTAGCTTCCGAAATTCTGTGAATTTGATTTGTTGCCTGATTTAGTTCGAATTATGAGTTTTATTAGAAATGAATGCGAATGATTCGGGACGGGGGATTACATTTCTCATTATTTAAGAATTGAGTGGATGAATGAATTGAAATGAATTTTTTTCCTTCGAATTTCAGAAAACTGAATATGCCGCAACATTGAAGCTCTGGATGCAAACAATCTGAAAAGACGGACCAATAGATACGTAAAACGGCAGCAGCCCAAATCCCAGCCAGACAGCCAAACACAGGCAGGTAAGCGAATGGATCAGGTGCAGTTAGCACCTAATCACCTCCTTGATGAAGTTAAACAGATTGAAACAGATCGAGGCCGGACAGTGGCTTAAGAAATGCTCTGTCATAAATATCATACTGACTTCCAACTTATTTGCAGTACAGACACAACACTATCGACTTTCTCTATGGCATCACAATGAGCCCTTCTATGGACCACTTCAATCTAACCTAACTGTAAAAAAGCCCCTCGCTGAACCTCCAAACTGTTTCGTTGACAGGCCGGTCGGGTCGTCTTTGGCTCGTCTCGTGGCAGCCACTTTCGAGTTGAATTTATTACTTGGGAATGCCTCAAAAATAACGCACATGAATCAGCCCGTGAATGGCCCGTTCGCTGTCGCACGCCACGTTTCGCTGCCGTTTGCCGGACTTGACTTAAGTTGCCTTGAGTTGAGAATTTAGTTGAGTTGAATGCGCGCCAAAGCGCAGGAGCCAGGCCACAGGAGTCCAGCACAGCAATAACTTTCCGCCAAAGAGCGGCGCGGGAAGGCGGCGGGGTGGAGCAAGCAAGCAGCAAATGACTACACTAATAGACTGCTTGCTGTAATTTACTGCCACGTCTGGCGGCGCCCGACTGGCCGCTCGCAGACACAGCGAGCGAAGAAAAAGTGCCGGTGCCTTGACCAGGGGAGGCGCCCAGAAAAGTGTAAAAGTCCAACTGCCTGTAGTGGGACTGTTGGACTGTGCGACTGTCGATGTGGCCGTGTGTCGCTGCATGTGGGAGTGTGAAAGTTTGGGTGAGTGTCTGTACGCGCCGGCGTCCGGAGATACCTTTGCTGCTTGTTGCCGGAGCTGCAGTGGCCGAACTTTGTCGTCGGCCAAAAACTGTGCTGCAACGGCCAATATGCCGAATCGTAGGTGCCCACACAGAGTGCCACGTGGATCCGCACGGAGCGAATCAAGTTTTGACCAAAACCAGCAAAATTAGAAGCGAAAAAAACATGTAAAAACATAGACAAAGCAAAGTTAAAGAAAACTAGTGCGGCGCCGGTAAAACAAAGCGCACCACACTGGCTGCTGCGGTGAGCGGACGAGGGCTGGCGGCAGCAAATGCCGGAATTGTTATTAGCAACTAACGCAAACTTTGACTTTTGCTGCTGCACAACTGCACAGCCTTCTTTTCTTTTTTACCCCAAGTCAAAGCCACGAGCCCACTTATGCTTACACACACACACACACACACACCACATGCTCACTTTTAGACAACGGAAATGTGTCGGATAATATTTCCATTAGCCGGCAGCTCAGGCGGCGGTCATTGTTGCGGTTCTTTACTACTTTGCGGCAATGCACCGCACATACACACACACACACAGAGATAGGAAAACTGTCCTTCGTCTGCTGTTCCGCCAATAAATTTGAGGAGAAGGTTTCATTAAAATATTAAACGGAAAGCGCAAATGGTCACTTCCATGATTGAAGCATTAGCTTTTTTACAAGAAATATGTTTCGTCAAGTTCTTGACATTTGACAATATTGGCTTGCCGTTTCCGAAGTTCAAAGTTTTAATACGCGCTAAGGACATTGGTGAGGGCGATGTGGAATGAAAACCATACACCTATGCATACACACACATACATCCATTCATTTCGGCAACATTTCAAAAATGGGGCGTTGCTTTTGGCATTTGTTAAATTTGCCTCGGCACCGGCTGAACACATTACTTAAATAACTGAAATGTGTATTTAATTATTTATTATTCATTTGCTAATTTATTTGCGCGTTGATTTGCTGGTTTGTTGACTCGATTTGTGTTGATGCGAAATGTTTGCGTTTATTTTACGTTTCATTGCACAACCAAACGACAGCGATGCGCTTTCGATTAATTTGATCGAAGTGCCGTTCCTCGACCTCACGTGTGCGAAACTGCAGGCTGATGGGTGTGTGTGTGTGTGTATGTGTGTCTGACTGCACCTGACATTTATGCCGCACACTGCCGTTTATTGAACAATGCTTATCTGTTTTAATTCCAGTCGAAAAGTTATTGCAAGCCTACTTTGAGCCGCTGCCGAAGAACAAAGCAAATCAATTACGCAAATAAGTGTAAATATCTGCAAAAGATGTTGGTTGATGTTGGTGTTGGTGGCATTTAGTTCTATTTTAGAGAATATTAAGAACACAAATTTACGGTCAAGTGGCAATTGAAAAACTTATACTGGAATAAGAAAGCTTTGTTAGAAAGCTGGGCTGTTTCTTGTGAATTCTTTTGACATTTAAAATCTTCACGTATGTACTTCAATTGTGGCTCGCATAGTAATGGATTTGGCTGGAGTTTTGCTCTTCACAGATCTTTTCCACTTTCGTTTCTTCACCACAACGGGCCTTCTTGTCGGCCGGTCTGTCGTGTGTTCATCATTATTCAAAGAGTGTGGAAGATTTACCATTTCCAGTCCCTTCTCTCTGACAGAAGCGTACACATCACATCGGGTTGTCTTTGCCGACTTCCCAATTGTCAGCATCAATGGCTTACAACGACTCATTATAAGTTCTGGAAGGTTCGAATATTATGTAGAACTAGACTAATGGACATTTGTGTGTATTCACGCCTATTGCTGCCTAAGGCAGTCTTCATTCTAGCTATCAAAGTTGCTAAAGTTGTTTCAACAGTTATCTGCAATGAGCAAAATCTATCCATTCAATCCACATTCAATAACCCTGCAACCCCACATTTTGAAACTAAACAGTCAATATTGGGCCCTAAATTCATTTTCGATATTCGAAAACAAATTCAGCATCATTCAATTTTTGTGATTATTTCCCGGTTCCTTTGAACGCCGTGCGACGTTGCTCGTCTCGTGGCCATTACTCTGAGTAGTGGCCTCTGCGAATTTGTTGCTAATATTTGCGTTTGTGCAGCATTTGCATTAATTAATTAAAAGCCCAATCTTGAATGGGCCCATCGAATCGTTGCATTCACTCACTAAAAGCTCTCCGTCGATTTGCACTTGCAGCGTCCGCCCGGGCACGCCGGCGTCCCGTCCGGCCACTCATTGTTACGTTCGTTAGCATCTTTAGCAAAAATTCAAATGCAATTCAAATATTGCGTGCGCTGAAATCAAACAATGCTCGAGGCCTTCACTGGCAGTGCTGGCCACTGCAGCTTGTGGCCGCCTCCAACAAGCCAAATGTACTCAATGCACCAACAACAACAAAAACTGTTCCATAATTTTTTGGTGTTTCAACCGACAGAATGTGCACATTTCCACAATTCGGCCGGGCATGTTGAGCTGTTAATCACGTGATTTGAGTTGGCCGACAACATTTTCGGAGCTGAAAATGCTCGAGTTGCAGTGCCGCAAATTTGCAACTAATCGAATTATTTTTGCGAAATTGACTAAGTTGTGTTCATAACAGTAATAACAGCAACAGCAACGGCAGCGACACTAACAACACCAACAACAACAACTATAACAATGCCGATAACAACATCAACACTAACGAGCGCCGGATGATGGAAATGCCCAGGTCGGTGCACGAAAACAATGGAATTCACTGCAGCAGCGTTGGCCAACAGTAAGGGAAAAGTGAAGAAGGAGGAGGAGAAGTTTGGTACATGATGAAGGATGCATGGACGGATAGCGTCAGTGCTGAGTAGTTAAAGGGAATCAGAGATGAACCGACGGCTGATAGACGGGCTACGCATGTTTTGTATAAAAATATGACATTTTGCACATACAGGTGGGTTGTATGTTCAGACTAGGCGATTGATTGGTCATTGTAATTGTTGTTGCTGCTGCCATGAGCCGACACATTCGGCAGAACCCACCTTTGAAAGTGTGAACATGGCAGCATGCTACACTGGCGGGGTATTCTATATGTTTATTATATATTATGCCCCCGCAAAGATTCATTCAACTGTGAAAATAAAAAAGACACGACACGCAGCCAACCTGCCCACTGTGCCTTGCTGAGCGTTGAAACCAACAGCAAACACACACACATACACAGACGAGGAGACGAGCAAACGTGTCCATGTGAATTGCCCTAATGGAGCCGACTGGAAGGTGCGAAGGTGAAAAAGCGACCGCTGCGAATTTTTTATTGCAAATTTTTTTAATGCAATTAAACGCATTAATGTGAATTATTTGCTGAAATTAATTCGCAAAAGACTAAAAAGTCCAGTTGCGTTTTTTCGAGCTGCACACTTGCGCGGTTGCGGAGGCGCGCATATTTTAATTTGATTCGCACAACAAAAGCGACAATTGCCGGCAGCGGCTAGAACACAATCGCGAAATCAGGTATAGCCAATAAATTCAATTTGATTCGGCAGCACTTATGATGCAGTGGCTTTGCGTGTGTGTGTGTGAGTGTGAGTGTGAGTGAGAGTGAGTTCATCAGGCTTACCAGTTCACCGTCTGCCTGTATGGTGCTCAATAAAATCCATGTAAAAGATGCTCAAATTAAGTTAATTATAACTGCGCATTTAAAAAGTCGATGCATGAATGAGTTCTAGCAAAATTATAATTTATATTGTGATTAATTTACTTAACTTGATCATTTATTTCATTCATTTCATTCATTCATTTCCATTTATTTAATTAGTTTTATAAATGTTATGTGTGCATTTCTTTTATTTCCTCCTTTTTTATGCACTCCATACATTTTGTTCACTTCATTCACTGCACTCATTATATTTATTACGTTCCTGCCTTGCAAAATGTATTCATTTATTTTATTCATTTCATTCTTTAAACTATTTGACTCATTTCATTTACATCATTTCAATCAATTCATTAATTTCGTTTTTGTCACTCATTCCATTCATTTTATTGCACTAGTTTTATTCATTTTTTATTATTCATTTTTTCAATTCATTCTATTCATTTCATTCATTCAATTCTTTCATTTCATGAATGAGTCATCATCATTCAATTCATTCAATTGCTTCAATTCTTTCAATTCATTCAACTCATTCAGTTTATTTACTTAATTCAATTGATTCATTCCTTAAATTCATTCAGTTCATTCAATTGATTTATTGATTCATTTCATTCAACCCATTCAGTTCTTTCAATTCATTCAATTAATTCAATTCCTTAAATTCATTTAGTTCATTCAATTGATTTAATGATTCAATTCATTCAACCCATTCAGTTGATTTAATTAATTCAATTTATTAAATTCTTTCAATTCATTCAACCCATTCAGCTCATTTAATTAATATAATTCAATTCATTCAATTCCTTAAATTCATTCAGTTCATTCAATTGATTTAATTGATTCAATTCAATCAACCCATTCAACCCATTTAGTTCTTTCAATTCATTCAATTAATTCAATTGATTCAATTAATTCAGTTCATTCAACCCATTTAGTTCATTTAATAAAATAATTGATTAAATTCCTTCAATTCATTCGACCCATTCAGTTCATTTAATTAATTCAATTGATTCAATTCTTTCTATTCATTCAACTTATTTAGTTCATTTAATTAATATAATTCAATTGATTCAATTTCTTAAATTCATTCAATTAGTTCTATTGATTCAATTCTTTCAGTTCATTCAACCCATTTAGTTCATTTAATTAATTCAATTAATTCAATTCCTTAAACTCATGTAGTTCATTCAATTAATTTAATCCATTCCATTCATTCTATTTATTCAGTTTATTCAATTCATTTAATCCATTTAATCCATTCCATTCATTCTATTCATTCAGTTCGTACAATTCATTTAGACCATTAAATCTATTAAATACATTCTATTCTTTCAAATCATTAAATTTATTTAAGCCATCCAATTCATTCAATTTCTTCATTTTATTTCGTTCAATCCATTAAATTCAGTTTATTAATAAATTAACATTTTTTCGCATCAGCCACCAAAGAATAAATTAATTAGTTGCTGAATTCTTATCAACTTTGGTTTGATCGATAACTGAATGTTACAGTTATCGATCGTTAAAAAATTTTAATAAATAACTAAAAATGTATTAGTTTTTTAATTTATTCAGTTTATTAGTATTTTTTTTCTTATTATTTATTTATTTAGTCTTACTCATTAAAAAACATTTATTTGTTTAAAAAGTCATTACTAATTAACTATTATAATTAATCGCAAATCCCAATCTCGGCTCATCAATCAACTTTTAGTCATAGTTACACGTACGTTTCCTAGTCATAATTACATTTAAACTTGTTTAGTTATCAATTAGTTAATGAGACTTGATTTCGCAGTCGCTGATTCGGTCAGAGTCGACACTTGGCGCGCGCGTCAATTGTGTTCGCACTTTTATCCTGTTGCGGCTTCGAACAGGTAAACACGCGCTAAGCCACCATCAATTGCCGCAATAAAACCAACAACAGTGACAACAGCCGCATTAAGCGCCGACACACTCCCCGGCGCTCGCTCTCCCCGGCGCTGCGCGACTCTCGCGCAATTAATCTCTCGCATGAAATCTGCAATTCAGAAATTTGTGCGCGCGGCGCCGCAGTTGGCAATAATCCAAATATACATTCGCCATTTAATAAAATTAATGTGCGCAAATTCTCTGCATGGCGACCGACATATTTTGCGCACATAAAAGCCAGGCTGACAGCGACGGGTGGTGGGTGGCGCCCGCATCTCGCGCCTAATAATATGCAAAATAATTCGTGAGGCATGGATTTTGATTTGTGATGATGGTTGGATTACGCGATTTGTTGGTGTCGCTGTGGCTGTGGCCATTGTCGTTTGCGCTTTATCGGGGGTGGTGGGTTTTGTTATTGTTGCTGTAAAAGTAGTTAAATCAAAGAGCAGAAAAGGCCCATTGTTTTGCGTTCGCTTTGTGCAGATTTATTGTATTTGTTTATATGAAAGAGTAGTTTGTTGCTCAGGAGTCAAAGTCTCCGGCATTTGTGCTTGCCTCGAGTTGATGAAGCGATAAAATTTGGGGCTTTTGTGCAGCAATCGGCCGCCGCCGATAACCGACCCGCATGTGTGGCGCTGATTGTCATAAAGAATTTATGGCCATTTATGTAACATTGCTTTGATTTCCTACAATCGACAATTGAACTTAAAAGTTATAGATAAGATGCCTAAACAACATTGAACAAAGTAAATTCTGTCCCCACTAAGGCAACTCAAACATGCTTAACACTTCTTTATGTCAGAGTGAAGGAAGATAAGATGGCACTCGGATCATAAACTGTCAGTTTTGATGTTTCTGGCCAGACTTACGTGAGTTCTTCAACTAACCTGATTTAGTTTAGCGCTGTACGTAAGTGAAGTTTTTTCTTCGCAGTTGTTTTCATAATTCAGCTAAATTTGTGTTGTCTAGCCAACAGTCCAGTCGAATTTTTGTCCTCAATCCCGTTCGACGCATTTGTGTGATGGGTCAGTAAATCTGTCACCCTGAAATGTCAACAGCCAACAGAAAGCGCCGATCACAAACTCCCACCATCAACTTGCCAGAGATAGGATAAGATTCACTTTGGCTGCCGCCCGCTTTGTTTATTGCTTATTAAATAAGTCTAATCAAATTACATATTTAGAGAAATAAGAGGTGTAAATTCAAACAAATTCGAAAAGTATACTTAAAGGTACTTAAAATTAGATAACATGGTACAAAATACGTTTAACGGTAACGCGAGATCGATATCCAAAGAATTTGAGAGGCTATTAAATTCAGTTAAAACTCTAGTAATAGGAGCATTTTTGGCATAATTGGTCTTGTCAATGCCAACATTAAAGAGCTCAGACCGCCGAAGAGATCTGGCTGGAGTATTAAAATGAATTTTTTCAAGAAGAGACGAGCAGGCAATAAGTCCATTCACGATATTATATAAAAATTTCAGTGAGAGAAAAGATCTTCTGCTAAGTAGAGATTTCAAGTTTAGAAGCTGACAACGTGCAGCCTATGAACATTTTATTTAATTTTAGAATTTTGAAATCAATTTACTTAAAGGCATTTTAAAAACTTATGATCCTTCAAACATTAAATGGAATCAGCAATAAACGCAAATTGCAAAAACTTTTTCCATGTAGTCACTTTTCGTGACCTGGTTGCTCGTCCACACTGCTTTCCAAAGCGACACTATTGTTGAATCGAGAAATGCATAAAACTCGCCTCAACAACACTCACTCACCAGCAAACAATGGAATGGACTTTTTGCAACGCTGAGCGAAACTTGGAAGCTCAAACCAAATACGACAAATTTGCAACAGTCGAAAACCTCAAAACAAATCTGTGCACACGCTGCAATCCGGCCAACATGCATTCAAATTGGTTCAATGCGTTGTTGGCCGCTGCAAAATACTTAGGTTGCCCTGCGCCCTCCCCTCCCGCGCACACTTCAGTTCCGACTAGACCAGCTGCGAAACAATGAAACACGCCCCACGGGCTCGGCTGCCAGGGGCCCACCTTAGGACATTAAAGTTAAACTTGGCCAAGGACTGTCGGCCGCCGAGCACTGGCGAGCAGCAACCAAAGCGACAAAACGACACAGCGACAAAAACAAACAACACGGAATCAATACACGCATGTTGCCTGACCGCCTGTGCCGCACCGAGTGCCCGTTTGCGTGTATGTGTTTGTGTGTGTGTGTGGTCCAATATTGGCAACATAATCCGTTGCAATTTAAACAAAAACATCGCATTCTGGCAAATTGAACATATTTCGAGAATTAATACAATAACTGCAACCAATCCATTAGGCGGCGCAGCTAACCAGCCAACGAGGTCACTTCGTTGTTGCTGTCGGTGCGAAATGGCTGCAAACTCAATCGCGCATCGACACTCACGGAAACGGATGTGGATGCGGATGCGGATGTGGATGTGGATGTGGTTCACAATGCCAGTGTGTATGTGTGTTTTTATGGCAACACATTTATCCATGTGTATGTGTGTGTGTACGCACATATTGGCCAATACACACATTCACACGCTGAACGCTTGGCTGCCTGGGGTCGATTCCTGTGCCCCCACTTCACTCCCTGTCAGGCGACGGCGTAACTGGCGAAACCGCACAATGAAATCGCATTATGAGGCGAGGTGTTGCCGCAAGCGAAGAGGGCCGCACTTGTTCCGCTAATGCCTGCTGCCGCTTCTCGCTTCACGCTTCAAGCTTCACTACAACTCGTACACTCACACACTCGCACAAGCAGCCAAACAAAATCCCTGCAAGGACAGTGACCATCATTTGATCAATCATATGACAATCACATGTGATGAAATTTTGATCACAATCTCCCATCATTTTTCCACTAGCAGTGTGAAAAATGTGATGGGTATTTTTGTGTACATGTGATTCTGCATCACCTTCGTACACAGGCGATTTAAAACGTGGTCCAACATATAGTTGTCTCGCTCACTCTAATCAGCAATGATCAAATCCCAATCACGTGTGATTAGTCACTGCTGATGAAATTTCTCTCACCAGTGATATCAAATGGCATCACACTTGACGTATAAACCTATCACAGATGATTGAAAATAAAAAAGCCTTGGTATTTTATTATTTCATATGTTTATTTTTATAAAAAAGGTTTTCTATTATTATTATTATTATTCATTTTGAAAACTTACACATTTATAGTAGGTACATAACAAAAAAATGAAATTATTCAAAATTTTCGAAAAATAATGAAATGAAATTCACCCACAGTCCACGACATTTTTGAGGTTAGGAGCGCTAGCGCTGAACACAATCTGCAAAGATTCAATGAAAAGAACGCTAACATTAGGTAAACAATTTTTTGATACACTTCTCATCTACTTTAAATAAAATTTAATTTAAATATTTATTATAAAAAATAAACAATTGTACTTATCTTTTTTTAATTTTTCCACCGCAGACCTGCTTTTGACACACTTTTGTTTCACTTTTCACTATTTGACATTTGCGTCATGGGCGCAAGCGTCATAACGGCACGTGCCGTATGGACATATATTGTCATCTCGTTTTCTCATACAGGGAAATTTAACGTACTGAAACTTCTTTTTCCCGCTTGCATGGAACATACTTAAAAATTTCCTTTGTAAATGTTAATGTGTTAGTTTCACCGAGAATTTTTGTAAATGTGTTGGAGTTTCGATCACACGTGTCTGGCAGGGATGTTGCTTAATAATGCCAACAAATCGGCGACGAGAATTTATTCACGTGTGTTGGTGTTTCCGTACTCTGCATTCCATTCCATGTGGAAATTTTCGCATTGGCAAAATCGGCAGCGGCAATGACGCCATGTGGCAGCACTTGAGATTTTACCGTTTTACGTTTGTCCATTTTCCAATTTCCATTTTCATTCGAGTTCGATTTAATAAAAAAAAAAACAAAACACCCTGACACGTTGTTGTAACAATTGGATTAATGTTGGAATTATTAGCTGCAAAGCAGCTTCGTGTGAGTGAGTGTGGATGCGATTCAATATTTTGTGAGTTTAGTTTAGTTTTTTAGTTTTGCTGCCGCAAAATTTCTCGAATTTATCGTTCTTGTTATTTGTTCTTTATGACCAACAATCGTTGATTATTTTGAACATTGTGTGGAATGAAATCTAAATTAGACGTCATATTTTGAATCTTCAACAAATTTTTAATATATCCGCTTTTACGATAATCAATTTGGTCGAAAACATAAGCAACAACCTATCCAAGTTAGGTTGGCTGGCAGTACCAGCCGCACTTCCACTCGGAGGCCTAAAAGAACGGCCGTTTTAATCCGAATTCAGTCAATAAACCAATTCCGTTACTTGATCAAGTTTATAAAGTTTCGCAGGTTTAAAGCTTCAGTTTCTTCAGGCCAGGCTTGAACGAGTATAAGAAGTGTTTGTATCGTCTAAATTTCTTCTTCATCACCGCAGCTCCTGAAGATATTACTGGTCGAAAGGTGATCTTTTACCCCTATGTAACCTCCTGTGATGATTCCAATGAGCAAAAAAGAAAAGATGATTATTTGCTTTCAAAAGTCTTAAGGTTCATGAGACAATGCAAAATGTTTGTAGAAAAGAATCACATAACTTTACTAGAAAGAGCCATGAAACCCAGAAAGTATTTTGAATTCTTTCAATACGGCTTCAATGCGATGTCTCCTGTAGAATAAGTGAGTGTAGAGTGAGTTTGCATAATTTGAAACTCTATCAGAAAATTCTAAAATATTGACTTACGGTTTTTTAATCGAGCAATCATTTGCACTCATTTCTTAATGATTTCCATATCCAACCACAGCGCTGCCCATTTTCTCTGGTTTTTGCCTTCTTCTAGCTTCTTCAGCTGTTGCGACTTGCAATCCATTGCATTCTCATCATATTTCTTGTGACTTACGCAATCATTTTCCACATTTTCAGCAATTCCTTTCAAGAACATTTCTCTAATTTTGCCTCCTAATCTTCAAACTGGCAGTAAGTGCACTTACCGCAAGCTGCATGAACTGCACCGACTTCCAGCGTCGTTAGGTGGAAACAATTTCATTCTTGTATTGCAGTCATTATTTGAGTTTTTGCATTGTTTGCAGCATCTGTGAGCTAATCCCAGGCAATTCACTGTCCACTAGAAAGCTAATTGCCTCCTCAAGTTGTTGTTGGAAGCTGCACTAACCAAATACTCGCAGCCATACTTGTCGTAAGTTTGTAAGCAAAATGACGATCATGCCTGTAGAATTGTTAATGTTGAATACCTGTGGAAAGGATTTTTAAAAAATATTAATTCATATAAAATAGCTATACGGGAATATGAAGTCTGCTCAGGAGAGAGCTGGAGTGAATGTTTATGCAAACTTCAGTCGCAGGAAGCAGCCAGCACGGGTTTCAAGGAGTTGCGTTTCTCGCATGGGTTTTGCATCGCTGGACAGGAATAAACTTTATAATTTTAGAGCTCAAAGACACCCAGTACTCGTTTATACAAATTATATTTTTTACTCTCATTAAGTTTCAACCAAATTTCATGTTGGATTAGTTTTCACATTTACACAAAATATGAAACCTACGAATTAAGCTTGTGGGCTCATAAATATCAACAACTCTTCGGCACTACTTTAAGACACTTTCTCAACAACAAAAAACAAAAACTAATTGTTTAATGTGTGAATTGTTCATTATGAGCATTTCTTCTCGGCATCTGCCACTCGGCTGCACTCATGTTGCGAACAAAGTGTCAGCATTAATTTTTAATAAAAACTATAACATAAAAGCGACAATTGCAACACATGTGCAACTGTAACCGAGACGAAGAGCAGAAATATCAACGCGCTCAAACCAGTGGGAAAGCGAAGTAAGAACTTCCCACAATTTCATTTAAAGGAGTAGCAAAAATTCGCGACGCAATTCCCAATGTGTCCATTTGCTAGCACACTACAGCAGCGCACGCTACAACCGGCAGCTGCCGAATGTCACATAACAACAGCCACTGCAATTCAATTCGATTCAAGTTGAATTTGTGTTAGAATTTCAACTTTAATCAATTCAATTAATCAATTTACTGCTAATTTCAATTCAAACTGCCAAGAGTGGGTTATCGCATTTCATGCTTGCAGCTACGCTGCGATGGGGTATGTTATGTCAACTTATAGATCACTTTCAAGCCGCCGTGGCCCGGCGGACGAACTGCCCGAACGGCAGTGTCATTCCCCCATTTCACCTTGACATTTGTTAAGTCATTACACCCAGTGGCGCTTTTACACTTTCCACCGTCACTTTTGACTTTCACGCTCGCGCGCTGCCCGTCGCTTCGCCCAACTCCCAGCGCAAGTGGCATGTAGCAAGTGGCAAGTGGCGAAGAATGATATGCGCTTTGCGCTCCAGCTCCAGCCGCAGTGCCACCGTCCCGCGCTGCTGCCCGCCACTCATGCAATATGATGATGCGGTTTCGTAAATTATCCACAGTTGCCTCTCGCTCCATTTGCGACTCGGTGCGGCCACGCTTCTCGTACGAATACGAATGTTTTATAAAAATGAACTTGCGGACGTGAGGGCGGCGTGTGTGTGAGTGGGCGTGTGTGCGGTGCGCACGGACAGTCGGCCGTGGTGCCAAAGCGCAGCAGAGCGTTAACAGCGTTTCTAGTTGTCGCCGCCGCTGCGCCAAGTGGCCTTTGGCGTAGCTCAGTCGTGGCCGTACGTACGGTGCGGGAAGCCACTGTCGACTGTGGACTGCGGATCGCCTGTTGGCTGACTGGTTGGCTGCCCCGCTGGTATGCTTTGGCTCACTTTTTAGCAATTAAATGTTGCCTCGGTCCCCAGCGCTGCTGCTGCCTGCACTGCTCGAACTGGTGGCTTGGTTACCTTTTTTGTGGTTTGCATTTAAATTCTGCTCGCAGCGCACTGGCTCAAAGCAGATAATGGACACAATAAAGAATCCGCCCACATATTGCTGCGCTCCAGTCGGTTCCGAGTGGCCGCTGCTGCTGTGTGGGTAGCGGGTCGGTGGCGATTCATTCAAACTTTATGAAGACAGCGTTGCGATTGCACTAATGATGAAAAGTTGCAGTTTCATATCGACGAGTAGAAATTTTATTGACCACCAATTATTGTTTATTGACCAATTGATCATCTCATGATCAAATTAACAAAAAAAAATCATACATAATATTTTGACTCTGTAGACATCTGCATGTACAATGTATGACGGGATCCGACAGTAATAAAATTGTTCTGAACTGATTAAAATTAAAAAATTTAAATTAATTTAATCAGATATCTACTCTCGACTTTAGTTCAAGAGCCGCCATTTGCCGGAAAATCAGTTTCCGAATTCTAATTTCGAAACTGGCCAACTCTGCGCACTTTAGGGTCGAACACAGTTGGCAATCTTCTCATTGGCCTTAAAGCGGCGTTAAAGGGATCACACTGGCAACATTAAACTGCACAACAACAACGAAATCCAAACCAAAGAAAATCACAACCGAGCGCCCGAGCGGGACGAACGGGTTAAAATAAACACAACGTTGACTGCCATTACAGATGCGCCACACAAATCCAAACAACAACAACAACAACAACAATAAAACAACCGTAATAACGGCACAAGCAAACAGCCAAACTAAGCTCAGAAAATAGAAATGGAAAAACTCGAAGGATGTCCGAAAACAAAAAGCATTACAAATTGAGTGCGGCACGAGCGGAGGCGACCGAGGAGGCTGGGTGGCCGGGCAGTTGGCTACGTGGCTACCTGGGCAGCTGCTGTTGTTGTCAATGTCGCATACTTGGAGGTTATTTTAATGTGTACTCCCCCCGTCCGTGTCTCTGTTGTGCCCACATGTGTCGGGGGTCAGCTACGGCTCAGTGTCCGGCCTGCGGCACCGAGCCACTGCCGGGTTGCGCCTTCGTATCGCTCGCTGCACGCTGCTCCGCATTCCGGTTACTAATTCTGTCATTAGTACTGTTATTACAACTACAATTACAACTGCAGCAGCAACAACGAAACCTTTGCCCATTATTGCCAGCGCCACTAATGCTTTTAGCATTGTCCACAGCTCCTGGCCGGAGCCTGGTTGGACTTTGCCATTGCAACGGTGTAAATATTAAATTGCTGGAATTATAAATTGGTTCTTTCGGTGCTGCGATTATAGCCGCACTCACACACACACTCGTACAACCCGAATGGGTTTCAGCAACACACACATGCAGCACGTCGCTTGCATAGGGAAATGTGGACACTGTGCAAATGTGCATCATTCCTTATTCCCTTTGTTATTGTTATTTCTGTGCATTGTCGCTGCTATTGTTATGGTTGTTGTTTTGACTCTCTCGCGCTGGATGTGCTGCCGGATGTTTCGGACATGTTCAGCACGTGTTGTTGGCTGCGCTGATTGCAACATTCCGGACTCAAGCCGAAGTGCCAGACAGTATGCCCCACTTAACTGCACCTCGCAAGCAGCAAAAGTGTTGCAACACTCTGTCAGTTATTTCAAAGGCTTCAAATTCTGCTTCGGAATTTGCCCAAGCAAATTATTTAGGTAACTCATTATCAATTAATATGAAATCAATAAGTCCTCACTTCCATCGTTTGACCTCAACACTTTTGCAATGCGAAACTTTTTTCAACAAACTCTGATAGTTCCATTTTCTTCAAAACGTCATAAGTAATTATCTTCATAAGTAATCTTCTTCAATCATATTTTCGCTTTAGTCCTTAACCAGGAAATACTGCTAATAAATATGCACAATCGGAATTTATTTGCAATTGCTGTTGTCATTGCAGTTGATATGAATTCTCTTTTGTTGTTGTCAAGTGATAGACGTAGCCGGTGGCGGTCAAAGCACGAGACTTATGAGGCAAATGCCTAGGACGGCATATTGGGAGGGGCGGAAAAATTGTTGTACGTGAAGAAACAAATTTCATATTTCCATATCATACAATAATTTTAAATTACATGTAAATTTCTCTACGTCAGTTTGTTTAACCCAATGGGTAAAATTTTACCCATGAAAATTGATTTTTGTTTTAAATCACAAAAAAGTCAATGTTTGAGAAGGTCACCTTAAAATTTCGCCATCTAGCTATAGCTACCAGACTCCAAAAATTGTGTCTTTTCCGGAGGTGGAAAATGTGGCGAAACGTAGTGGCCTTAGGACTTCACAAAAATCTGCCTCCTAACTCACGTGTTTAGCTGATCACTTCACAAAGTATGGAAAAAAGCTACCATTGCTGCGTAATGGGTACAAAATACCTAATGAATATCTCAGCAACGTGCAGAGAGATAAAGCTGAAATTGTTGTTTTTGATCATTTTGGGTCACTTCTAGGTCGTGTATAAAATTTTATCAAAATCGTATGGGCGGAACTGGTACCCGGCAGCAATGGGTTAAATAAAAAATTACATTTTTTTATTCTACTCCTTTCCTTCTTCTGACATGTGGTTTATAATTTTCGTAAGAAATTTAAAAAAAAAATTTAAGGGCGGCACTCTGGCGATTTGCCTTGGGCGGCATATAAGCTTTGTCCGCCACCGGATATAGCTTTTGCTTTTTTCATAGTTCCGATTTCATGGTCGCCATTTGGCTTTGAAGTTAAACCATGGATTCCTGAAGGTTTTGCAGTGGATTTCGAATTCAATTCTGCCAGTCCTGAATGCAACCCTGGACTGATTTCAAGCCACTGTTTTTACTCACTGCTCACACATATCGTGAACAGCGCCAATGTGTTCGCTGCCTTCGTCGGATCCACTCTTGAGTAACATTTTACTTATTTGCAAAATATGCAAGAGCAAAACTTTCCTCATTACATTGAAAATGGCCTGCAATATTTCTTAGTCTTTATAAAATTTCATATTAATATGTCTCAGGCAGTTTTATGTTGTTTATGACTACTTGTAATTTTTTTGCAACAAACTCCACTTGAACTTTGCTTTTACTAATCAAATTAATTGCTTAGTCTGATTATTTAATTTCCACTTCGAGTCCAACACACATTTCTCTCCTTTCCCATTTCTCTCTTCCGCTCTTCTGTTGCTAAATTGTCAAGTCACACAGCAATGCAACAAACGCCGTGACAGCGAAAAATCACTGCGAAAATTGCGTTCATAAAAACCAGTACGACGTGAACAACGAATTGCAATTAATTACATTCGCCGCAGCTCGCCACCCGCGCGCCGACATGCGCCGTTTGCCTCTTCATCGTTTTCAATTCATTGGCGCGTGTTGCGTGCATAGTTGTGCCGGCGGCGAGAAATCCCGCATTATTTCGCCACATATTTGTCCGCATTACTTCGCCTCTTTCTCTCTCACACACTCTCTCTCACTCTGTCTCTTGTGTCTTGCAGTTGTTTCCATCTTTTCGGCATCCGCATCCCTCCCACCCAGCGACGTGAAATGTGCAATTCTTGGCTCCTCATAATTGCGATTACACTGGAATGCTTATGGAATTCGCAGCTATCTGAGACATCGAAATCATGTCCGGCCGAGTGCATCTGCTTATCACAGACACAAGTAAGATGACGTAGCACACTCTACACACTCTCACTGCCACACACGCACACAAGCACACCGACGCGCAGCACCGGCAACTGGAAAAACTTCAGCAGCAACATTTCCCTTCTTCTTTTTTGCCGTAATGAAACACCATGAAACCATGACGACCCACGAAATGACAACAAGCGCAACAAACTAACAGCAACAAAATTACATGAAAAAGCAACAATAAATGCGGCAGCAGCAACTCAAATAAGCGCAAAGAGTAGCCCGGACTGACATTGTGCAGCAACAACAAAATAACGCAATGTCCTAAACAGGAACTCGCAACAGCAGTGAAGCGAACAACAGAAGCAACACGCTTCGCAACAACAACAACGCGCCTGACGTAGAGTCATGCAGCAAAAAGTAGTCGAATGAAAATGCAAGAAAATTAATATTTCGCTTTTTTTACGCGGAATTTCCTCGTCTCGTTTTTTGTTAATTTATTTGTAATGTTTTCTATTGTCGCTGGAGCTGCTTATTGCGGCCGCTTTTATTGTTGCTGCTGCTGTCGCGGCAACATGGCGTCCCAAGGCAACATATCCCCAGCTATATTTTTGCGCTGCCGAATTGCCAGGAAATTGGAAAATTTAAGTGATTTCATTATTGGCGATTAAACGGCAGTGGACTCGGCATTTCAACGGCCCAAAAGTGCTGCACGCGCTTCAAAATCCGGTCAGATTGAAAACTGAAGATTATGAAGGCAAAAACTATTTCTGAATAAAGAAGGCAACAACGATTGAGAATATTTTTGCACTGCTAATGTGAATGGACAAGTCCAACCCGTCATTCGAAATTCTAACAGAACTTTAGTTCCCCTCGAAACACAAAAAACAAAAAGCACCAAAATTTAAGGTGTGGAAAGCGTGCCGTGAAGTCTGCCACAAGACCCTAAAGTCAGTTTTATATAAAGTGACGACGATTGAGTGTCAATTGCCCATTTTCATTGTACTTTTCAACTTACTTCCAAAACACGCTTCCAGATGGCGCAGATTTGAGTTACAATGAAAATAGTTTCATTTTATTCCACTGTGCGCTTTACAGTGACAACGCCATTGCCAAATAAAACGTCAATGAAAACTAAATTCATTGAAATTCACTGCGAGTGGCGTTCGTCGGATTTCACGTTGCTTCTGCCGCTTTAATTCAAATGTTTTCAATTTACTTTAAAGCGTTGCAGGCAGCGCATAAACACAAAATGCAAAGTGAAAACGAATCAGTCAAAAATCACGCGCGTTTAAGGGGGTCGTCTAGTGTGAAGGCCGTATTTGTATGCCTTTTTTTGACAGTCATTATTAAAAAAACCGTTCAAGTAAAATAACTTTTGAATTTTATTTCTTCTTTGAGTACATTTCGACAAAGTTTTATAATTATTTGAAGCCAATCTATTGATTAGTATCGGAGTTACACCACTCAACAGGAAGACGTAAAAAAAAAAAGTTGCTCCACTGCTGCCATGATTCCGGGCGTTGTAATTATCTGAAATCAAAAAACCAAACGCCATTTCATTCCTGAGACTTCAAACTGCAAATTGAGCTAAAAGAAAGTTCGAATTCCAAAAAAAAGTCTTTTTTTGCCTAAACATAAAAAAAATATGAGTTTTTCGACTATTTTTCACGTGCATATAATTGAAGAAAAAAAAAAGTAACGAAGCAATCTTAATTCTTTTAGCTTAATTTGTAGTTGGACATGTACTCAAGATGGTGTAAAAAGTTGAGCATTAATAGTGAAATAGTTTTTGAGATATCGTGGCAGCAGTTTTGGAAAAACGTGTTTTGAGAAAAACGCGTTTTTAAGTTGGTCGGAGTAGGTATGCGCTCCGCATACCTACTCCGGTTTACAAGTGCAACTTGATAACGGCTTCGAATTTACAAAAATCCATTTATACACGTCTTCTAAACATGTTTTAGAAGTGATTTATGAAAAAAAAAAAAAAACCATTTTTTTGACCCGTCACACTAGACGACCCCCTTAATGGCGCTCGTGATTTCCTTCACCCTCCCCACCGCTGCACGGCGCATTCCGCTGGCGGCGAACGCGACACGGATAAACGCCGCCACGCCGCAGACACAGCGCGTCGGAAGAAGTCGATTTAATTTAATTTGCAACAATAATGACGCATATTCAATTTACTCACGAACGCATAAAAGCAACAACAACAAGAACAACAAATCAAATACGCACGCCTAGCCAAATGAAAATATCGCCCAAGGACTGGCGCCAGGCAGCGTGACCACGACAACACAAACAACAACAAAAACACCAACAGCACAGCCGACAGCACAACACTCCCTCTCCCTTCACCATCCCACACCATATGCTCCCTTTCTCCATTACAGTCGTGCAATTGACTCATTTTCACTCGTTTCTTTTGTTTCGTTTTTCTTCTCACGCCCGCCGTCTGCCTTGCCGCATCGCATCGTCGCTTCACCGCCTCCACAAGGTGCTCTGTAACACTGGCGGACTGGAGCAGATTCCATTGCGGCAATTGCCCTCGACCGTGGAGAATCTCGCATTAACCAAAAACAATTTCCCGGTCATAAAGCCGGACTCGTTCGCCGGCCTGCGCGCGCTCAAGAAGCTCTCGCTCGACGGCAACAACATCACCAAAATCAAGCAGTTCGCCTTCCGCGGCCTGCCGCGCCTCAAGGAGCTCTCCATACAGTACACGCCGCTGCAGACGGTCGCGCAGTTCGCCTTCGCCGGCCTGCAGAACCTCTCGACCATTCTGCTCAGCCACAACCAGATCGCTTGCATCGAGGGCAACGCCTTCGCCGGCACCTCCAACGTCAAGCTGATACTGCTCTCCAACAATCCGCTCATCCGCATCGACAGCTCGGCCTTCTCCAGCCTCACCAATGTCGGCCACCTGATTCTGCCGTCGGGCATACGCACCATCGAGCCGGACGCCTTCCACGGCATGGACACGGTGGGCCTGCTGAAGCTCGCCTACATGGACCTCAAGGAGCTGGCGCCCTTCACGTTCCGCGGCCTGTCCAACGTGCTGCTGCTCACGCTGCAGGAGTCCGACCTGGGCGTCATCTGCTCGGACGCCTTCACCGGCCTCTCGCAGGTCGACACGCTGCAGATACTCAACAACAAGATCGACTCGATCGAGGAGCTCAACTTCACCTACACGGCCGCCATCAAGCTGCTCAAGTTCCACGGCAACCACGTGCTGGAGACGCCCGACCCCAACGCGATCATCGTCGACGGCGTCGACCACCTGCAGCTGGTCAACAACCACTTCCCGTGCGGCTGCCACATACACACGCTGCTCGACGGGCCGCTGGCGGAGGGCGCGCACAACCTCAGCGAGTTCCTGCAGAAGAACTTCTGCATATCGCCGCTCGAGGTGAACGGGCGCGCCATGAGCGAGCTGGACATCGACGCGATCGGCCGCTGCCAGGACCAGCTGACCAAGGGCAACCTGGGCTCGTCGGCCGCCTCGATGGCGCTCAGCGTCAACATGACGCTGCTCATCGCGGCGGCGACCATCGAGCTGCACGTGATGCGCGTGCTGGTCGTGCGCGTGCAGGCGGTGGCCGTCGAGCTGCTGCTCGGCCACAGCCGGCGCTGGCGCGGACAGCGCCCGTTCGTGGACAGATGAATAACGGGGCGCGGCCGTAGGTATGACAGTGATATCATTAAGTGATTGTTTATTTTTCTATTGTAATGTCCGCGAACTGCAACACAAACAACCGAACTAAGCATGCGAAGCTCAGCACGAGGTCGCCCTCCCGCTTCCTCGTGGATAGACGACAAGATTTTACTGTAAATTAAGACATGAATATGACGTTGTAATCTAGTAAACAAACCGATTAATCATTAAGTCCTAAGTTAAAGATGTTTTCATCACACACAACACGAATTGTTGCCGTAAACTAGTTCAAACCAATTCAGATTCAGTGACTTATTAATGCTTTATGCTTTGTGCAATTCTCAACTATTTAATGGTTTTTCATTAATCAACCAATAATGATTAATGATTAATGTTTGAATTCTCAATTATGGATTAATGGTTTTAGAATAATTATTTTTTTTTAATAGACTCGAATAATAATTTGTTTTATGAATTGAAGTAATTCAAATAGTTCTCAGTTCAGTTCTCTGCTATTCAACTGATTTTGAATAATCAACTAATTTAGTCATTTTGAATTAGGTTTAATCAACTGATTAAGCAGTTAGTTTTTAAATTAAAACAATTCAGATTGGTGCTAAATTGGTGCCTTTTGCTTTCTGCAATCCTCAACTATTTATTAGTTTATAAATTAATTTATTTTCTGTTATTGTTTTTTTTTATGAATCAATAATCAGTTATAAGTTTAACTAAATTGAATTATTTCAAATCGCTAATTTATAGATGCACTACATAAGGGCAATTTTTATGTAATGAGTTTTTCTTAGCATATTAATTTTTAATTGAATTTAATCAATCGATTAATCAACTATTATATTTTTGATAATTTAAGTAATTCCAATCAGGGATTATTTGAAGTTTTATGCATTTATCAACCAATTTATTAATTTTGAGTTGAGTTTAATCAACGATAAATAACTTTCAATTTCGAGATGTACTTAATTGGAGAAATTTAAATCGGAGATTAATTGTTATTTTATGTTATGTGTAATTCGAAACTAAATTTTAATTGTTAATTGAGTTTAGTCAGTCTGTTATACAAATACTTTGTTATTTTTACAAGTGGAGTAATCAATTATTCAATTATTTGTCTAACTTTAATCTTAGTTAAATTTAATTATTGTTTACGTTTTTTAATTATTTAATTTTACATTAATTGTAAATGATAATTAGTTAAATACTAAGCGAACAGTGAAAACTGCACTCACTATTTAATCAAAGTTATTTAACATTGATTGATGCTAATTTCAACAATATTCTTTGATCAATTTATTTGAACAAAACAAAATTAATTAGTTAGCAAACTTAATTGTGTAAATAAAACTTCGAAAAACTTCATGTTATAACAGAATCCAACTGAAATACGTAAACATGTTTGCACTAAACAATTTGATTGGTTTTAATTTAATTATATTGTACAAATAACCAATTATTATTTTACTTATTCAATTAAAACTGATTAATTGAAGTTAATTTAAGTGAATCGATTAAGATTAATACTGTGTGGCTAATAATGACTTTTTGTAGGTTGATTAATTGAAATGAGTTTACACACAATAGTCAATTAATCAGCATGAAAATTCTTTGCATAAAATCAGAGCTCAATTTGAATTCAATTGAAATTACGAGTATTTCAAATCAATCAAATGATACAGTTTCGACACACAAAAAGTAACTTTTGTATAAATTTCATTCAATCTTACAACGATTTCAAATGCCGCAAGCACATCTCCGTCCTTTTTCATGGATTTTTTCTTTTCCATTTCATTGGATTTCTGTGTGTTGAAATTCAACTCAGCAAACAGTAATTAATTTGCTCTCTCGATTCCGGCCGTCATTTCGCGTTTCACATTTGCCAAAGCGGCATTCATTTCTTTCCGGATTGTCTATGCATTTTGTTTGCTTTCCGCTCGGCTCGAGGCAGCTGAAAAGCACTGAAAGCATTTCATTTGGTTGACAATAATTTCCTTTAATTATTAACTGTTTATCTCTCGGTCGCTGGGCTGTGTGCTTTGCGTTATTTATTAGCTACCGTCCTCCCATCCTCGAGAACGGTTGACAGCGCTGCCGCATGCAAACGACTGAACGGCTGTCTGGCTTCGCCGCACATCAGCAGCACAACGAGACAGCCCCGTCTCCGCTCCACGCCCCGCATGATTTCGAATAAATGAGGCCGGGACAGTGGTGAGCCGAAACCAATTTCGAACCTGAGTCATCAGCAGCCAAATGCATTTGGTTTATTGATTAAAAAATTACGCCATCATTGTCAACGCCATGTCTGCAGGAACTGACACTCTCCTTGGCTGATGTCCGTCCGTGCATGTCGAGTGCAGAACGCAGTGTCGACATGCATTCGGAGAATTTTGGTAGGAAAAGTCATGCTGAAGCGTCCTTCTTGATTTTCTTTCCGCCTTTCAATTCCAATTTCAATTGTTTACGTTCTGTGCGCTTCAAGGTGGCTCACCGGGCAGCGAAGGAGCGGCTGTGGGAGGCAGGATGTCATAATCAATGAGGTAATTCGTAATGCTTTTCACTGCTGCCACAGACACAGCCACAACCACAGCCACAGACACTCAGTGCACGACTCAGTGGGTCTTCTTCTTCCTCGTCTTCGTCGTCCGCTGCTGTCGCTGCGTGCTTTGCTGCTTCTTTCACTGGATTCGCTTCGATTGCTTTGTGGCAAGAATACTTCCACTTTCGGAGCACTGCCCGCCGCCTCCTCGGTGGGGTTTTCAGCGCCCGGAAACGCATGGCAAAACCATTTAAAAGCAAACATGGAACGGTGAGCAAGAGGGTGAAAGCAAACGGAAGGCAGAACAGATTGGGACCACGTACCGAAGCATTTCAATTTGGCATTTGCAGTGTGACGGACGGACGAATGCACGAGGCGCTGCGTGCATGCAAAAAAGTTGGGGCAAGTGGGCCGGTCAACGGGCCGGCAACTGCACAGATGGACGAAATTCCTGTTGTTTTCTTTTGCCTTTCTGCCTTAGTTTCGTTCAAATCAAGGCGATACATTTGTATTAGAGACGCTCAAATGGTTGGGGGACAGCACGCAGTTGCACGAAAGACGTGCAGACGGGAACGTTGGACACGACTGATGGCATCTTTCCACTCCGGCTGCAACGTTCGATTCAAAAAATGCGTCCGCTGCGGGTTAAGTTTTTATCACATCTTCTAAATGTTCGCATTTAGTGACGAAACCAAAACACAAATTGCTGTTGGTTTTGCTTTGACGGTGATTCAGGCGATTTGTCAGTGCAATCAGTATAATAAACCGGCAGAGGGAGTTGTGGCAAATGCGTGTCGAAGCAAAGTGAAAAACTGCTGTGCGTTTGTGCCACTCTTTTCACAAAAACGTAAACTATGTATGCACATACACACATGAATGCGTGTATGTCAAAGCTATTCTGTCGAAAAATTGCAATACTAATACAATTAGCCTTCGATGCTTATTGCTGGTCTCTTAAATTTTCCCCGAGGCTATTTTGTGTTCGGAAACCGCGAATGTTTCTGCACCTCATTTCCAATTTCCAGCAGCTGCCATCCCGGCCCAGCAGCTCCGCCAAGCAGTGGGGCGCAAAAAACACGACGGCGAACAACTCAAGTGGCATTTGCTGTTTCTGATTCCGAGGTACTTGACGGCAGCCAGCAATGCCGCAACGATTCCAAACTAATCCACGAGAGCGGCAAAAAGCTGACGCGAAATAAAAACTCAACACTCCGCCCGACACATCGAGGGGAAAACAAAAGCACTGCTGCATTGCGCCCAAGCAAAAGTCGGCAACACACAAGTCCGCACATTAGCTCGGCAAAGCAGTCGCGCAAAAAAGCCAAACACAGCCCTGAAGCGCACAAAAAACGCACACAACACTGCGACGGCAACAGCAAAAACAAATAGATAAACAGAAGCAGAGGGGGAGGGAGGGCAAAAACGTCAGCACCTACCACGAAAAGGCTGTCCAACTGGCTCCCCACTCTGGCGCCAACTGGAGGAAGCGCAGCAACAACAACCTTAAACGGCAGCCATTATTATTGGTGTGAATGACACAGGGTGCGCCGGGGAGGCCACCTAAATGTACGCGTTGCATTGTAATTGGAAATCAATTTAAGGATTAAGCCCAGCAAATGCCAAAACCCGATGGCCAATTCGGATAATTCAAATCCAATAAACTAAAAGAGAAGCAAACTTGCGTTAAATGGCATCGAAAATAAAATTGAAACGAAATATCGAATGAGCTGCACGATTGAGCAACTCACTCCCGTGTTGAGTTTGGCCGCCTTAATGCACATTGACGTTGATGCGTTAGATCGAATTCCATCTTCGAACTGAGGCAAACTGCACATCTTGCAACCTGTTTTGATAGGTAAAGAAAAACAATTCCCCGCTAAAACTCGCAGCAATGACAGTTCAACTGTCACTTGTCAATCAAACTTTTTCTCGTTGAATTTTTGCCAGTTGCTACCTTTCATAGGAAGCATTTTCGCCGAAGTGCAAAGCCGCCTTAATCGCTTCCACTTCGCAGCCATGTGACCACCAAACGTCAACAATGGTCAAACACACGAAAACACAGACAAACATTTTGCACTCTTCATGTTCGCACAAATTTTCGCATTCAACCCATTGCATGCCTCCACTCGCTTGCGGCAATCACCAGTTGTCAACTTAAATGTTGCACTTGCAGCCCCAACTACGAGTGCGCCCGTTACCTGCGCATTAGATTTTCCACAATTCGCCGTAAGTTTCTCGAGTCGCACTTCAGCTTCAGCTCCAGCTTAGGTTGGCAATAAAGCGAGACAGAATTAACAGACTGACCAAAGTTTAATTGCTGCTGAAATGCATACATATGCAGTTACATATGTTTGTGTGTGTGCGTGGCCGTTTTAATCGGCGCCTTGCCATTACCCACCGCTCGCTCTCAGCAGCGGCACGAGTCATCCGTCTTCTGTTAATTATTTCACAAGTCTACTGGCCTTTGTTGCAAGCAGAGTTCGCGGCTGGGTTGCCAACGGTAAATATTAATTTGTTCGCTCACGACAACTGCACCAACCACACAATGAACATTTTTTCGTAGCTAATCTCGTTCCCCGAATGTGTTTGCAATCCAATACAACAACTACTACCTTTAGCCGATCATCTGGCGATCCAAATGCAGTCAACATAAATTTAAATAAATAGTTAAGACGGACGCTGGAGTTCGATGTTGAAATTCTGAACAGATTTATTGCCTGTTCGAGTTGTTTTCCATTGCGCTGTACATTAAATCGCACAATCGGCCGAATCGGAGCGCCACTTGGCATTAAATTAAAACAAGATAAAGACAGCCTCATTTATTACCTCGAGAATCTCCCGATTCGGCTGGCAGGCAGAAGTGTCAGTGCGACTGATTTGGTCGAGCGCGGTGAGTGCGAGGCGCTGTTTATGCGAAGGGCGACCCAATAACTCAATGCGTCTGAGTGCCGTTTCGGGCTCATGATCGTCACGCTCGATTTAAGTTCAACGAAATCCTGCACACATTTTCATGCATAATTAAAATTCCAAATGACAAAACAAATCGTATTAAACGAGGTCAACGAGCGTCAAGCAGCCACGCCACGACCTGCCTCAGCGGACGGGACGGACATGTGGGCATAAAATTCAACTAACTGCCTGCCGCACGGGACTGTTTGACTGGCAAGGCAGCGCCACTCGCCGGGTCGCTGCCATTGAATTCTTGGCTGGCTGACTACCCGACCGACTTTCTGACTGGCTGTTGTCTGCTCGAGTGGCGCTACGCGGTTCTGCAACGCGTGGGCGACACCGAAGCGGAAACTGAAACCGAAACCGAAGCGGAAACTGTATTGAAGGACCCGGCTGGCAATGCGGCAAATGTGGAGCAAGGACGCGCGCAAGTGCCATGCACGGCTCCGCAGCAAATTGGAATTTTCATGGCGGCAAGGGATGTCATATCAGTTTAAACGAATCTCTTCAAAAATTAATCCGACTAAAAAGTTGCCAGCCACTGCGTTCGTCTCCCTTTGCCGCTTCGGGCGCCTTGTCTGCTTTCGGCGCGCGCACTGGCCGCTTTTTGCGCACAGCCACTGCGAGGATGAAATATAAACAATCTACGTGAGTGGGTGTGTGCGTGCGAGCCACTTTTTGACTTACGATGACAGCAAAGTAAACACACACACACCCGCTGTCGCCGGGCAATTTGGCTAGCATTTTCGTCACAAGTTGCAGTTAAACTGCCTTAAATTTTGCCACCCGTCCGCCTAGCGCGCGCGTCGGCTGTCGGCTGTCGACTGCTGAAAAGCATGAATAATAATAAAATTAACTTGACAAAAAGTTCGAAAGGTTACCGCACATCACTCTTTCGTACACTGCTCGTTGGTTTTGTTCTTCTTGCTGTGCTTGCAGCGGCAAGCAGTTGACATCTGTACGTGTGTGGGAGCGTGTGTGTGTGTGCGGACGTTTTTGCTTATGCTGCGAAATATTTTCTCGGCTGGTTAAATCCTTTTTTGAGTTATTCCCCCAGTATGTTAAGTAGCAGTTAAGACCGTTTGCCATTCCGATACGCAGCCATGGCGCCTTCGACTTTGCCTACGCTCACGTCTGCGTCTGCTGCTTCCACTTCCACTTCCTCTTCTCGTTTTCTCTGTTTTTTTTCGTGTGCGATTCGGTCTTGAAAAATTGTGTTTTTCGGCCAGAACCGAGACGAGGCATGGATGCCCGCTGCTGCTGTGCGTGTTGTGTTGATGACTGCGTCTGTATGTGTGTGTGTCTGGTGTCATTCCGCACGAAAGCCGCCCGCAATGGCACCGACACGCATTGTTTGTGATAATAAGATAACATTTTGCCAAATTAGAGATTACCAAGTCAAGTTGCATTCAACAAAACAACAACAACGAACAAACAGCGCCTCAACGTAAATTACTGAATCCTGCCACCAGCAATTTGTAGATTTGTCTCTCGAGTGCGAGAATAACAAAAACAAAAGCAAGCAGACCGCAGATATTACGAAACTATTTAATGGCGAATATGATTTGGTGTGTAACGAGTGATATTTTGTGTACTTAACAATAGAATTGAATTTTTAAGGCAAAGACAGATGGAAGAAAACCTTAAAAAAACTCCCGAATGTTGCGATTGTCTGGTTTTTTTCAACCTTCTTCTCTGGAATACTTACATCTGGCACACTTAACTGCATACAACATTTGACACATTCCAGTATATCGGACGGACAATCGAGACGTCTTCTGATGTGGGGACGTCGCATGACGCAATGTCTGACTTGAGAGCAGCGACAAATCCATTTGGGTGCTTTGATGTGCCCCCATGTGCCTCCCGCTGCGTGTCGTCCTCTCTCCGTGTGTTATCTCGATTTGTTGCCAATTTCTTTTGGACAGTCAGTGCAAAGTTTTGTTCCAATCACCGCTTATTGTAATATTTTCGACGCTCGGCTAAGGCAAACTTGTCTGCTTTTCTTGAAAATAAGGCAGTCAATTCGCAAATTTTCTTGTTATAAATTACGAAATGTTTGGCAGTCACTGCAGACTTCCATTTCGCACCACTCGATTGTTGATTTGGTCCACTTGATGCAACTAAACGCAGGTCAAGGCCAAATGGGGTTCCTTCAGTGTTGAATTCCTTCATAGATATCCTGTGTGGTAGTCATCGTTTAAAACGGAGTTGCCCTGTAAGTAACTTTTACGAAGCACAACAATCTTAGAAATTTGCTCATTTATAGATATTAACAACTGAACCCTCACCAATTAAAGTCTTCAAAACTTTTTCTTATAGTCTTTCACTCATTTAGTTTTTAAGAAGTTGTTTATTGAAAAGTGATTCAAGGAACACTAAACGAACGGTTTCCGATCGGATTAGATGGAGAAACCTCCTTATTGAGATCCTAAAAAAGTGAACTCGAATTTCTTATAATAAATGTTTACATGAAGATTGCGGCATCCTTTGGTTTTCATATGAAGTAAACTTTCAAAGTGATCCACTTTAAAATGCAAATTAATAGAGCTCTTCAAGGCTGACTTGGTTCGCACGACGTACCTGCGCACACAGCCAACCGTCGGCGCCAACCCAGCGCCGCGGGCTCGGCAAGCGGCTGAAAGCGGCCGCGCCGGCATCAAATGCGATTTCTCGCAGTTCATTTAAAATTCTCGCCTTTGGATTTGTTTACAGTAAATTTATTACAAGGAATGCGCTTGTTAGGTGGTTAGGCAAAGCGGTGGCAGTGGCAGCGACGGCAAAAGCATTTACGCTCGCACAAACATATGTACACACAAACACGCAAACACACAAATGTCTATGTAGTGTACGCGGCCAGAAATGCTGGCACACACGTTCGCACGGAACAGTGAAGGAATGCTGGCGCGCAATATTTGTGTCTTAAGTACTCCAAGCTGTGCCGCACACACACACACGCTCACCTACGTGGCTGCAAATACAGTAACAAACCGACTCGACATTCATACATACAAGTACATACATATATCGAATGCTACAGTAAACCTCATTTAAATGTTGTTTACATCAACAAGCACAGACACACACACACACACACACAGATAGTAGAGTACGCCATCATCAGCACAACGGACGCTGAACACTGCAGTGGTGAGTGGTGAAAGGCGAAGGGCGAAGGGCAGCGCCTGCGCTGGCTGGTTGGTTGGCGCTGGGTCTGCGGGCCTTTTGACATTCGATTGCGACATGTGCCATAAATTTTCGCTGCCGCCGCGTGCGCCTCCAAGTGTATTACCCTACAAGGAATGCCTAACCGAAACTCCAGAAAAAAGTTCAAAATTTGTCTAAAAACCAACACATTCATAAAAATTTCCCAATTCTAACTAACACATACAAATCCGCATTTCACATTTTGGGATTTTTTTCAGTAAGTGGGAATGAAAGAATATATTTGCATTAGTACCTTCCATATTCTCTTTATGAAAGAGTGAGATAACGATATAAACGTGGCGTGCCACCTGATTTTATGCACAAAATGTCGTAGTGCTACGAGAAGATTTCAACTGGTACGTCAGGTAAGCGTCCGCTGGCGAATTAATTTTTGTGGAATGTTTTGAAGGTAATAAAATCTTTACTTGACTAAAAAATAACATTTAATTTAATTATTATTTCATGATTGTTTTATATAGATGTTTTCCGAAGTTATGGATATGGCTAATTCAACAGAAGAACCCTGGAGGCTAAAACCATAGGCGCCGGAAGAAATATTGTGTTTTTTTTTGGGTGTCTTTTTCGCTTTTTATCATTGTATTTCTGTTTTTTATAATAACAAAATACATTTGTATTAAACTAATCGTGCAAATAGTCTTAATGTACATCAGGTACATCTAACTGATGATTTGGTTAGATGTAGCTGATTGTTATGGTAGACATACCGAATCGTACGTTATGTCTACCAGATAGGTCTGACCGGTTTGTCGGTTAGGCGTAACTGGTTGTTACGGTAGACATACCGAATCGTACGTTATGTCTACCAGATAGGTCTGACCGGTTTGTCGGTTAGACGTAACTGATTGTTACATGCGAGACTCCATGTGAGTAAGCGAGACAGCTGTACGTTTGCCAAGATTTCGGAGTGCAAGCGTTAGAAGGTGATATCGAATCACACGTACACGAAATCAAGTCACACGTACACAAAAGGACTAGTCAGATTTTTCACACGGCTAGAATAAATCTGACTAGAAATATAACCGATATGTTGGTTATTTATACCGGTTATATAACTAGTCATATGACCGGTAGTCTCCTTGTAGGGTAGGCAGCTTGGCGCGCTTGCATGTGTGTGTGCGTGAGTGTGGGCACAGTGGTGGAACGCTCTCTGTTGCGGCTGTGTGCCAGCGCGCGTGTGCGGATTTACATTGTGCGCGCATTTATATTTGTTTGCTGACTTCGATTTCCGCTTGATGAAATTTAAAAATAGCGAATGGCGAAGGCAAAGCGACGCGCAAGGAAAATAATCTACAAAACGCCGAATAAAATATGTAAACAGGCAAGCGAAATGGCGGCAGGTGGATGGCGGGCAGCGCAGCGGACTCAAAGGTATGAGCAAGGCAACACTTAACGGAATTGAGCGCACATTTTATCAGACTGCGGCCGCCCACGCGTCCCCCCAGACCGGCGTTGTCGACTTGCCACGTTTGCTAGTTGAAGTGTCTAAGTGTGTGTGTGTTTGTGTGCATGCGACTGTGTTTGCTGGTTACATTTGTTAGATTCAATTGATATCATTTTTTTATCGAAAACTTTCAAAAGGTAAAATTGAAAGCGGCGTGCAGGAGGCGCGGCTGGGTGGATGTGGCATGTTGTTGGAACGGTTTTGGCGTGACGTAAACTTGATTAAAGCGGCAGCTAACCAGCAGCTACAACTTTAAGTGATTTTTATTGGAAATCAAACGCAAGTTTTGAGCCAAGTAAAGGAAGCTGTCAGCAGCCGTGTTGCATTGTAAATCAATCAAATGTTGAAGAGTTGGTGCGATGTCAACAAAGTTTGAAATGCTTCTGGAAGCATAATTAACCCAAAGAAGGCTTAACCGCGGAATTTTCATAAAATTCACATAAACTTCATAATAAATATATAGTCGCAGAAGAGTGAAAATGATTGCCGAGTTGTCCCAATACGGAAATTTATATTTCAACTATTTATTGCTATAAGCACTGATCAACAACTCGTGGAACTTTGTCTGGTTTCATTAAAAAACTTGCAGGATGCCTTTTTTATTTCATTTATCTCAATATTTTTCTCTGATACGTTCTAACTGATTTGCAACTAACTTATTGCAAATTTACATTGATAATTATTGATTAATTGATTCATTAAGGAATTAACATGATTAATTAATATGATTAACTTTATAACCTCAACTCATTTGGTTTATCTTAACATTTTTCTCTGATACTTTTTAACCTATCAATTAACTACTTAAATGCAATTAATTAGTTAATTGAATTGGTTTGGCGTAGCGTAAACTTGATCGATTAACTGACTTGATGAATTAACTAACATGATTAATTAATATGACTAAACTTGATAAAGTAAACTCATTTCATTTATCACAATATTTTGATACTTTCTAGCCAATCAAATAACTAGTCAATTGCAATTAATGAGTTAACTGAAATGGTTCGGTGTGGGGCAAACTTGTTGGATTAATTGATTAATCAATGAATTATTGTTATTAATTAATATGATTAACTTTATTTTTTTTTTTTTTTGTTCCGTGTTCACTCCTCTCTGGAGCATAGGGCCTCCACAAGACAGCCTTGTGTTAGTTACGTTAATCAGTTGTGTTGTTCTGCCCGGGTAGGTGATTGGCCTGCCGCAGGTAGTCCTAAGTGATGGTGCCATCTAACGCCGCTCAGGAACGCCGCCTCCGCTCATAGCGCCATCTGTTGTGAGGAGGATACAGCAGAATGGTTGGGGACCTCGCTAGATCAATTTGGTGCGCTGTTTTCGCAATTGTCCGCTTCCCCTTTTATTTTTCCCCTTTTTTATTTTGTTTATTTGTTTGCTTTTATCAGCCGCACAGCGCATAATTGCGCATACTATTGCGTGGAAGTGTGTGGAATAGGGATAATTTGGTTGGGAATCAATGAACTTTATAACCTGATTAACTTTATAACCTCAACTAATTTTATATATCTTAATTTTTTCTCTCATACTTTCTAACCAATCCATTAACTACTTAAATGCAATTATTAAGTTAATTGAATTGGTTTGGCGTAGCGCAAACTTGATTGATTAATGAATTAGCATGATTAATTAATATGATTAACTTTTTAACCTCAACTAATTTTATTTATCTCAATATTTTTCTCTCATACTTTCTAACCAATTATTTAACTACTTCATTGCAATTAATTAATTAATTGAAATGGTTCGGCGGTTGATTGATTAATTGATTTATTATTGAATTAACATGATTAATTAATATGACTAACTTTATAACCTCAACTCATTTCATTTATCTAATCATACTTATCAATTAACTACTTAAATGTAATTAATTAGTTAATTGAATTGATTTGGTGTGGCACCAACTTGATACATTAATTGAGTTGATTGATGAATTGATTAATTAACATGATTGGTTAACATGATTAACTTTATAACCTCAACTCATTTAAATTAAACCTTAAGTGTTTCAGTCGCTCTGGATTTGTTACATATTTGGTTCAAATTTCAAAAACTTTCTTTGCAAGGAAATTTAATACTTCAGATTAAATATTGCACTAGTTAAAAATATTTCTAAATATTTTACATTTTTCTTAGTAATATTTTTGTACTACTGATTACTACTGATTCTGATAATTTCAAAACGAATTCATTGTTATTATTCATAATTTTAGTTAACACATTTCCTGCGCTGCACTTTCGGCTCAAACGGCTGAAGTAAGCGAAGCAAATACAAATAGAATGCATTAAGCACAAAGCTCGAAATCTGCCAAATACTCGTAAAGTAATCAACTAATATGGAAATCACTTAAGCCAAGTTCACAACTTATTAATTAATTGTAAAATACACTTTGCCCAAAGCATTCTCCAAGAGAAATCCACCTCAAAGCTATTGTAAAAATCGTTACACTTCTCGCAATGTAGTCAATTATGAAAAACAAATACAAACCCATTAACAAAAGGGAAACCCCAATGGACGGTGTAGTTGAATAAGTTATAGACAAAACTTGAAATAACTCTTAATTAAATGATAGTTAAAAACTCAAACAAACTGCCATGAGAAAACCTAAAGAAAAATTACACACGACATTCCTTTTCATACATTTATAGAAACAATTACGAAATCACTAACGAAGATTTTCTACCTAACAAATGTGAAAATGTCAAAATGGCGCTCAGACTTGCGTCCGTATTACACAAACAATTTATGTAAGAAAGTCTGCCGTTACGCGTGGACACGTGAGCCGTTAGATGTAAAGTGCAGCAGCAGACCGCCAAAGCGTTAGGAATAAGTAAAACCGACTTCAAGTTATGCATGAAAAAGTTACTAGAAAACATCGTCGAGGGGCGCAGCTAGCGACGAATTTGAAGCGACTCAACTAAGTTTAGGTAGTTTTTACAGTGCCTATTGTGATAAACGTAAACAGGCACAGAGCAACACACACACACAAACACACAGCAGCTAGAAATGAACATTGTAAATATGTTGGCAAAAGATGGGCCATTGGGCCCCATACTGCAGACGCAGCACACTCACACACACTCACACACGCGCGAAGGTCAGTCAAAGCTTAGGCAACAAATTTGTACATATCACAAATTCAATTAGGAGTAGGCCGGGGAATTATTGTGGAAAGCGGCGCGCCGAGTACGTGCGAGCTGCATGGGCGGCAAACGAAGAAGCGGCAACGTAAACCGACTGCAGTGCGCAGCCAAGACTATAGCTAATTAATTCAGTTTGTGTACGAAAGAAATTGTAATTGTAATTCGTAGTTTGTAATTGGACAAGAGAGCGGCTGGGCGGACGCAACTGCGCACCTGCAAACGCGCGGCGGCCCGAATGAGGCTCTGTGTTTTCTAGTTAAGCAGCAGCGGGCGGCCGGCTAATTGAAATGAAACGGCAGCCGAACGAAACTTTATTAAATTAAATTGTTGCATGCAATCGAAGGCGGCGCGCAGGCCGAGTTGCGGCAAACGACTGTCCGGCCAGCATGGCCGGCGGCAATGACAGACAGCAAACGAAACTATAATTAATATTGCCAGCTATAAATGTCAAAACTTTGCAGCGAACGAAGTGTATTGTATTTCACTTGCCACAAGCACTCACACACACTCCGCTCACACTCGCACGCATGCAAATGTGCAGGGTGTGGCCGATTGGAGAGCAAAGCAGCAAATAACAAACTACAAATGAAATAAACTACGCTAAACTACAAATTAAATTAAATTACTAAATATGATGGAAATACGAAAGCCAATTTGTTTTATTTTGGGCGGTTAAAATTTCAAAAGGACGAAAGAAGGAGTGAAAGGAAGAGTTTTGCAGCTCACATTTCCGTGCAATCAGTTGATTGATAAACAACACAGTGACAGGTATTTAAATGGGCAACAAGACAACAAAATACCTTTTAACCCCGTCTCATCCGCCTCTTTAGATACAGACGATCCAATGTCCCACTGAAGATGAGGAAGAGATTTAAAGTAAGCAATTATATAAATAGAAACACCTAGAATGGTCAAGCTTTGAGGCAAGCTAGACTCGTTGTCTTTTAGGACTCATAACACAAATTCTTTCAAGCACCAAAATGTATCTACACAGCAGTCAGCACAACTTTTCTCCGAATGAATTTAAATCGATCAACATCAAACACCCACTAAGGCTTGAGTAGGTTAGGTTAAAGAAGGGGAGTGTGCTTTTTTGCACTTCCACTCGGAGGCCCTGTTGGAGCCATCGTGATTCCCTTCATTTTTAAAAACACCGGTGCCCTTCCCTATCTGTTCGGGTTCCCTTTTGGGCACCATTTGGTCCTCGCGAGGAAATTGTGTAGATCAGTGATCTGTGCATCCGCTATCTCCACAAGTTCATCAAAGAACTTTACCCCAAGGGTTTGGAGCCGTCGGTTCTGTAGTGATGGACAGTGGCAAAGCAGGTGCTCGACCGATTCCACTGCCTCCTCGTCTTCACAGCTTCTGCGTAAATCCTCGGTCGCCCGACGCCATTTGCATAACATTACAAGGCGTGAGTAAGGCTCTGAGCAGATCTAGAAGACAAGAACTAAATACATCTGTCTTTTGTGTTTCGATATCAGTATCACCAAAAAATTCGAACAAGCTATGTTTATCGAACCATCTTCTGAAGAACTCGTCCGACCGAAGTGCGACGCAGTGTGAGGGTCAATGTCCAGGCGGCAGATGGGGCAAAGCATTGCTTCCAAAGTGGGAGATGTAGTATACGCAAACAAATTTGCTTTCTTTGCTCTTAAAATTTAATGCATCCTCAAAGATCTTAAATTGCGCTGAGCGTAAAAATCAGAATCAAAACTTTAACTAATTAGAACGTGGCTTACTTTCAGCTATAGGTTTGGTTAGGTTAATGTAGCTGTGTTGCCACAGGACTTTGACGAAAGCCCAAGCAGAAAGTAATCTGTCTTACTGCAAGTTGGAGAGCCTACAGAAGCCAATCCCATTTATGAAAAAATCGTTGCAAGTCTCTGATGTTGACTGATCTGAGGTAGTCCAGGTTGCCGAAGAAGTGTGATCATTCTTCTGATAAAATCTCTGACCTTTTACCCACACCGACCTGATCTGTCGTCCGATGTCATTAGTCATCTTCGCAGCTATTGGTTTCGACCGCCAACAGTTCAGCTCAACACAAACTACTGAATTTTACCACACAACCAGCTCCCATCCGAAATTCGCCATCACTCATACGACCCGTATGGCACCTTTGATGAATCATAAAATTCGGTTGCCCTTAAATGCGATTTTTTGCAGCTATTGCTGTTATTTTTTTTCAATCCATCGTCCGCATCTGAGCCCTTATTAAAAAGCGCTGCTTTACGAGCGTATACGCGTTGCTTGTTATGAATTCAATGCAAGGGCAGCCATAAGCCGTGTCGGCGCGCCTGAGAACGCCGAATAACGCGATGTGCTTTTTATCAGCGCACATTCGCACATTTTCTGCTTGCACGAGCTTCTTATGGCCGGAATAAGCGACCACAAAAACACCGCCGCAGCGCATTGAACGCGTATTGCATTTTTGCCACTGATTGAATTCTCATCCGCACCAGCGCGCAGCAAACGCACACCGACGCACACATTGCGGAAATATGAACGCGCGCGCACAGCCAGCAAGACTGCGCAATATTTCGTCCCGGCGAAGAGTAGGAGGGGGTGTGGCGCGGAATGATAGCGCAGCACGTAGTAATGGCGGCACTCACCTGCACAACGACACCGACACCCAGCGAGCGCAAGGCGCTTGCGCACGGTTCGTTGCCGAAGCGCTGATGCAGCGTAATCCTGCGGGACGCAACAACAGCGCCGTACTTCCTTAGATTGACTCGCTGGCCGCTTCTGTCGCAGCCACTGACACAATGAGTATTGGAAGCCGAGCAGCCAACAGCTGCGACGCAACAACGCACAGCCAACAATGAGCAGCCGACGTGTGCAACGTGCACAATCACTGGCGGCGAGTATGATTCCGCCAAATTCGTTTCTGTGGATGTGTGCGTGAAGTGGTAAGCGCCACAAATTTGGCTGCATCGATGACAACATTTCGCTTAAATTTTCTTTTTTACTTCGCCACAGCAGCAACGCTTTTGCCAGTTTTTTGCCCCTTTGTCACCGGCTCGTTCACCATTTTTGGCGCAAATTGCTGAGCAAAATAAATTCCGGCTTTTGTTGGCAGCGCGGCAAAAATTTACTAGCGAACACGTCGGGCTGTAAAATTGTCCTCAGCCAAATGTGGCCGGCGAAATGCGCCAACAACAAATTATGGGATTGAATTGGTGTATTTGGAAGCATACTACTGTGTACAAAGAATACCCGGAATTTGTTTATAATTCAAAAAATCTTTATTTATTCTTCCAAATCAATTTCATCGCCTTCAAAGTAGTCCCCCCCCGATGCAATGCACTTATGCCAACGGACTTTCCAATCTTCGAAGCATGCCAAATAGTCACCTTCCGGTATGGCCTTCAATGCGCGCGGCGATTCACGTTGAATCTCTTCAATCGATTCAAAACGGTGTCCTCGAAGTGGTCTTTTGAATTTGGAGAATAGCCAGAAGTCACAAGGAGCTAAATCAGGCGAATACGGTGGCTGTGGAACGATATGAGTTGGCGAAATGCTCACGAAGAACCAATGCCGTGTGAGATGGTGCATTGTCGTGATGCAAAAACCAAGAGTTGTCTCTCCATAAATCCGGCCTCTTTTTGCGAATAGCTTCACGCAAACGACGCATAACGCTCAAGTAATATTCCTTGTTGACAGTTTGGCCCGGCGGAAGGAACTCATAATGCACAACACCACGATAATCGAAGAAATCGAATTCCGGGTATTCTTTGTACACAGTAGTATTTTTGGCAACAACGGACAGATAATTGCAGTTTGCAATGTACGAGAGCTGCGCTGAATTACTCCAAATCTGACAGCACCGATGCTTTGAAGTCGCACAAAGCGCTGCCTTAATAGTCGTCGTCAGCGCCGTTTTAACGCATTTAAGTGGCTCATTGTGCAACTGTGTCGCGCCCTGCAATTCACCGGCGACTCGATGTGGCGCAGCAAAATTGCGGTAATTGCATTTACAGCTGACAATTACCGCCAGCTGCAGCCTGAAAGCGCAGCAGCGACGAGGGATTAAATTCAATAACGGAAAAGCTCAAATGAACTTTTGCTCGCTGCTGCTCTTCGGCCAACAGTCAATTAAAAAAATTACGCTCGCTCATCGCCCGACCGCGCAGCGACGCGCTTACACAAATATTATCTTGCACGCTTTTCACGCCAAACCTTTGAATAAATGAAATTTCGACTGGACGGCGACGTGAGCAGCCGCAAGCACGCGCTGTGCAACGAGCCGGCGTCTGAAGGGTTAAGCAGCAAACGCCGCGTGGGACTAGTGGCGGCGACGAGTGGCAGACGAGTGGCGGACGAGTGGCACAAGCGCATTGAGTGCCAAAGTGCGCAACTATGCTAACTCTGTCGAGGCTCGGCCAAAGCGAAAGCGGCTCAAAAAAAAAACGAAGCGGCTCAAGTGAACTCTGCAAATTATCGCAACTGAAAGGTAATCAAAAGAACAATGGGAACCGAAAGCGGGGAGTGCACTGGCCGAAGTTCGGCAGTGCAATGACTTCCTGAAGCCATCTCTACTGGAAAATGCTCCGCACGCATTCAACTTCTGCCGCATCCCGTCAACCGGATTAACTGGCCTTATCACCGTTGCTGTCGCCGCTGCCGACTCATCGCGTCCTTCCTTGCACGTTAAATTGCCTACATGAGTTCTCGACTGGTGCATTCATGTTCTGATGTTGTTGTTGTTTTATATTATTTTGCCACATGCTTTTCTCCGCGTGCCGCCACTGGCATGCCGATTATGCTGCCTGCTGCATGCTGCACATTTTGCAAACACAGCAAGCGGGGAAACGATAACATAAACAACAACAACAGCCAGAAGCCTTTCTCGCGTTTTTATTCATGATGGTCCTTTATGCGAGCGCGTGTTCGCGCGTTTTTATTCCGTTGTGCATGTTTATGCTGATGCAAATAAACAACACACACACAATCACACACACAACACACCGCACGCTCAACGCTCAACGCGTCGAATGCGCATTTTTGCGCGCCCAGTGCCAACTGCCCCCAGGGCAACCTCACTGCCCACAGCCAGTCAGGGCAACGCACTTTGGAGCGAAGACGGCGCAGCGTCGGACGTTTAAGGCAGCAAGTGTTCAGCATTCGGCATACGCGAATATAAAGTGGAAAAGTTGAATTGGACATAAATGAGAATTTACTGCAGTTTCCGGCATATTTAATTTTTTCAAACACGTTTCCCCACACTCGGCCTTTGGATGGCAGTAGAAACGCTCATAGGAACTGCAGTCGCTGTCCGCAAAAGCGCTGGTCCCGCCAAGACCAAAACTCCCGTTGAGCGCGCAACACTTTCATTGATTTGAATTTATGCGCGTTGCATTTTCTGGGTTTTCACTTTTCGGCAAAACTGCCGGCTATGCGTTTTTATTTCGGCAACGAAGCGCGGCACTGCGCCTCGCGGACCCAACCAGCAACATTTCTTATGCGTGCGGCATGTGTCGTGTCTGCAGCAGCCAAATGGCTAAAGGGCCAAATTGTATAATTTTTCATAGTGGCCCCACTCACCTCTCCCGCCCGCAAGCATCTCAACAACTCGTCATCTTGTTCGTTTCTTCGTCTTCTTCTTTTGGATTTCGTGCACTGTTTGTTTGGCCTCAAAGTGTGGCGCGCCAGAATCCAGTTCGCTCCGACTCACTTCAGCTGAGTTCAGCTCGCTGGAACTGAACAGAACTGAACTGAACTGTGGCTGTGCTGAGTAAGTGGAAGCGTGGACAAATTGAATTTGTAAATTAAAGAGGTGGAAACATGTTTGAATAATTCGCGAATTTCTGCTTTTCGCTCGCTCCGCGTGGCCGAGACGCACGGCAGATGAAGTCGGAAAAAATGTGCGCAATCAGGCCATTTGTTAGCGGAATAATTTGCTGCCATGTAATGGAATTACCTGCTGTGCGTCATTTTGACGACGCAAAAAGTCCGCGCAAATTTGCAACGCTGTGTTTTCTGCGCTGTTGCGTAAAGGACGCGGCATTAAGGTAACATTTCCTTTTGCAGATAATTGGCACTCGAGCAGAAGTTTGCCGCTGCACATTTGCAATTCGCCAGCGGACGATTCGCGAAGAGAATTAAGGACTATGACTTTAGCGTCTTTAAAGCGCAGCTTTGAGTCTTTCGCAGCCTTGCAAGCAGCTTGCAAGGCAGTCGCCACTGTGCTTCGCGGCATTAAAATTCGATTGAGTTAAGCTTGAAAACATGCGAAAGCGTTGATTATGTGGCGAAACCCGACACAACGAGCGCTCTCGCCACAAACAGTCATTGAGTGGCGTGTAGCTTAAATGCCGTCAGAATTGCCATAAAAATGAACTGCAGCTGCCGCCTGCCGCGCTCGTCCCTCAACCGCAGGCGCGCTTCATGCTGGCAACGCGTATTGTGACAACGCGAAATTAAGCGATTTAAATGTCATACAAACTGCTGCCATTCATCCAGCCGCACTCGTTCGCTGTCTCACTCACGCGCCCACACAGCCCCACCTAGACGCAGACTGTATTTCGCACGTTATTGCTGCATTTCCACTGCGTACAAGTCGAGGCGCGCCCGCCAGCCGAACGGCGTTCCACATACTCCCACATGTTGGGTGTTGTTGTGTGTCGTATTCTTGTTGATGCTGCTGACTTGGGAATTTTTTTTGCGCATTTGTGTTTTCTTTGCAGCATCCTTCGTCGGCCGCGCACTCGGCGCCAACGTTGCCTTCTGCGGATCGCTGGCTGTGGCCGCCGCCAACTGCCGCCTGACAAAATGTCGCACCCACATAACCACACTCAGCGCCGCACTCCAGGGAGCCTTCCGTCGCTCATCTTTTCCCCCTTCGCGCACACATCACGACGACGTCAGCCGAGCGGGTGCCGCATTGTTGTGAATCAGTGCCGACTGCCCGTCCACACGTCGCCCGCGCTACTGACTACCGTCTTGAGCTCGTCTTCAGAAATTTTTACTTTTCATTTTACTGTGTGTGTCTGCGCCGCCGTCGCAGCAGTCTTCTCGTTTAAGCAGAAATGTCAACTGCTGCTCCAAAAGTGTCACTTTGCATATTCTGCATGCGTCGCTTTGTGTTGCCGCTCCCGCTGCTGTCGCTGTCGCTGCCGCTGCCGCTCCTGATGCCTGCTGGCTGTGAATGCGAGCGTGTGTGAGTGCGTGCGACATTTAAATTCTATTTTCTTCATCATCTGTCAGAGACAATACACTTCCTGTCGCACCCCCCACTCCGCGCCACTCAATTCCCCGCCTCTCTCACTCCCCACATGTCTGCAGCCAAGTTTTTTCGACGGCTGCCGCTGCCGAAAATAACACTGGCGATAGTACTTTGATGCACCAGTGATCCCTGGCACTCGGGTGCGCGCCACCGCCGCCGCTTTAAATGCCATCGAAGCCGATGTCTTATTTCGCTGCCGCTCCTCCCTCTGCTACCGCTGCGACTTTTTGCTTTTACACTTTCTAATACGGCACTGCCGAAAAGAAAAACAAGCCAGAAGTGGCGGTTTTTCCAATTTCTTTGAGAAGCCAGATGCCAAGCGGATTCAGAGCTGCCAAAAACTGGTGAGAGGTGAAAGCAGAGCGCAGTGCAAGAGGCAAATGCTCACATGCCGGTCGGCTATGCGCTTTGCAGGTGCAGTTGTCGTTGTTTACCTTGAAGGAGCAATTCAATTTGCGTGTGGTGGCTGCTGAAAAGTTAATTGGCAAACGTTCAGGCAATTACACGCTTGTTTTGCGGCTTTATTCGGATATGTGATCGGCGATGGATTTTTAGAGTATTTTGAAATTTGAGTTTTTTGCAATGAACAGCAATTAGCCGCTGATTGATTGCATTCAACCATCGACGCAACTACAAATTCAGGTCTAAGTTATGACAAAAACAAAGATCAATTTAAATCCATTATTGAAATTCTCTTCCGAAGAAAGTTATAACCGAGAAGGGCTGATTGGCCTCTGCCGATGGACCCTCCAACTGAAGTATACGCATCCATGGGGACACACGATGAATACAACACAGCTCCATACAGAACATTTGTTTAATTAAGCTGTGACCAAAATTCCCCATCACCTACAATACTTATATGTATGTGTGATTGGGACTTTTCGGACGGACAAATACTAATATGGCAGCCCGGTTGAACGAACGAGAAGGAGGGAAAAAGTATTGAACGAGATGCGGACCAAGCAGTGACGGACAGGAGAGACGAACCACGGACATTCAAGTTTCTATCGTTGATAGACATTTGTCTTCTACTTATTTTGAGATTGAAAAAATTAGATTATAAAAATGTTGATCTTCAATTCAATTTTAAATTTTTTAATTTTCATATCAGTATTTTTATTAGTTCTTGAAAAATTTTCAATTAATTTTTTTCACTTTAGTTGTGTGTGTGCGGATGATAATAGAATCTCAACATAAATGCGTAATTTAAGCAGCAATGTTTTCGCAGTTTGTTCTTTTGCAGCGTCCGGACGAACAAAACCAACTAAATACAAAACCTTAAAGTTTGATCCGTTCTTTTGTTTTTTATTTTTTGGAAACGTGTAAAGTCCGTGCCAAAAGCGCTGATTTATGAGGCAGCAAAAGCTGAAATCTGCGCAGCTGCGCTAAGAACTCAAGCAACAAAAACCAGAGCGGCACAGTGAAAATTTCAGTTCGTCCATTTCTGTGTCCGTTCCCGTGCTTCGGCTTTATAAAGATTTTTTATGTGTTTTTATTTATCATTACATAACACTCGCGTACACTATCCGCCCACCACCCACTGCTCTTCCTGCTGCTTCTGCGTCTTCTGCTCTCGTCGCATTCGCAATTTTGCTGCGGCCTCTGATGAACGCGACGCATCGAGAGAGGGAAAGCGAAAATGTCGCAAAGAAAAGTGATATAAAACTTGCGAATGATTCTGACAGCAGCAGCGACAAGAACTGCAACTTTGTGACAACAACAACGACAGCAACAAGAACAAATAAATTCCACATACTCGCTCATCGAATGCAACAACAACAATAAGGCTTGAATGGTTGCACGGTTGACTACTTGGCTACTTTATTTATTTAATTTGCTGCGATTTAAACAACAATGACTACAAAGCAAAAACCGTAGTAAGGAGTGGAAACGGTGCAACTGTCGCTAACAGCGCCGGACAGACTCCACCTTGACGCGTCGGCTTCCTGCGGCTGGCTATGTCCAGCTGCCAGCGAATAATGTCCTGCATATCCCATTATCTGATGAAATGCTCCCAATGGGAAATGAAACGTTGACTCGACCATCCCTCCACACACACACACACACATGTGTGTGTGTGGCCTTGGCTGCTGCTTGCAGCGAACATGTCTCGATACAGACACTTCCGCTCTGTAGGCAAAGCTCAGCTCAGTTAAGGCAGTCATAAGCGTGGCTGATAACTCCGTGTGCCCAATAGGAACCAAATCGATACGCACAAAATGTTGGCAACCCTTATTGCTGATATTCCAATGATTTACGTGTGTCTCTGATGCTGCATAACTAATATCAGTGTTTCGCTTAGTAATTTGATTCAAGAACATAGACACACCTGCCCCTCGATCGACTTTTGACTTGAATGTGCAAAAAAATGCTTACTGGGTGAACGAATGCTGCGAGCATTTAAATATTGACTTGTACTCTCATATACAGCAACAACAATAACAACCATTAAAAATTCCATTATAAAAAAATTCCTCGAAATATTGCAATGATTAAAATTTACATAAATCTGGTATTTTTTCCACGTAGCATCTTGCAACAACAGCGACCATAGCTCCACTTGCAGTCATCACAGATACGGCAGCAGTAGCAGCAACAACAAGCATGCAATGGACGATCCAGAGGCAGTGAAGTGTGCAGCCGCAGCGGCACTTCCATCATTCAGCCGGTGACAGGTGTTGCTGGCCATTTGCAACTCAATTAAGGCAATTTTTATTGGGTTGATTTATCCAACAACTTTCGAAACTAGCAAAAAGAGAGATGAGAAGTTGCGGGACTCAGTGGCTCAAAGGCCAAAGCAGTGCACATCGATTGCGCACAACAAGGCGAAAGTCATTAGACAAAGTGCGCCATTCCAACTGCACCAACACAAGCAAATGTTTGATGATTCTATTTTGACATGAAAAAGTAAACAAATGCAAAAGAAGGCTGACGCAAAGACGCAAACTTACTGTAACTTTCATTCACTCAACATTCCACAATTTCATTTCAATGCAAGCGTAACAACAACAACTACATACAACGCGTACAAAAGTTGACATTCCAAGTGCCAAACATAAATTTGCCAAATTGCCAAAAGTTTTCGCTGCCCAGCTACCTCGTTCAATTTTCGGGGCGGCGCAACTCAGAGAGGCGCAGTTGAGTTACGGCGCCACCTAAGGTCGACGCAGAATTTTTGAGTCCACGGAGAGTATATCAAGCTGGCAGCGCAGCGGCGCATTTGCGGCAATGGGTTAACTTTCGCCTTTATGAGGTGGATTTTTCAGATCAACGACTGAAACACCCCCTCGCACAGCGCAACAATTCAAGGCGAAGCAAAAATGGGTGAAAAAGTTAATTCGGATTTTGTTTGGTTTGTTTGTTGTTTTTATTTTATTTATTTCTTGTTTTTGTTAGTTGGTCACACTAGCCAAATGCCAAAACCAAGAGCACCAATAGTAATAACAATAACAGCAACAAACTACAGCTAAAGTCAAGTCGTGCTGCGGCAACTCGAGCCGAAGCCAAGCGTGTTTAATAACTAACATCGACCTACAAGTGAGCAATGGCAACAACAACCATAGCACTGGCACTAAAATATACCAGAGCAAAAATGCCGAAGCAGCACCAACAACACAGACACATCCTCAAAATTGCAAAGTCGCAAACAGCGCAGCACAAACACACCTGATGGCGTCGGTGTTTGCTCGGTGCCGTCGTGTTCGCTGGTCGGCACCGAAAGAAGCGAGGCATGCAGCGTGCAGCGGGGAGCAATGAACGAGCAGATCACGGTGAAACTATTATAATAACACGTTGTTAACACCGCATACGACAATACGAGAGCAAACCGAGGCCAGCCGGCTGGCAGAGCATACAGACACACACGCTGACAGGCAGACAACGGAAGCACAAACAGACACATACAGACGAATGGACAGACAATTTGTGGACGAGCACGGAAATCAGGTTGAAAAGCGAACCTGCAATGAACGTCCGACGACGGACGAAGTGTGCGGACGTGTGCGACGAATTGTGCTGGCGCATGCCGCCAACAGCAGCAACGGTAACGACAACAACGAGACAAAATACTCAATTCGACTGCACATAAAACTGGCAACAAACTTTTCGGCACCGACAATGGGCCGGGAAAAGGCGGAAAAGGTGCCGGCGGCAAATGCGAAGGTGCGCCGGTTGCGGGAGGTGTGGTCCGATGATAGTGTGACAACAACATTTATTGTTATATCACAAATGGCGTTGTTAACATGTGTGCCAGCTCGTTAGGGAACTTTTCTAAATTATTTTATGCCAATGCCAAATACATTGGCCAGCTGCATTTGGCTCGGGCTCCGCCTGTGGCGAGGACACGGGCGAAAAATAAAACAAGTTCGGGTTAATAAACCACAAACAATAAACAAATAAGCAAAGTGTGACCGTGGACGGAAATTTGAAGCTGTTGCACCAGCAACGTAGTGCCGTTGCGGCGAAATTGGAGTGGCGGCGCTGCGTGAACTTCAATGCCAAGACTTGTCGCAAACAGTGTGGATTTTAATTACTGCAATGCATGGAAAGAAACCCAATGGAAGCAGCAGAACGGCCAGAAAAGCGGTGCGAAACTGTTGCCAAAGGGACAAACTTTGTGCGAGCAACAAATAAATGTACAGCGAAAAGTTTCTCCCCACGCGCTGCCAGTGAAGGGATTGATTGAATTGATTTCCGTTGTTTGTTTGCTTCTTTGTTTGTTTGTTCGCCGTTGCCAGCAAATAACAAATAAAACACAAACAGCAAGAAGGCAAAGAACTTCACGATCCAGCACCGAAAGGAGCCACATGCGAGAAAGCACACGACGCCACTGCACAGTGGTGCTTTTTCGCAAAGTCGAAAGACAACATTGATAGAAATTGTTGGTAAATGATTAGGTTAAGCTTAACTGGTCGATCGATTAGTTCGGTGATCGATCAGCAAATACAATTAATGGCCACGATGGAAATGGTATGATTCTTGCCACATTGGCAACCACAGATCATCGTTCGTTCATAACCAAGAAAGTAGTATCATTTATTTTGTCCGAATATTCGCATGAAAGATTTTCAAATGAGAAAGAGTTTTAATACTATCTGTGCATCACAGAAAAGGATGAGTTATGGAATACTATGATGAGAGAATAAAGCCAACATGGAAAGGATGGTGAACTCCAATGATATCTGGACCCTCTTAACATTAGATCACAATTGAAATCAGCAACATAACAGGAAGATCTTATTTAAAATGGGCTACTCAGTCTGTTTCTTTGAAGAGATGCCTTCTCAGTGAACCATCGAGATATTTAAGTCTAATAGCTCCGGGCTTGATGTGTTTGAATTACGGAGTAGTTGGTTTTAATCCCAATTCAATCGACCACTGCCCTCTCAGCAGGAAATTCCGTCACTGTCATTCGGAATCGGCATAAAACTTCAGGTTTTAACGAACTAAATCAAATTCAGAACGAAATTCAGATCGCTAGGCATAAATTAGTCAAAAAATCAAGAAAATATTTTCCATTTAAATTTTTGTCCATGAAAATACAAAATCTATTGTATTTGCCTAATCAAATTTCTCGAATAAATTCATAAAAATTATGGCCAACATTTAATTTAACTATTTGCACTAAAAACTCACTTTTGGCACCACTGCGCGTCGCTGTTAAATGGTGCGCAACAGGAGAGAAAATTTCACGTTTCCTTCGAAACTGAAAGCACATCGAAACTGCAATAACAACAAAAGCGAACTCTACCAACAACAACAATAACAATGATAATAGCAAACACTGCTATATGTACATAGTAGTAGCAACAACCACAGCAAGAGCTACAGTTATTCGCCAACTTGGCAAAAGTTTTTCACTTTGTGAATGGTCGCGCACTGACACACACACTCACATGAGCGAACACATACTTAGACAGTTAGTAGCCATGTAGCTGAGCGTCCGCGGCTGATTGTGCGTCGCTTGCGCCACGTCATCCTCATCCGCTTGCCGACTTATGAAGTTTGAGCTGGCATCGCTGTTGGTTTGAATGTCGTTGAATGCCACACACCGCCCGCACGCACACCACCCCGCCGCACGCCTTCACCCCGGGCGCGCTGCTCCCTCGTAGCGAATAAAAAGCCAATGACTGCGATCAAAAAGTTTTTGCATGGAGCTCTTATGAGCATTTGCAAAGTTTTCTACTTGCTCCCGCTTCTCGTCTCTCTTCTGCTGCGAGGAACACTTTGCATTTCTTACAATATTTGCCCTACAATTTGCTCATTTTTTTTGTGTATTGTCATTGAACTGAATGGTAGTCAGGCAACAGCGCGAAGTGTGTCGCGCTGTCGCATTGATTCGTTATGCGTTCAGACGACAGAACCACTGACAATTTACACAAACTACTTTAAGAAACGACTGGGAAGTGCAGTTATCGGATCTAGTTGGCTTCATCAAAAGGGCGGAAGTGATTCGAATCCTGAGTTCGATGGAGCGATGCATCATGCTCGAGAACTAAGCGAGATATCGACATTTGTCTCTCTTTGTTGATTATTTTGAAAAGTTCATCAAAAAATATGTCAATTCAAACAATAAAAACAAAGCAAAACTTCAACCCAACGACAGAGTCGCAAAGAGTTGAGGAATCTGCACAACAACAGCAAACGAGAGACAGCAAAAATATGCAGAGCACAAATATTGACCGGTTAATTAAATAACAATCAATTGACTTTTAGCGTTTTAAACTCGTTTTGAGGCTTCAGCGAAATTGAAGTAAACGAACGAAATGTCATTGGGCCAGAATCACTCAATTGGCGAGCGCGACGGCGCGTCGACTGAGACCAAGACTATCAAAGGCTGAGTTTAATTGAATTTACTATCGACACCGCACTCCGCTACTCTCCAACAACCTTTGCTTCCATTCAGTTCAAGTTGGCCAGTAAGTCAGTAATTCAGCCAGCCAGCCAACACAGAATTTAAATAGTGTGTCGGCAACAGAACAAACGACCACCAGACTGAACAACAATAAGAGAAGCAATAAAACGTGAAGCAGCAGCAAGTTGGCGACGCCGGCGAGGGCACAGCCAAGCGGCAACAGCAACTAGTTATAGCTCCAACACAACAACAAAAGTTCCATGAACAAAGCGAAGAGAAAGTAAAGTTTTTGGTGAACAAATTAGCTATTTGCCGAAACAAAATTCAACCTTAAAGCGACACACACAAGCGAGCGCACAGCAATTGGCGCGAACAATAAACACGCACATACCAAAACGCACTCGCCACATGTTTTGCCATTGACATATGTACGCACACTCGATTATCGCAGCAAAAGTTGTGCGGTTGGTCGGCGTGTTTGCTAGTTGCAGCGCAATGTGCGGGAGTAAGGAAATTGAAGCTCGGGTTCTCTTACTGACTCTGATGTGGCTGTGTCCTTTTCGCATAGACATTTCTAAGGAATTTTCAAAAGTCCCAAAGTAGGCGTGGCAGGCATAGTAGAAGTCAGTAGGAAGATGTCTGTAACTATTCGATTATGTCTATGCTTTCTCGACTCTTGCGCGACTTCTATATATTCGAATACAAATCTCTGGGCCCAACGACAAGAACCGCCCTGGAAATTGCGTTACGGTGTTGCGCTCGCTCACTTAACGTGCGCGTGAATACCGCCAATAACAACAACAGCAAAAACAACGACAACCAACTTAGCAAAAGTAGATTTGCCTACACTTTTGAACTTTTGCGCGCAGCCAGAGCCGGAGGAGAGAGGCGGTGATGGCAGCGACCTATTAATTTCCACACTTTGTGCGCACGGCACTAGTTGAACTGCAAAAGCGGCCAGCGAGTCGGCTTTACTCGATGCCGTCCTTGTTGTTCTGGCTAATGTTGTTGCTGTTAGAATAATAGTTGCCATTGTTGTTGTTGTTATAACTATTATCAATACAGTGCTTTAGGGGCAAATTATAGACTCGAGGTAATAAAATCAAAATGCTTTAAGCCGCCAGCGGCGGTCCAATTCAACGGATGGCAACGCCGAGAAAATGTTTCTCAAGCGGTTGCGCATGTAAATTCTTTATCATAAAAGATATCCTTTTTAATTGTACAACTTTTTATTTTCATTTCAGTTCAAGCCATGTCCGGCTCAGGCGATCCACAGTTGTTAACTGTTCGACCGATTCAGGCGCCCTGCCAGGTTTGTTTGTAGTCGTCTCGTCCTGCTTGTGCTTCCGAGTCCCAGTCACACATAAACATAAATAAATATGATTATTTGTAATTCCTTCCTAACAAGTTGCATACTCGCATCGAACCTCCAAACACCCCAAAAGCTCCTCCCAGAGCGGCGCCCATGAGATTGGCAGCAGCAGTGCTCCAACTTCTCCATAGCAACACAATGGGAAACCGGAAAACAATTGCAAAGCTTCAGCGAAAGCAACGGCAACAAAAACAACACCAACAGTAACAAAAGCAACACCAAAAACAATAAAACGTAAACATGCTGGCATTAGCATCATCGACATCGGGTATCAGTAACAACAACAACAAAAACACTTTCATCACTTCATCATCGACAACATTAACGGCAAAGACAACAACAGCAACACCGGCAGCAAGGAATAGCTGGCAACAACCTAGCTCAGCAATATACATAAAAGCAACGCCAACAGACGTTCATTGTTGCAGCGAAGGGGTCCCACTCGGCTGGCTGGGCATTATTTTACATTAGCCCCACTGACAGCCAGGCAATGGCCGCCCCACAACAGAGTCAGCGCAGCATCGCATCATCCAGCTCGCTTTGAATCTGGAAGCGTCGGCGCTGCATCGGCAGTTTGCCAGCGCCCACCCGCTCCCTCACCCGCTCGCTCTAACGGCGCCAATTTCATTTAAATGCTAATAAGACACCTGTTCCTGTTATTATTCCTCTGTTTAGCTGATGTTTACTGAACAATTCCATGGCGCCCCGCCCTCAGCGCCGGCCGTGCACACGGCCTCCACACCCACGAGTGGCGCTTTGCATCCGCCGCTGGCCGCGCGCAATGTCGCTGCAACTTCCGCCCGGCCGTTGGGCGCTGCTGGCAACCATGGCCATTAGTTGGCATTGTTGACACCAGCAGCCGCTGATGGGCAGCGCTGCTGTGCTGACGCTCGCCGCTGCACACTGTTGCTACGTTTGCGCTTTGAGTGTCGATGAAGCCGAACGGAACGCCAGTGTTGTCCTTCAGCAGCAGCACATATTAAATGTAAACTCATTGTTGCTGCGGCGTTGTTGTAATAGTGGTTGTTGTTGTTATTGCTTGTGCTTGTGCTTGTGCTGTGTTGTGCTTTTTAATTTTTAAAGCGTACTTGCCGCCGCTTGCCCGGCGACCTCTTCCACGCCTTAGCTCCAACAATAGCAACAACAACAACACCAATGACAACAGCAGCAGCTCTAGCACTCCAGCAACAACAACAGCCAGAATGCCATTGGCTGTGCTAATGAATTTTCCTGTTTATTTAATTAGCCGCCAACGATCGGCGGAAAGACTGATGGAGCAGACGGGCGAGTGGGAAAATCGCAGTTTTATGTGAATTGGCGTGAAAATGGATTTTCTGGTCAATAAAAGATGTTCGCTACTTTATGCGTCACAGATGTGCGCCGAAGACAAAAGTCGAGCGACGAGCGACAAGCGACAAACGCCGAACGACGAAATGCGATAATTAAAGGTTTCGTGACGCTTTAATTGCACCAGCGAGGAGGGGCAGCGGGCGTAACGGCAGATTTGCGGTTAATTAAAAATTAAGCAATCGATTAACTAATTGCGAGCTAGCAAATGGCTATCGGGCCAGAAGAAGAAGAAAGACAGATGCAGAGAGACAAAAAATAAGAACAAAAGAACAACTGAAGAACGATTAAAGTTGAGCTGATTCTTGAGGTTCAAAATCTTGGCCGAAAGCTGAGCCACTTGGAGAAGTTGAGAAGAAGTTAAGTGTTGCTACTTCGAGAGACTCTTTGAGTGTGTAGCTGCCCGATTCGTAAGTATGCAGTAGCGAAAACTTCACACAGCAGAAGTGAAAAAGTTTTCAATTATTTGCAAAAATTTTAGATTAGGTTTGATAACTGCTTACTTATTAGTCCGAGTAGTTATTGATGTTTGTCGCTGTTCGTTTGTCCTCAATGAAAATTCTACACAAACTCTACTCCGTTGCAACTTCCTTAAGGCTTTCAAAAGACACTCAGCAACACAACACAAACGAATTAAAGGTCGAGCTATGCCACTGACACGCAGATTGTAGCTCGAAATTAACCACAGCAATAAGCATAAAGAATTAACAATCCCAAAAGAATATTTGTCAATTTGCGTGCGGCCCCGGAAGGACGAGCCGCATTAAGCGCAAGTCCACGAATGTGGAAGACCAAAGCAAAAACTCGGAAAATTAGAAAGATGCACATAATGAGAGTGACTACAACAACCAGCAGCCCACAACAACAGACGAAATAAAAACGGCAACAAAATTTAATTTCACGCGGTTCAATCAACAAAAATTGCAATCATAAAATTTTCGCTTGACCGCACTCGCACCGAAGGCTCAGCCAAACGCAACCAGCGCCGCAAAACAAATCGAAAACAGCAACAAAAGCAATGTACAAATAAAAATAAATAAATCCGGCCGAAAAAGCGCAAAGGATGCCAACATTGTTTTCGGTGGCCGAATCACAAACAAGCAAACACAACGAATATTTGCGCAGCTGAAGAAGGAGCCGAAGAAGCTGAAGTGCAAAGTGCGAAAAGCGCCGCAGATATGTAGTTGGCATTGTTGCTGGGCCAACGCGTGTAATACGGGCCAATAACCAGGCCGTGAAACTCGGCCAGAAAGTGGCCGCCAAAGTAATTTGCAGCAGCTGAACGGGCCGCAGCCAATGTCGGATGCATAAAAATCAATGGGCAAATGAACGGCCGACAGCGGGTCAGTGGACGAGTGGGATTCGCCCGAACATTTCAGCAGCAACAGCGCTGCAGCCCAGGGTCCGCCTTGCCAGCGGAAGCGGAAACACTTGTAATGCAATATGGCAATTTCCGTCATAATGACGCAAGTGGCGTGGAGTGGCGCAACAAGGAACGCAATAGAACTGCCAGTTCGAGCGTTCAGCGCAATAAAACGCTGCCGCCATCGCCGCTGTCACCGCCGGCCACCTGCTCGCTGCCAGCAATTCCGAATTGCACTGCCAAACGCTGCTGCAACTTTCGGTCGTAATCGCGTTGCCAACTACACTTGTGCACAACTCGCTGCGGCTGCTGCTGCAGCTCGCATTACTCTAACAAAATTACTGCCCTTATTTCGTTTCGCCCCGTGCGCCACTGAAGACGCAGCAAAAAATGCACAAAGCAATTCGTTTGCTTTCTCTTTGGATTTGGCACTGCGGTCTGGCGCTCGTTCTTCTCTGTGGAAGTTTTATGTGTCCTTGTGCGCTTCCTGCCCGCTGCGCGCACGTTACGAACGTGTTTAAAATTGTTTACGACATTCTACGGCAGAGCTGTGGCAATTGCAAATAGGAGAAATGCATTTGTTTCTGATATATTTTTTGTTTATCTTCTGCTCAACGTATCCGTTTCAAGGCGCGCTCCGACTCGGCGGCTGCCTCCACTCAAAAAAAAGTTGCTGCGCATTCTGATCGCTCTGAGGCTGAGGCACAGCGCTTTGCGTGAAAATATTTTACTTTTTGTCTTCTATCCGACTCCTACCGACTACTTCATTTGACGTTTCTAAATGGAACGACTGATTTTAACCTAACCCAACTTTTTTAGCTGCAGTGGCATAATTTAACAGAAAATATGTACAATAAATACACAAAATGCACGCAATAAAGGCGACACTAACCTCGAAATTGAATATAAACGGCGTGCATCGAGAAAGCGCATCGAAGCTACACACACACATAGACACACACATGTGTACGGTCTCACTTTACCCGCGGCTGCCGTGCGTCCAAAACTGTCTTTTATTGCAGCATTTGTACTTTTCCGCCGTCTCTCGAAGTTTTCTTCTTACCATTTTTACGATTGCTTCTTGTCGCGGCTTATGTGGCGTTCCCCTCGTGCACACGACTGCAGGTAGGTAGGTAGGTTAAGTGGCCGCCTCAAGGGCATCACTTAGGCCTGGTGGCCCATTGTGTTACCACATGGTGGGGAGATGGCTCCGCCTACACACTTCCCTGAGGTGAGAGCCATCTGGTGGCTTTGATGAATTTGTTGAGATTGCTTGGGGGCATCTTCTCTAGATCTGCTAAGCAGCTGAAGGAGTGCTGTCCCAAGAGACGTAGGCGTGTTCTTGCAAGCGCCGGGCATTCACAGAGGAAGTGTTCAACAGTTTCCTCACAATCTTCGTTTCTGCAGCTTCTGCAGAAGTCATTGTACAGCAGGCCTAGTCTTCTGGCGTGTTGACCGATGGGGCAGTGTCCAGTTATGATTCCTACGACAATCCCTATGGAGGGTTTGTTTAGCAGGATCAGTTCCCTGGATCTGCTCAGGTCGGTTGTTGGCCAGATCTGTCTTGCTGTATAGCATGTATCTTCTTCGAGCCATCTAGTGTTTGCTCTACGACGATAAATGTTCTTAAGGCGTAATTTGCAGGTGGAGAGTGGAATGCCAACCTCTTCTATAGCGTCTATGAATTGCAGCTCCGTGCCTGCTCTGGCCAGCTCGTCGGCTATACAGTTACCCTCTATGTCCTTGTGCCCCGGCACCCAGCACAGGTGCACGTTGTACTGCTCGGAGATCTCGTTTAGAGATGAGCGGCAGTGGAGAGCAGTTTTAGAACGCGGGTGTTCACTAAGTAGTGCTTGTATCGCCGCCTGGCTGTCGGTGTAAATGGTGATGTCCCTGCGGGAGATCGCATTTGATTTGAGCCAGGCGGCCGCCTGACCGATGGCCGTGAGTTCAGCTTGGAATACGCTGCAGTGGTCTGGAAGTCTGAAGGACATACGGAGGTTCAGATGATTGCAGTAAACGCCACTGCCAACTTTGTCGTTCATCTTTGAGCCGTCCGTGTAGAAGGTTGCCGTGTTGTCGGCCTCCTCCGGAATTTCTCGATTTCCCCAATTAGCCCTCGAGGGGATTTTGGCGCTGAAAAGTGCCTTAGGGAGTGGTTTAGGAATGACATAGTCAATTTCGGTTGCCTGAAATGGCAACCTGTTGACGATGGACGCGTGGCCAATATCTGTTCTGGTCCAGGGAAGGATCGCGTTGAGCCTTGCAGCCATGCAACTCGCCACGAGCTCGCCATAGATGTCGATGGGGAGCAAGTGCAACAGAGTATCAAGGGCTTTAGATGGTGTGGTTCTGATAGCTCCAGTGATTAATAAGGCAGCCATTCTTTGAACTTTGCTAAGTTGGCTCACGTATGTGGACTTGCTCAAGGCTGTCCACCACACTGTGACCCCAAACATGAGAATAGGCCTGACTACTGCCGTGTACAGCCAATGAATGGCGCGGGGTTTCAGACCCCAATTTCTGCTGATGGCCCTTTTACATGTGTAAAGGGCGGTGGTTGCTTTCTGGATACGATTTGCGATGTTGTCCTTCCAGGTAAGCTTACGGTCTAGTATTATTCCTAGATATTTGACTTTATCAGTGGGCTGAAGAGGAGTGCCGTTTAGCGTGGGTGATCTGAACCGCGGTATCCTATGCTTCTTCGTGAAAAGCATGAGATCCGTCTTGGCCGCATTGACACCCAGACCGCAGTCTCTTGCCCATGAAGATAGTGTGTCTAGAGCTCCCTGTAACAGGTCGCTTAGGGTATTGACATGCTTACCCGAGGCCAGGAGAGCGATGTCGTCTGCATAAGCTATAACGTGGCAGCTTGAAGCTGCCAGCTTGGTAATGAGAGGGTTTACTGTTAGGTTCCAGAGCAGAGGTGACAGTACCCCTCCTTGGGGGGTGCCCCTGGTCACAAATCTCGTGACTTTGGAGTCACCTAGTTCTGCAGTAATGGTCCTCTTTTGTAGTAGGTTCTTCAGTAGCATAATTAGTCGGCTGTTAAGCTGTAGGTCGACTAAGCATGCGATGATGGCCTCAGGGCGGATGTTGTTGAAGGCTCCTTCAATGTCGAGGAAAGCCGTCAGCGTGAATTCCCTGAGCGAGAGTGACTTTTCGACCCTGTGCACCAGGTCGTGCAGGGCGGTCTCTATAGACTTGCCCTTGGTATAAGCGTGCTGAAGCCCTGAGATCCTGCCGTGATCGACAGTGCTTCGGATATATGCATCTAGTAATTTCTCAAATACCTTGAGAAAGAAGGAGGTGAGGCTGATAGGCCTGAAGTCTTTCGCCACCGCGTGACTGCTTCTCCCCCCTTTGGGGATGAAGACGACTCTCGCCATGTTCCATTGGCGTGGAACATCGGCGAGTCTCACGCACGATTTGTAGATGGTGATGAGCCATGGGGCTAGTGACTTTCTGGCCTGCACACGACTGCAGTTGTCATAAAAATGATGCGCTCTGGCAACACTGAATTCCACTTTCGTAACACGTTCTACTGACAGACACCAGCAGCAGCTCTTTGAAATTATGCAACATTTTATTGCTTTCATTTTAGTAACAAAAAAAGTTTACATATGAGGTTTAGGAAATACTGTAGTTCTTGTCAATCGAGTAAAAGTGTTCAATATTAGAAATCATTTGAAAATATTTTACACTTTTAATGAAAATTATTTTAATTCAACTCCCATGCGGGCAGCCTTCGAAGCAGCAGCTGGTTCTAGAACTTTTAGCTAATCGATTTGATTCAGTTCCTGGTGAAGTAAAAGAAGCGTAAGAAACTGAGTCGCAGTTTTGACATAAGAATTTGAAGGCCGTAGCCACCAGAAGAAGGCCTACAGCTTTGAAACACACCGCGGTCTACTTATATCCGTCCTTTTGCCATTACTTAAGTCAGCAAGTTAGGTAGAATGAGGTTTTGTTGTGGCATTTAATATTTTTATATTTTTATTTATTTATTCGTCTACCGGGCTTAGCCCTCACACAACAACTTAACAACTTACAAGTAACAACTTAAATCTAATATAAAAATTCGCACCGTTTTTTTTTAAAAAACTCTCGATTTAAGTCAAAATCGACCAGCAGCAGCTTCTTCAACTTTCATTCAAGCAAGCCATCAGAATATACATTTAAATGCAACAATAGCAGCCAACCACAAAATTAGAATGGCACGATACACTGTCTACAAATAATGACAGACTGACAGGGATCGTTACAGAGAGTGAGTGAGATAAACGTGCACGAGTGAGGAGGTCATGTCCGTCGAACGCTTACAGCTTTTGTATTTTCCATTGCCCATACATAGTCGGACTTGTGTACTTGGCCGGATCGTTAAAATCTCAAAAAGTCACCACGTGCTACAACAGTGAAATGGCAAATAGCAACAACAACTATGGTAATGCACAACAGAAGGACAAATGTCAAAGTAGAAAGCGGAAAACAGCAAACCGCCCATCGAACATGACAAGAATTGCTTAAACAATTACGGTCTTAACGCAAAAACAACAGCCGCACAAACAACCCTAAGAGCCAAAACAACAATAACAACAGCAAAATACAATACAACAAGCAAGCAAGCAGCGAGAATAACAAACGAAAAGAACGACAGCCGCGAAGCTGCAACACGCCACCGAAGGCAATCACAAAAACGCCACAACAAAAACAAGTACAACGACCACACCAAAAGCGGCAGCAACCTTAACTTGAACAGCTAAAGCAATAGCAACAATAACAATGACAAGAACAACAGCGGAAGTGCAGCGAAGCAAAGTGTGATGCAATTTCCCAAGAAGCATTCAAAGCGCAATTGCAGCAATTTGTTATTGTGGCAACGTGAGCGCGGCGGCGACGGCAGTCAGCGACAAAATACAAGCAACTACAACACCAACAACAGCAACTCAAACACAAAGAACCACCAAAGCTGCTGGGTTGGAGGGGCGGGGGGCTGGTGTTAGAGACGAAAATGGAGCAACGCAATTGAAACCACACAAATACCAACACACCAATACACGCACACACATACTCGCGCATAAGCGACCAGCTTAAATGACTAAGGCGGCAGGACACGGGCGCAGCACAGCACGGCGAGCTGCCAGCCGCAGGCGACCGCACACGAAAAGTATGCCGGCCGCGCCGTTTTTGTACTGCAGCAAAATCTGTTTGCGTAGCTGCTGTTGTTGTAGTTGTAGCCATCACTTTGCCAATATGCTGCGGCAACCAGCAGAAGGCATTTATTGCTGTGAATTTCTGTGCTCATTGCTGTCACTTGCTGCCAGGTTCCGAGTTATGGTTGATGTTGATGTTGTCAGTGTCATTGTCGTTGTCGTTCATATTGTTGTTGTTACTTACTTATGGCAAGAAATTTGCTTGTGCCTCGGCTGGCACCTTGCTGCATTTCAATTATTCGCTGTCGTTTCTTGGTCATTCAAGCGTGTCTATAGCAATAATAATACAACAACAACAACGACAGAATGAACAGTTTAATGGCAGTGAGAGCAGCGCAACAAAGCGACTGACGGAAGCAGCTACAGATGAAAACGTAGCAAAATTGTTGCTCGCTGCGGCCAGGTGAGCACATTTCGGTGCCTCTTAAACGTTCAACAAACAACCAACCAACCAACCCGCCACTGGCAACCACAAATGCATTAACTACTCGTAGTAATGCAAAAACAACAACAATAACAAAAGCTGCAACAAAATGCTCTAAAATGCATAAAAGCTGCCGCAGCGCCGGCGACGAGAGACTGATTTGCACTTTGTTGCCGCCGAGCTTTTCCATTTCGTTTGCTTTTCATATTTCCTGCCTGTAGCCCCCTTTGGGCCACGCCCCCTACGGCCTCCACTCCGGCGAGACGTTTACTACCTGCTCGACGCGGCGCGGCATACGAAATGTGGCAACATTCCGCTTTTTGAATTTTTTTTCGTGCAACGGCTAAGAAATTGTTGCTGTTATACCTCGAAGGTGCTGCTGATATCGCCCCATAATGATTATAATGCCGGCCGCGACGACGACGGTAATGATGGTTGGTTGGCATTTTTGTTGTTGTTCTTGTTGGGCGCAATAATTGCTGCAGTCGCTGGTGCTGTCGCCGCACCATTGCGGCATTTTAAATTTGCTGAGCGGGCGTACAAGCCGGCGCAGTTTGTTGCTGCGCAGCTATACACTTCCCGAATTTGCGGCTTTCAGTCTGCACTCTACCACTTTTCCGTCAGCGTCACACTGCAATTTTCTGTGGTTGCCGCAGCTTTCTTCATTTCCTGCTCACATTCCGCTTCTGTGCGCTGCCGCTCCTCGGGGAACTTCCCTAATTTCGATGTCTTCGGTGTGTTATTTGCCTAATGCTTGCCAGAAATAATTCGGCCGAAGACAACTGACGAAGCAGCCAACGCGTGGCGCCACCTGCAAACACCAGACTTGAAAATGTGCATTGCAATTTTGGACTTTCGTTGGATATGACCACTTTGGAATTTGGCTTGCTACAGAAATACACATACTTACATGCATTTATGTGTGTGTAATATGCTGTGTGCTATTTGTGCCCGCAACAGTACACGTCCGGTCGGACGATTGTTCCTTGGGCTGTTTTCGGCACCGTATAAATTGTTAACGCCACGTCTCGACAATTATACACACAAAACCATAAACAGCAGTTGAAATGGAATAAAATGTAATTGCAACAGCTCTTTCGACGAGTTTTGGGGCGCTTTCAAAAGAAACATTAGCTGCAGCAAAAAGCTAAGCACGAGCTCCTTCTCCTGCGCCTCAGCAATGCAGCAGCAACAACTGACCTCATCCATGCGAGAAAGCGACCATTTGTCAATAACTACAAACTGAAGGGAAGTGCCCAAAACAGCGGTGTGCGGTGTGTGCAGGGGGCCAGATTAACGGCAGCCACCCACCCCAGCAGCAGCAGCAGCGAATGCCGCATACCAAACAACTGTTGCCGCAACTACTGAATATTAATTACGTTGCAAGAAGGTGCAATGCGGTTAGCAACTTTTGCCTTTGCCGCACTAATGCACATGCACACACACACACACATACATACAAACAACATTTATACAAACTGACGGCTGTAGACGTGCGTACGATTCACTTGGAGTTGCGCAAACAGACATTCATCTTGTCAGCGCCGCTGCAGTTGCTGCACCGCCAGCAGCCGACGGCAGAAGGGCAACACGGAGCAGGGGTAAATAAATGTGCAGCGTTTCACTTAAAGCGAAAATGGAGGAATACAATTTATGCCCCGCCGACCACCCGATCGTAATCTGCTCCCGTCGTTGTTGTTCTTCATGTTGCTTCTATTGTTTTTGCACGGTTCTAGTTAGGAAATTAGATGCTCGAATGTGTGCAAAGCGCATTAATAAATTTAAATGTTGCGCTGCAGTAGCAACACAACCTGCAGCTGTAATATAGATGCAACATATGTTGCATGTTGTTACGCATTTAATTAGATGCAGCACGAAAATCAAAGCAAGCAGCAGCAACAAAAACAATGCCGAGGTTATTCATTGCGGCAGCTAAGAAAATGCTAATGAATAAATTTGTCGCATTTAGTGCGAATAATGAATAATTTAAATTCCTCAACTCTCCCACACACCCACACACACACACGCACTCTCGCAAACATTCATTGCAACAATTTATTGATTTTCATTTATTCAATGCTTCAGCCTATTCGACAGTACTTCGCTCTCGGTCGTCTGTTTTTGTTACATTTTGTTGCGACCGCCAAAGTCATCCGTGCGTATGAGCAACTTTTAATTCGGTGCCGTGATTCCGTCGCTTGCTCGTTGCCAAACGTTTTTAATTTGTCCGCATGGCCCTCGACGAAAGCGAAATTCTCGGAATTGTCAAACTGTAGCAACAACAATTACGAGAGACATTAATTTGTAAAAACAAATGCCTGAATATTTAGCCAGCATCAACAACGACAACGTTGCTGTCATCTTTCGGCGACACAATAATGAACAACAAAAACAACACAAATTGCAAAAGTTGCAGAAGTTACACTTGCAACAACAACAACAGTAACATTACATTTATTATCAACATTTATTACAAGAACAATAACAACAATACGATGACAATATGACCGAAAAGCCAGCAACAAGCAACGAAAAATCAACATTTGCCAAATGAACAACAATAAATATAAGCAAAACAAACAACGAAAAGTAGAATTTGTCAAATAAACAAAAACAACAACAATATATACATATGACGCATAGCAACAAGGCCACCCAAAAAATCCAAACAAAAACAACAATAATTGCTGACAAAACTACATCGAACAACAACGAATGCAGCATTAACATTTACATTTTCGAACAAAAAAGCATACCAACAGCAGAAAAAATAAACACAAACTACGAAAAAGCGCCACAACAACAATTACAGCGGCCAATTGAACATCAGCCAACAAAATAAGAACAACGTAGGCAATGCATTCGCTTCCCAGGCCCAGGTTCAGGCTGTTTATTTACTTTAAATGGCCATCGCCACCCCCCTCTCCATTCTTCGCACATCCACCCTCCGCTTTGTTGGCCATATTTCACACAGCTTTCAGCGCTTGCACCCAACGCATCCGCTGCTGCTGGAGCTGACTCGGGTGCCGCGTGCTTTTAATGCCACTGCCACACATTTGCACCGCACTGCAAGCGGCATGCGGGGCCGCGGGGCTCGGCCGCGCATATCAACAATTGCACTGCGCTCATAAATAAATTACAAGCAATGCAACTTCCGGCATTGCATCGGCAACTGCTGTCGCTTTTTGTTTCATATTTTCGAAGCTGCCGCTGTCGTTGTCCCTGCCGTTGTTGTTGTTGCGCTGTCATTGCGCCGTAATGTGCGATAACAACATGAAAAACAACAAACACAACCGAGCAGCCGACAGGCGAAAAGCGACAAAAGCTACAAAACGACAGCGACAGCCCGAAAGCGGAACGCGAACGCAGCGAGCGTGTTGTCGCGTGAGTGAAAAGCGAAAATTGTATTTCCGCTCAAAATGGCGTCGCCGGACTGTGCATCGCGCATAAGCGGCGCACACTCGATTGCATTTAATTGCTGCCGCCCGCCGCACGCCACGTCGCTCACGCCATTTATGCAGCGATTGCATCGGCCGCCAACGCTGCAGCAGCTCCTAAAAAGCGCGCTGTCAGCGGCAATTTTTCCAGTTCCACTTCAAGAGCAGATGCAACCAAACAAAGCAACAACTAACTGCAGCTACATAGAAAAGCCCGACGAAACGCACAAAAAATCAGAAAACCGATTCGCATCGATTTGTGCCACAACAAAAGCACAGCAACAATTTGTGACACTAAAAAATAGTGAAGAGTGAACAGCGGCAACAGATATCAGCACTATTGACAAATTGCAAGCGCCACCGAAAACGCCAGCGGAAGCAAAAATGTCGAAAGCGAAAATTTGAAATTAATTGCCGCCGACACTCAGCCGTCCGCCGTTCAGTCAGCGCGTCCGTCGGCACGCCCCCTTCAACCACTTGGCGCCAATTTGCGCATTTAATTTGCGGCATTATCGCAATTCCAAAGTTGTCCGTGCCGCGCGCGCCTGTCGCTGCTGGTCGTCAGCGCGCCTCAGTCGTCGCTTTTCGAATTAATTGAGTGCAATTTATTTGCTGTGCAATATTTTTTTGGAGCGCTTTTCAATTTGTTTACTTGCTTCATTTTTGGCCATTTGATGTTTTGCTGTTGCGGTGCTTTGTGTTCGACAACGATGGACGCGTAGACACGCACTCTGCCGGCAACAATGTGTTGAAACCTGGATTCAATGACGATGGGCGAAGTTGGCTGAGGTTGGGTATCGCTGACACTGCTACAAGATGGCCTCGGCTTCAAACGTTGCCGTGTAACTGACCAAAATCGCCAAATCGATAGGTTTCAAACCTCCCACAATGAAATCCTGGGTGCGTCCCTGCATTCATTTAAAACAAATTACAATGTGTAATCATGTATAAAACTGCGTACATACATACATAGAAAATTTCAACTGAAATGCCCTTAAATTCGGTCAGGGCACGCTGAAAAATTAAGAGGAAATGCCAACTAATTTGGTTTTGCCACTTGTCAAATAAAAAGAGATGTAAAGTTGGCGACAGCCACAACTGTGGTCGCCGATTGTGTAGTCGTTAAAATGATCAGCCCCGTAAGAACGTTGCAGTTCTATGTTTTAAAATATGTGGCCGTGCCGCTGTCGTCGTCAATGTGTTTCGGGTATTACTACACACCACAACTGACCGCACAGTGGGAGCCAAATTATTGGCGTATTTACTTCGTAGCTCGGTAATGAGAACAGCGGAAATTAAAACACAACTCGGTCCGTTGCAACTTGTCCTGGCGATGAACAAACCCAACCAGCTGCATTTTTAGTTTTGCAATCGCCACTACGAGCTGCGCGAGTTAAAGTTGCCAACAATTTCGCAGCTGCAACGATTCAATTCCAACTAATAACACAGCAGTTGTCATTCGGTTTTGTTGTGTCTACTCAAATTTTCACGCGTCGCTAAACTTCGCACAACTCTCATTAAAGTTAAAGCAACGCATTTGGTTTATTGAAATTGGTTTTTGATTACTAATATTTTCGAATCGTTTCAATTTTGGAATTCGCCTCAGTGCACACTTTTTTCGAAACAGTTGCCCAACAATCCGCCCAATGAAAACTTAATTAACGTGGCGCGCACACCGCTAATTGCGGCGATTATTTTTCAATTTAATAAACATTTAAACATTTAACTTTGTTTGCTTCGCCTCACAACGGAACTCGGGCGAAAATTCAATATTTTCTATTCGCGCGCATTTGTTGCTGCTTTGGCTGTCGCCGCTGCTGTTGGAGGGGTATGTTAGGCAAATGCATTAATTAAAATGATAGAGAGCAATTAATTACGCCATCGGCGTGCGCTATCGCTGTCACTGCAATAAAAGTTAATGAATTAATAAAAATTAATGGTCGGCGGCGCTCGGCCTCGGCCCGCCGGCACCTGCTCAGTGATTTATGCGTCGCTTTATTGGCATCGGAGGACGCGCGCAAAAATTCATAGGTGGAATTTGATAGGCGCACGTAATTATGGCCACATTTACATATGTGCCGCAAAGCCTCGCGCCCCTCCCCACGCACAGCCACGCGCTCACCGGCGCCGTCTTCATATATTTGAACAAACTATGCGGTCGCTCGCAATTAATCTCCCACAGCTGATGACAAAGAAGCATAATCATTACATTTTCGTGCTGCTTGCTGCGCCTTTTTGCCGGCGCATTCCTCGCGCACGCACACATAAATAATTGCCATGCCAATTACAGCGGCAAAAATATAATTGCACCACCAGCCCGCATCCGTCAGCCGGCAGCAGGTAAGTTTCTATTTTCGTAATGACCGCTTGCTAATTGCTCAAATGCGGCGAGCAAGTAATTCCAATTAATTTGGTTGGCGAGCGGATGACAGATGGCAGCGCTAAATTGCAGTTGCGCTAACAATAAATGCACAATTAATTGCCGCCTACGTGAAGAACAATTATAATTGAAAATCGAACAGCAGCGCAAAGTCAACTTTTCATTCGTAATCCGACTCCGTACCAACTCGAATGCAAGACGAGAATTGCAGTGTCCGAGAACTTTGCTCTGACCGTCAGCCCTGTTGAGAAGAAGGTTGAAGACGCTAATCAGCAAACTGGTGGCATTCATCCACGCCTCGAACTGGCTTGGAAACATGCAGGGTTCGAGCTGGGTAAGAGGTAGGAGACCGAGAGACCTCAAAACCATCGATACAAGTCCATATTTGCCAAGACACTCTCCCTGTGCAAACAAACTGCTATACCTACAGTTGACTATTTCGGGACTTTTGGAAAAACTTGACAAGGTTGAGTACTGCACGTATGGCAGCAAAAGAGCGCAGGTAACCCTTTCCCAATCCCAAAAACCGTACTGTTCACTGAGACCGTTTGTCTGCTCTCCTGCTTTGTTATCCGCATGTGGAAAATGTATTTTTCAAAAACCCACTCAAGTCATCATTTAATTCCGGCAGAATGATGACGCCAGCTGTTACTCTCCTCACTCAACCCGGCGCTCTTTCGAAACACTTTTAATATTTTAATTAGCCCACGAAACGGCCAGTAGAAGCCACACTTGTGCACTTTGCCAAAGTGTAAATTATGTGAGTGAGTATTAGAAAACTCGGAAAAGTAGTATTTGCCTGCGCGTTTGCATTGCCCAAAATGTTGCTCGGCATTAAGCCGCACGCAAAGCATGTAAGCGGCGTTGCCTGAAATGCGTTTTTGGAGGAAGCGATCCCCGAAAGCAAAGCAGCACTCTTAATCACGCACACATGCACAAATATATAAATGGGAGCGAGACCCTTGCGCCAAACTTCAAATTTAAAACGACCAATAAGCGACAACGGCAACGCCGACGCCGACGACCTCATTACAGTGATTTGAATTAATTTATCGCGTGCGATATTCAGCGGCACTTGCCGCCGTCCAATGTGCGCGCATCCACACGCACTGAGCTCGAGGACACAGCACCCTATTTACGTGTCCTTTCCGTCCTTACGCAAGGCCAGGCGCATTTGTAAGCAAGTCATGTGCAGCGCCAGCGTCGACGCCAGCTTTCCCTCGACGCAGTTGCTTTTTTTCGTTTTTCGTTTTTAATTCGCCCACAACCCCATTGCGCGGAGCGTCAAAGTGCGCACATGTGAGGCGCGTCTGTTTTTTTGATGAACACGTGTACTTTAAGCTGTTAATTTATGATAAGTTTTGCCCCGCATTGTTTCGCGCTCTCTTTCGTCCGCGTTTCTACGTTATTAACTTTTATGGCCGTAATTGCGGAGCGCTGTGGGGAAAGTGGTAAACTGGCGAGCTGGGTTTCGGGCACTGAAAAGGTTTATTGAGTTCTTTACGACCATAGAAAAGCACTGAACATTGTGTTAAAAGCCATTTTTAAGCACACACAGGTTTTAAGTTTCATGTCGGCGACGTTTAATGAAAGCGGCCGAAGGTGGCGCGGCGAAAAGGCGATGAAAATCTCGCAACACGCTTTAAAGTTGCATACATGCAGTCAGTTATGTGCGAAGAGAGACTCAATTTGGTTTAAGTTGTTGTCCTGCGTTGAAGAGGTTATTTGGTTTTCTTCTCGCGTCAACGACGACGCCATTTGTTCGAGAAATTATGTCTAATCGGCCTGGTGCTGTAACTGTAATTTATTTTGTTCGAAACATTATCACAAATCCAAGTCAGATTGGCATAATGCCGCACACATATTGCAAAAGTTGCAACACAATTCCAGTAGTTTACTAAAGTTTGTCAAGTTCTATGCGCACAAGTGTGGAAGCACCGC